>JARQOD010000004.1:163610311-163646710 GCA_033576555.1 Oophaga sylvatica | reverse complement strand
CCGCCCCCACCAGGTGGTGATTTTAATTACACCAGGTCCCTACTTTACCCATAAATGCAGGCATTGCTGACAGAGGTGCATATTCACCCAGAAATTCAGATATCAGCCTAATAGAGGTATGTTCACATTAGGTCAGGGACTCACCAGTATTGAGACCAGCTTGACGATGGTTGGTGGGCTTTAAAATGTTTGGCCAAATGTTTATACTAAGCGTCTCAAATTTTTCCTTATATTCCAAAGCCATATTGCTATTCTAAATTTCATGTATTCCATATTGTCATGCTTTAGTATGCTTGAGTGCAGCCTTTTTTTGTATGTTTTACATGGGGGTAGCTTCCCTTGGTTTGCACCTAGTTCACATTAGTCTGGATGTGCCAGTCAGGTTTTTTTGTCTATTGTATGTTAGCTTGCTGACCGAGCACTCCGCCCCCACCAGGTGGTGATTTTAATTACACCAGGTCCCTACTTTACCCATAAATGCAGGCATTGCTGACAGAGGTGCATATTCACCCAGAAATTCAGATATCAGCCTAATAGAGGTATGTTCACATTAGGTCAGGGACTCACCAGTATTGAGACCACCTTGACGATGGTTGGTGGGCTTTAAAATGTTTGGCCAAATGTTTATACTAAGCGTCTCAAATTTTTCCTTATATTCCAAAGCCATATTGCTATTCTAAATTTCATGTATTCCATATTGTCATGCTTTAGTATGCTTGAGTGCAGCCTTTTTTTGTATGTTTTACATGGGGGTAGCTTCCCTTGGTTTGCACCTAGTTCACATTAGTCTGGATGTGCCAGTCAGGTTTTTTTGTCTATTGTATGTTAGCTTGCTGACCGAGCACTCCGCCCCCACCAGGTGGTGATTTTAATTACACCAGGTCCCTACTTTACCCATAAATGCAGGCATTGCTGACAGAGGTGCATATTCACCCAGAAATTCAGATATCAGCCTAATAGAGGTATGTTCACATTAGGTCAGGGACTCACCAGTATTGAGACCAGCTTGACGATGGTTGGTGGGCTTTAAAATGTTTGGCCAAATGTTTATACTAAGCGTCTCAAATTTTTCCTTATATTCCAAAGCCATATTGCTATTCTAAATTTCATGTATTCCATATTGTCATGCTTTAGTATGCTTGAGTGCAGCCTTTTTTTGTATGTTTTACATGGGGGTAGCTTCCCTTGGTTTGCACCTAGTTCACATTAGTCTGGATGTGCCAGTCAGGTTTTTTTGTCTATTGTATGTTAGCTTGCTGACCGAGCACTCCGCCCCCACCAGGTGGTGATTTTAATTACACCAGGTCCCTACTTTACCCATAAATGCAGGCATTGCTGACAGAGGTGCATATTCACCCAGAAATTCAGATATCAGCCTAATAGAGGTATGTTCACATTAGGTCAGGGACTCACCAGTATTGAGACCACCTTGACGATGGTTGGTGGGCTTTAAAATGTTTGGCCAAATGTTTATACTAAGCGTCTCAAATTTTTCCTTATATTCCAAAGCCATATTGCTATTCTAAATTTCATGTATTCCATATTGTCATGCTTTAGTATGCTTGAGTGCAGCCTTTTTTTGTATGTATACCATGTTGGAAAGTAGACCCCCTAAGGCCACTTTCACACATCTGTTTGTTCCCCTCAGGCGCGATCCGGCGTCGCGCCGTTGCGCCGGATCCGGGTAAAATTATGTAAAAACGGATGAGACGGATATGGTCTTCTGCCGGATCCGTCTAGCAGATCCGACCAAAACCGGATCTGTTTCATCCGTTTTTTTTCCGTTTTTTCGACAGATTACGACGGACCTGGTTTTTAAAAACGCCCCTTGGGGGGCTTCCAAATATGATTGGCTACTGAAAACCTATATATACACTGTTCCTACAGCCCATCTTTGACAGGTTGTAGAGGAGCTAGTGCAGGTTGGAGAGAAGAGCAAGTGGCTGGCGAAGATGGACGTTGTGATAGGAAATATTTTGAAGAATTTGATGGATTTCACAGTGGAGGCGAATCGTTTGAAAGTGATTGTTCTGGAAAAGGAGAGAAAGAGACAGCAGCGCATCATGCGTCAGCGACGTCGACGCCGTTTGTGAATCCACCCCATCACAGCCCAGAGAATGACTCGTGGGGTGTATTCTACACTCTGCATGGACCTTAGAGGAAACCCTGAGAAATTTTTCTCTTATGTTCGGATGAAAATGGAGAACTTTGATTTATTGATGGAGCGAATTGGAGACCTCATAAGAAGATGTGACACCTATTGCCACTTCTCCATTTCACCGACAGAGCATCTGATGGCGACTCTTCGGTAAGCCATATTTATTTGATCTGCTTGCTTGACAGCACACTTGTACTGGAATGTTGTTGCTGGTAGTTTGTAATAAATCTTTTTATAGTATATCCAATTGTTAAAGCTGAGTTCTGGTATGTAATGCTGTGATTTTGAACTCATTTGTCTCCTTTTTTTTTATTTACAGATTCCTTGCAACTGGAGAATCTCTTTCCTCACTCCATTTCCAGTACAGACTTGGAATTTTTCCCATATCTGGAATTGTAAAGCACACATGCCATGCATTGTGGGACTCTTTAGTTGAGGAATTTATACCAACAGAGAGTTGGCTTGAAATTGCTGACAAGTTTCTACAAATATGTCAGTTTCCTAATTGCTTGGGAGCTGTGGACAGGAAACACATCCGCATTGTCAAGCCAGCAGGATCTGGATCTGTATATTTTAATTACAAGAAATATTTTTCCATTGTCCTCATGGCCATCTCTGACGCGAAATACAAATTTATTGCTCTCGATATTGGGGCCTATGGCCGCTCCAATGACTCACAAGTCTTCAAATTGTCAGCTATGGGGCGTCATCTCTATGGAAACACCTTCCAGTTCCCACCCCTAGACCGCTACCTGAAACATCTGGCCCACCAATGCCTTTTGTTTGTGTAGGGGATGAAGCCTTCCAGCTGTCAGAACACCATTTGAAACCGTACTCCAGCAGTGGATTGACACCAACAAAAATAATTTTTAATTACCGCCTCACAAGAGCAGGAAGAATGGTGGAGTGCGCTTTCGGTATTCTGACAGCCAAATGGCGTGTCCTATTTACTGCGATCAACCTCTGAAACTGTGGACGAGGTAATCAAAGCTTGTGTGGTCCTGCACAATATTGTTATCTGCAAGGAACCGAATTCCATTGAGGACCACTCTGAAGAAACCACCTTGCATGATTACCAGAACATTACCTATAGAAGTTCTGTGGCTGTTTCCCGAATGAGGGACAAATTTACAGAATACTTTATGTCACCTGAAGGAAGACTAGACTGGCAGGATGACAGAGTTTGAAAAATTGCTCTGTTACCTTAACCAAGTCATGTACCTTCTGTACCCACAGTATACCTTTTCAAACCAAAGTTGTCTACCCTTGTTGTGGATTATCTACAGTATTTTACCTTTTGGCCAAAGTTGTGTCCCTGGTTGTGTATTACCCAAAGTATTTCACCTTTTAACCAAAGTTGTGTACCTTGTTGGGGATTACCTAACAATGTACACAACTTTGGTTAACAGGTGAAATACTTTGGCTAATACACAACCAGGGACACAACTTTGGCCAAAAAGTAAAATTAATTTACCTTTTACGCCAAAGTTATATACCTGGTTTTGTATACCCAATAAATGTTACCTTATTTATCCACATTATTTTACCTTTGATTTACACATATTTAACCTTAGAAATAAATGACAGTCAACAATTTTAAGCAACCAATTTTACTTTTATTGTATGCTCAATAAAAAATTGTATTAACATAATTTTTTTCTAACGAAAAATGTTTATTTTTTATTAAAAAAAATTTCAAACGAAAAATGTTTATTTTTTTAAAATAAATATCATAAATTTGCATAGTGTGGGGTGGAGATACTGCTGGAGGGGCTGTGGGACACTTCGACATTGGGAGTGTGGAGAGAGGACTGGGATTGTGGTGGGAAGGATCAGTAGGTAAAAGAAGTGAAGGGGTGGAAAAAGAAATATAACGGTTGGACATGTGGGAGGCAGAACAGGTGGTGGGTGGTGGAGAGGAGGGTTGGGCAGGGACTGGAGGATGTTGGTACGGGGCAGGTTGCTGGAAATGGGCAGGTTGCTGGAAATGGGCAGGTTGCTGGAAGTGGGGAGGTTGCTAGAACTGGGGAGGTTGCTGGTACTGGGGAGGTTACTGGTACTGAATAGGAGGGGAGGAGGGACAGTGGCTGGAGGGGGGGCAGGTGTGGGAGGAACTACTGGGGTGGGTGGAGGAGCTTGGGAGGTAACCTGCGCTAGAGCAGCGTGGTAAGAATGCATTACATGCATCTGCTGGCTAGGAGATAGCGTATCCATGCGCTCGACTACAGACCAGAAAAAGCTGTGGTTTGGAGATCTTCTTGCTTCTGAATGCAGGCTGAGCTAACTAAAGCCTGCGGCCATTTGCTCTGACAAGACTTTAAGACAGTTCTGGAAAGATGCATTCACATGCAAGAACTCAGGCGCATAGCTCCTTTCCTGACCCCTTTGCCGCTGCCGCCCAGTAGCCACAGTTGTACTAGAGGTGGCAGCGGCAGAAGGGTGGGGTAAAGGGAAATCTATCTCCTGACCAGTAGACTCATGCAATGCAGTTGGCCACGATGCTCCAGCGCTGGTGGATGGGACAGAGGGCTCACATGTCAGGGAAGGCTGGGAAGGTGCAGATGGGCCGGGGCAGTCGAAGTGTCCCTCGGTGGCGGACTCCTGAGGGATCGCCCCAGAAGGGTCCAACTGTGCAGGCTCCCGAGTGCTGGTCACCGTTCTGTGGAATAAAGAGAACAAAAATACAATTAATATAGTGATATTGCATGGCCCTGGCTGAAAAAAAAAAATTAGTTAGACATGTTAACATTTTTTTTTTACATGGGGTGTGTAATATTTACCTTCTGGTGACCATTGTTGCCCGGAGGAACGACAGGGCTCGTGCATACTTGTACTTGCTCCTGCGTCCTCCAGATCCACTCGGGGCCCGCATCTCTTTGTTGAACTCCTTCTTGAAGCGATCCCTCACAGACCGCCACCGCTTCACAATTCTCTCCCCTGAAAAGAAAAAGCACAAATTGGTTAGTATACAACATCAGTGTTTCACAAACTCCAGTCCTCATGGCCCCCACGGGTCATGTTTTCAGGATTTCCATAGTGTTGCACAGGTGAGAGACTTCATGATGCCTTGATGATACTTCCACCATCTGCGCAATACAAAGGAAATCCTGAAAACATGACCCGTGGGTGCCACGAGGACTGGAGTTTGGGAAACACTGCTTTACATCCAGCAACATAACTGAAATGTATATACTTACGCTCTTCAATCTGTGCCCGAGCATCGAGGTCCTCCAAGCGGTCCACCGGTTGTGAACAGATTTCCTCCCAGAGCCGAACGGTCACAATGAGATCGGCATGGCGGCGGTCCCCCATGTTCCACAGCGGCTCCCTTTCTCGGATCAGATCGATGAGGAGGTCAACATCGATCCCCCCCTCCTCACCGTCAGAGTCGGGAGCACTCTGTGAAGCCTGTTAAAGAAAATGAGATAAAAGATATATTAGCCTCAAAAGTACCAAGAAAAGTTAAAAAAAAAAGAGGGAAAAAGAATACAAACAAAAATGTAAAAAAAAAAAAATATACAGTTATACTTACACGATGGAGACCGCCGCGTCGCTCACTCCGATGACCCTGGGAGGCACTGCGAGGACCTCTTGATGGAGCACCATATTCAGAAGACTATAAAAACAAAAAAAAAAAGTGCTTGGATGTAGGCATATGTGTTGTGTGCAGTGTGATGTCTATACTAAATTGTTTTCTATGTGTTGTGTGTAGTGTGATGTTGTGTTTCTGTGATGGATGCAGGAAATTTACGAATTGCGAGCCCTCTCCGGGTATCTGTCCACCTCTTCGTTCTTCTTCTGGGAGCACCTCTTCAGGGTCAGATTCCTGTTATAAATAAAAAATGTTGATTAATAGATATATCCACATATCAGAGATGGATTGTTTAATACCTAAAAAAACAAAAAACTTTTTTTACCTGTAAACGCTGACGATGTGAGGGAGGGCTACCAGAAGAAGAAGACATGCTGTCCGGCTGCTGCTAGCAGCGTGTGGCACTGGCCGGCGTCTGCTGCTGCTGGCAGTCTGATGCTGCTGCTTGGGGGACTCTGCTATGGAATAAAGAGAAAAAAATGCAATGAATATATTGATATTGCATGGCCCTGGCTGAAACACAAAAATTGGTTAGACATGTTAACATTTTTTTTTGAATGGGGTGTGTGATATTTACAGTCTAGCGTCTGCTGCTGTCGTACGGTCCTGCTGCTGCTGGGATGATGGCTGTTGCTGCTGGGATGATGGCTGCTGCTGCTGCTGGGATGATGGCTGCTGCTGTTGCTGGGATGATGGTAAGTCGCACAGCCAGGGCCTGTGGG
Organism: Oophaga sylvatica; assembly: GCA_033576555.1. NCBI lineage: Eukaryota > Metazoa > Chordata > Amphibia > Anura > Dendrobatidae > Oophaga > Oophaga sylvatica. Next base: position 163,640,238 of record JARQOD010000004.1, on the reverse strand, counting down.
GTACTCGGCACCGAGCCCGTTCACTTCAATGGGGGATGTCACGGGTAGCACAGCTCGGTCCGTGGCCCTGGGGGCTCACCTCAAATGTGGGATATTTACAGAGGAATAAAGTATTACAGTTTTTTCGTGACGCCACCTGTGGTACCTGGTCAGGGTGACCAGCGCTGCAGGGTAGATCCACTGAGGGGTTGTTACTGGGCAGCAAGGTGTTAAGTCTTCCACAGGCAAGACTGGGTCCCTCAGGGTAGATGGCGGTGTAGGGGTGAAGGATGGAGAAGGGGGCTTTATAGCCGCAGGGGCAATAATGCAGACACACACAAAAGTCTCTTTCTGTACCTTTACTGGTGGAATAGCAGGCACGTCCCGGGATGCTGGCAGGGTGGAGGATGCACGTCCAGTATTCCCACTGAGTAGGTGTAGGGCCTCCTTACTCCTGTTATGTGAGTTTCTGACCTGTATGAAACGAAGTCTAACTCTGTCTTCACTTATATGCCAGGCTGACTTTGTGGTGAGGCCTTCTCTTGGATAGAACAGTGTCTCTAATGGTTGGCCGACCAGACTCCTGTCTTCCTGACCCCGGTTACGTATCAACACTCTTGGGCCCCTGCGACCTGTAGTCCAGCAGGGTCTCCGGTATCTCCTACTAGTCGTGTAGATGCCAGCAAGCTCGGACCCGGTGTCCGGTATTCAGAGTAGAGGTAAGCTATCAATGCTGTTTCAACCTCCGTTACTCTCGCCTTCTCTTCCACTCGCCTTTCGTCCTACTCCGACCGTTAACACAGGCACAATAGCAGAAGTTAGCTGATTCTTCTCTCTCTTCACCGCTCTCAAAGCGTCGGCACGCTTACTCACTGAAACTACACTCAGTTGACTCAGTTCTGACCAGGCTGAAGTGGCTATCTTTCTCCACTCTTACTAGCCTCCACTCTTTGAACTAAGCTCAAGCTGTAGTCTTCAGGTTCTCTCACAACTCTCTACTCCTCTCAGCTCTGAGGTGAATAGTCTAGGCACGTTCTCAGCTAGACTGCCTGAGGTGACTAAACTGTCTCACACTCCCAGCTAATCTGCCTCTCTGAGGTAATCTGATCTCATCTCATCTGAGGTAACTGCTGTGTCTTCACTACTCTTATATACTGTGAAAGGGCTCCCTCTGGTGGCTCAAGGGAATAGTGAAGGTTTGTTGTGTGCATATCAGGTCTCTGTGGGTGTTACCTTTGGTACATCCCCTGGGGAAATGTGACTCCAGGCACAGCTGGGCTACACATCGGCTGCTGCCTTCTCCTGCGGCTGGGTACTACCTTCTTGGATGGCTGCATGTTTATGGCTGAGGGTCCCACTGGCATGGTTTATATATGTTTGCTGTGAGCTGGGCAATTTCTGAGCATGCTCAGACGAAAAAAACGGAACCGGTCACCGGATTGGGCTTTTGTCGGATCCGGCGCATTGCGGCGCTCATAGACTTTCATTGCAACAAAAAGCCGGAAGTGCCGGATCCAGCGCTTCCGGCTTTTTCGCCGAAGACAGAAAACTTTACTGTAGCCGTTTTTTCCAGACACCGGAATGAGACAAAAAGCCAAATCCGGCAAAAAACGGATGAACCACAAGGCCATGCGGCGCGATCCGGCGCTAATATAAGTCAATGGGAAAAAAACTGATCCGGCATTAGATTTCGCCGGATCAAGTTTTACAATTAAATGCCGGATTGCACCTGACGGCAAAAAACAGATGTGTGAAAGTAGCCTAAGGAACTAATTGAGATGTGCGGTGAGCACTTTGAACCAGCAAGTGCTTCACAGAAGCTTATAACGTAGAGCTGTAAAAATAAAAAATCATATTTTTTCCACAAAAATGAGCTTTTCCGCCCCCAATTTTTTATTTTCCCCAAAGGGTAACAGAAGAAATTGTACCCCAAGAGTTATTGTGCAATTTGTCATGAGTATGCTGATACCCCATATTTGGAGGTAAACCACTGTTTGGGCGCATGGCAGAGCTCAGAAGGGAAGGAGCACCAGATTTTACTGTTATGTGTTGCAGGTGTCATGACCCACTGGGAGAGCCCATAAGGTGCCAAACAAGCAGAACCCCCCATAAGTGACCCCATTTTATGAACTACACCTCTGAATGAATTCATCTAGGGGTGCAGTGATCATATTGACACCATGGGTGTGTCACAGAATTTTATACCATTGGGCAGTAAAGACAAAATAACTACATTTTTACCATCAAAATTTTGTTTTAGGCAAAGATTTTACATTTTCACACAAGTAGTGGGTAAAAATGGTAACAAAATTTGTCCCACAATTTCTACTGAACGTGGCAATACCCCATATGTGGCTGTACACTACTACTTAGCCATGCGGAGAGACTCAGGAGGAACGGAGCGCTATTTGCCTATTCAAGTGAATGGGTCTGTGCTCATGTAAGGGGTGTACTAGGACTAGTTTGTGCCCCACTTCCCCTGCCCATGTTTCTACGTCCCTGAGAAGCTGGTACCTTTAACACGTTATACTGTGAAATGTAATGTATACTTCTAATGCTGCTTTATTGCATTTTTGTGTCCGATGTGTGTTATGTGTATTGTAAATGTATATGTATTTTATGGATATAGGGAAAGTGTAGTAATTAGATTAGCCCACTAGAGGGGGCACAATAGAATATAGTAGGATAAGATAGACTCATAGGATTGTTAGTTAATCCCTTAACCCCCGAGGGTGGTTTGCATGTTAATGACGGGCCAATTTTTACAATTCTGATCACTGTCCTTTTATGAGGTAATAACTCTGGAACGCTTTAACGGATCTTGGCAATTCTGAGAATGTTTTTTCGTGACATATTGTAGTTCATGTTAATGGTAAAATTTCTTCGATAAAACTTGTGTTTATTTGTGTACAAGATGGAAATTTGGCTAAAATTTGGAAAATTCTGCAGTTTTCAAAGTTTTAATTTTTATGCCCTTAAAACAGAGAAATATGTCACACAAAATAGTTAATAAATAACATTTCCCCCATGTCTACTTTACATCAGCACAATTCTGGAAATATTTTTTTTTGTTAGGAAGTTATAAGGGTTAAAAGTTGACCGGTGAGTTCTCATTTTTACAACAAAATTTACAAAACCATTTTTTTTAGGGACCATCTAACATTTGAAGTCACTTTGAGGGGTCTATATGGCAGAAAATACCCAAAAGTGACACCAGTCTAAAAACTGCACCCCTCAAGCTGATCAAAATCACATTCAGGAAGTTTATTAACCCTTCACGTGTTTCACAGGAGCAGAAGCAAAGTGGAAGAAAAAAATTAACATTTAACTTTTGAGTCGCAAAATGATATTTTAGCAACAATTTTTTTATTTTCCCATGGGTAGCGGGGAAAATTGAACCTAAAAGTTGTCCAATTTGTCCTGAGTACACTGATACCCCATATGTGGGGGGAACCACTCTTTGGGTGCACAGCAGGGCTCGGAAGAGAAGGAGCGCCGTTCGACTTTTTCAAACCAAAATTGGCTGGAATTGAGATCGGATGCCTTGTCGTGTTTGGAGAGCCCCTGATGTGCCTGAACAGTGGAAACCCCCATTTTGGAAGCTAGACCCCCTAAGGAACTTATCTAAATGTGTGATGAGCAATTTGAACCCCTAAGTGTTTCACTAAAGTTTATAATGACAGGGCATGAAAAAAAAAATTCCACAAAAATGATTTTTAGTCCCCAATTTTTTAATTTCTCAAGGGTAACAGGAGAAATTGGACCCCTAAAGTTGTTTTCCTATTTGTCCTAAGCATGCTGGTACCCCATATGTGGGAGAAAACTACTGTTTCGGCACACGTCGGGACTTGGAAGGGAAGTAGTGACGTTTTGGAATGCAGACTTTGATGGAATGGTCTGCGGCATTATTCTCCATTTGCAGAGCCCCTGATGTGCCTAAACACTAGAAACCCCCCACAAGTGAACCTACTTTGGAAACTAGACCCGCTAAGGAACTTGTTTAGATGTGTGGTGAGCACTTTGAACCCTGTTGTGAATGGGTTTGAGATGAGTTCTGAGCAGAGGCTCCCTCTGGTGGTTACAAGCGGTACTAGTGAAGATTGTGAGGACTGGGAATCAGGTGTTACTGACTGGTCTTATATAAGGGAGTCATTTTCCCATCAGGGTTGCCGGTGATCAATTGTTCTGGTCTGAATCCTTCTTTCCAGTTTCCCTTGTAGCCTGCTGTGTCGTGTCTGCATTCCCTGCTATCAGATAAGACATTTTCTTCTTTTGTATTTGTGCTATATTTTTGCATTTTGTCCTGCACTTCTGTGGGGGCCTTCAGGGTCCCCTCCGGGGGCTTCTGCCCTCTCAGTTTAGTTCAGCCACTGTGTTTTGTACTTTTGCTTTTTCCAGTTTTTTCAGTGGCTGCTGTTTTGATTTTGTTACACCAGAGAACTAATTTAGGTGGTAGAGGTCGTGTGATCTCAGGTGATTTTGAAATTAGTAGAGTTGGTGTTTTTCAGGGTTTTCTGAGATTGCAGTAAGTACCCTTCCTGTCCTTTTCTATTTAGATAGTTTGGGCCCCAGCGTTTGCTCATACTATTTTCTTTCTGTGTCAGTATTTCCTCTTGTCTAACCGCCATTACTTGTTTGGGGGCTTTCTTTTATCTTTGGGGTTCTGCTCCGGGGCAGATAGCTTTCCTATTTCTATCTTTAGGTGTAGTTAGTTTCTCAGGCTGTGACGAGGCGTCTAGGACCAACGTAGGAACGCTCCACGGCTGCCTCTAGTTGCGGTGGTTAGTCAGGGTACTGCAATCTCATAGATTCCAACTGCTCTGGTGTATTTCCTTTTTTTACCTGCACTCCTCAGCTACCGAAACATAACAGTATCACCGGCCTAAAAATTGAAAATTGTATGGTACTCACAGAAGGGAAAAAATATTGTGAAAGAAGAAAGGTTGTCAGAGTTGTCAGAGATATTTTTCTGCTTGTTGCATTTTTTCCCTCTGTATCTCTGGGTGCTGGGGAGGATCTTTTCTCCCAATGGAGTTTGCACAGTTGTCTGGCCGTGTGGATCAGCTTGCCACTGAGGTTCAGAGTATTGCTGCATATCTTGCTAGGTTGCCTGTTGTGGAACCTAGGATCCCCATGCCAGATTTGTTTTTAGGGGATCGAGCTAAGTTTCAGAATTTCAAAAATAATTGTAAATGGGTTATGTTTCTACTGTGGTGATGCCTCTCATGCTATTTCAGTCTGCCCTAAGCGGGGAAGATGTTTTGCACGCTCAGTTGTCTTGGGTAGTGTTCAGACTAAGTTTTTATTAACTGTCACTCTGATATGCTCTCTGTCCTCATTTTCTGCTCAGGCTTTCGTTGATTCTGGAGCAGCTATTAACCTGATGGATTATGATTTTGCTAAACGTTGTGGGTTTCCCTTGATACCCCTACAGAAGTCTATTCCCCTACTGGGGATCGATTCTACTCCTTTGGCTGAGAATAAACCCCAGTTTTCTACTCAGGTGATAATGAGGGTTGAACCTGATCACCAGGAGTGCTGCAAATTTTTGGTTCTATACAATCTGCATGACATTATCGTGCTGGGTTTCCCTTGGTTACAGTCTCATAATCCTGTTTTGGATTGGAAATCTGTGTCTGTAACCAGTTGGGGCTGCCAATGTGTTAATACCAACACTCCTGTTTTTTCTGCCTCCCCCAGGCTCAGGATGTTCCTGACTTTTTGTTTGATTTTTCTGATGTGTTTAGCGAAAGTAAATCTGCATCCTTACCTCCCCATAGGAGCTATGACTGCGCTATTGAATTAGTGCCGGGTAGTAAATTCCCTAAAGGTCGCCTTTTTAACTTGTCTGTACCTGAACATGACGCTATGCGGTCTTATATCAAGGAATCATTGGAGAAGGGTCATATCAGACCATCCTCTTCACCCTTAGGTGCCGGTTTTTTCTTTGTGGCCAAAAAAGATGGTTCATTAAGGCCGTGTATTGATTATCGTCTCTTGAACAATATTACTGTGAAATATCAATACCCGTTACCCTTGATTTCTGACCTGTTTTCCAGGGTGAAAAACGCTACTTGGTTTACCAAGCTTGACCTCAGGGGGGCGTATAACCTTATTCGCATTAAGCACGGGGATGAATGGAAGACGGCATTCAATACCCCTGAAGGGCATTTTGAGTACCTAGTGATGCCCTTTGGGCTCACTAATGCTCCTTCCGTCTTCCAGTCCTTCATGAATGACATTTTCAGGGATTTTGTGGACAAATTTCTGATTGTTTATTTGGATGATATCTTGATTTTTTCTAATGACTGGGACTCTCATGTGAAACATGTTCGAACTGTATTCCAGATTTTGAGAGAGAATGCTCTGTATGTGAAGGGATCAAAGTGTCTTTTTGGCGTACAGAAGATCTAATTTCTGGGATTCATTTTGTCCCCATCTGTTATTGAAATGGACCCGGTCAAGGTTCAGGCCATCTGTGATTGGGTCCAACCTACTTCATTAAAGGCTCTTCAGAGATTTTTGGGTTTTGCCAATTTTTATCGTAAATTTATTGGTAATTTCTCGGTTATTGTTAAACCATTAACTGATTTGACCAGAAAGGGTTCTGATGTGGTGAATTGGCCTCCTGAGGCAGTCTCTGCATTTCAGGAACTTAAGCAGAGATTCACTTCTGCTCCTGTTCTACGGCAGCCTGATGTTTCTCTGCCATTTCAGGTGGAGGTTGATGCCTCTGAAATTGAGGCAGGTGCCGTTTTGTCCCAAAAAGATCCAGAGACCTCTAAAAGTAACCCTTGTGCCTTTTTCTCTCGAAAATTTTCTCCTACTGAACGTAATTATGACGTGGGTAATCGGGAGTTATTGGCCATGAAGTGGGCTTTTGAAGAGTGGAGACATTGGCTGGAGGGAGCCAAACATCAGGTGGTGGTCCTTACGGACCATAAGAATCTGGTCTATCTGGAATCTGCTAAGCGACTCAATCCTAGACAGGCCAGGTGGGCCTTGTTTTTCACACATTTTAATTTTGTGGTTTCCTTTCTTCCTGGCACTAAGAATGTTAAGGCGGATGCCCTCTCGAGGAGTTTCCTTGCGGACTCTCCTGAGTTATCTGATCCTTCTGTTATTTTGAAAGAGGGTGTAGTTCTTTCCGCCATCTCGCTCAATTTGAGACTTGCTCTGGAGGGGTGTCAGGAGGATAGGCCTGAGCGCTGCCCTGTTGGAAAATTGTTTGTCCCGGACCAATGGAAAAAGAGTGTGATGTCTGAGATTCATTGTTCCGCATTGGCTGGGCATCCCGGAATTTTTGGTACCAGAGACTTGGTTAGTCGGTCCTTTTGGTGGCCTACCTTGTCTCGCGATGTCAGGGAATTTGTGCAGTCCTGCGGGACTTGCTCTCGCTCCAAGCCTTGGTCTCGCTCTAGTGGTTTGTTGATGCCATTGCCTGTGCCCAAGAGACCATGGACCCATATCTCTATGGATTTCATTTCCGATCTTCCTGTTTCTCAGAGAATGACCACCATCTGGGTAATTTGTGATAGGTTTTCCAAAATGATACATCTTGTGCCATTACCTAAGTTGCCTTCCTCCTCTGAATTGGTGCCGTTGTTCCTTCAGCACGTGGTTCGTTTACACGGCATTCCTGAGAACATTGTGTCTGACAGAGGAGTCCAGTATGTTTCCAGATTTTGGAGGACTTTTTGTTCTAAACTGGGTGTTCAATTGTCTTTCTCCTCGGCATTTCATCCTCAGACCAATGGTCAAACTGAGAGAACAAACCAGACATTGGAGACTTATCTAAGATGCTTTGTGTCTGCTGATCAGGATGACTGGGTCTCTTTTTTGCCTTTGGCTGAGTTTGCTCTTAATAATAGGGCTAGCTCTGCCACTTTGATGTCTCCGTTTTTCTGTAATTCTGGGTTTCACCCTCGATTTTCTTCAGGACAGACGGAAGCTTCTGTCTGTCCAGGTGTTGACTCTGTTGTTGAGCGTATGCAACAGATTTGGGACCAGGTAGTGGAGAGGTTGTCCCTCTCTCAGGAGAAGGCCCAGCGGTTTGCTAACCGGCATAGGACTGATGGTCCTCGGTTTAAAGTGGGGGACTTGGTCTGGTTGTCCTCAAAGAATATTCCTATGAGAGTAGCATCTCCTAAATTTAAGCCTAGGTTCATTGGACCTTATAAGATCATGGAGATTATTAATCCTGTTTCTTTTCGTTTGCTTCTTCCAGGGACATTTAAGATCCATAACGTGTTCCACAAGTCCTTGTTGAAGAGGTTTGTTGAGCCAGTGGTTCCTGCTGCTGTGCCTCCTGACCCTGTTTTGGTTGAGGGCAATCTGGAGTATGTGGTTGAGAAAATATTGGATTCTCGTTTTTCTAGACGAAGACTCCAGTATTTGGTTAAATGGAGAGGTTACGGTCAGGAAGACAATTCTTGGGTGTTTGCTTCGGACATCCATGCTAGGAGACTTATCCGTGCGTATCATAGAACTCATCCTGACCGACCTGGTTGCTCAAATGAGGGTTCGGTGACCCCTCCTCAAGGGGGGGGTACTGTTGTGAATGGGTTTGAGATGAGTTCTGAGCAGAGGCTCCCTCTGGTGGTTACAAGCGGTACTAGTGAAGATTGTGAGGACTGGGAATCAGGTGTTACTGACTGGTCTTATATAAGGGAGTCATTTTCCCATCAGGGTTGCCGGTGATCAATTGTTCTGGTCTGAATCCTTCTTTCCAGTTTCCCTTGTAGCCTGCTGTGTCGTGTCTGCATTCCCTGCTATCAGATAAGACATTTTCTTCTTTTGTGTTTGTGCTATATTTTTGCATTTTGTCCTGCACTTCTGTGGGGGCCTTCAGGGTCCCCTCCGGGGGCTTCTGCCCTCTCAGTTTAGTTCAGCCACTGTGTTTTGTACTTTTGCTTTTTCCAGTTTTTTTAGTGGCTGCTGTTTTGATTTTGTTACACCAGAGAACTAATTTAGGTGGTAGAGGTCGTGTGATCTCAGGTGATTTTGAAATTAGTAGAGTTGGTGTTTTTCAGGGTTTTCTGAGATTGCAGTAAGTACCCTTCCTGTCCTTTTCTATTTAGATAGTTTGGGCCCCAGCGTTTGCTCATACTATTTTCTTTCTGTGTCAGTATTTCCTCTTGTCTAACCGCCATTACTTGTTTGGGGGCTTTCTTTTATCTTTGGGGTTCTGCTCCGGGGCAGATAGCTTTCCTATTTCTATCTTTAGGTGTAGTTAGTTTCTCAGGCTGTGACGAGGCGTCTAGGACCAACGTAGGAACGCTCCACGGCTGCCTCTAGTTGCGGTGGTTAGTCAGGGTACTGCAATCTCATAGATTCCAACTGCTCTGGTGTATTTCCTTTTTTTACCTGCACTCCTCAGCTACCGAAACATAACAGAACCCCAAGTGTTTCACTAAAAGTTATAATGCCCGGGAGTGAAAATAAAAAATCTATTTTTTCCCCACAGAAATGATCTTTTAGTCCCCAATTTTTAATTAGCACCCGTCCTTGTGGTACTGATGTGGCACACGCATGCCACACGTGTGCCGCAAGTATTACACACTTGGACACTGACATCTCCTGTACCGGAAATATCAGGACGTGTAAAAGAGGCGTTATACCGGGTTTTTCTGTTTGGCTGCTGTCACACACTAAAAGACGCTTTTCATTGCAAAAAATAGTTTTTGCATCACCATATTTTGAGAGCTATAATTTTTCAATATTTTTGGCCCACAAAGTCATGTGAGGTCTTGTTTTTTACAGAACGAGTTGACATTTTTTTTGGTAATATTTTAGGGCACATGACATTTTTTGATCGCTTTTTATTCCTATTTTTGGGAGCCAGAATGAACAAATACAGCAATTCATGAATTTCTTTTGGGGGTTCGTTTATACCGTTCCGCGTGTGGTAAAATTGATAAAGAAGTTTTATTTTTCGGGTTAGTACGATTACAGCAATACCTCATTTATATTTTTTATGTTTTGACGCTTTTATACAATAAAAACTATTTTATACAAAAAATTAATTATTTTTGCATCGCTTTATTCTGAGAGCTATAACTTTTTATTTTTCCGGTGATGGAGCTGTATGGGGGCTTGTTTTTTGTGGGACAAGATGATGTGGGTAGAACAAACAAGATGTATAATTATGTGCTTAATTGTAAAACACTGGGCAAAACTGTCACTGAAAAAGACCTGGGTGTATGGGTGGACGACAAACTCACATTTAGTGGCCAATGTCAGGCAGCTGCTGCCAAGGCAAATAAAATAATGGGATGCATTAAAAGAGGCATAGATGCTCATGAGGAGAACATAATTTTACCTCCATACAAGTCACTGGTGCGACCACACTTAGAATACTGTATACAGTTCTGGTCTCTGCTTTCACACTTGTGTTTGAGCGGCCTGCGCCTGTCTGCGCACAGCCGCCGCTAAGCTCCGTCCCGGCCACGCCTCCTCCCGGCGGCTCCGCCTATGGGCGCATGACGCCGCATGTGACCTGCGTATCCTATCTTTATCATTGGGTTCGCAAGCCGTACGCAGGTGTGCGTTTTGCGGCACATGCGTCCTTTTGACGGTGCGCCGAGCGCACCAAAATGTTGCATGTTGCTTTTTGGTGCCTCGCCGCACCAGTCAAAAGGACGCATGCGCCGCCAACGCATACCTGTGCACGGCCTGCGTACTCAATGCTAAAGATAGGGTACGCAGGTCGCATGCGGCGTCATGCGCCCATAGGCAGAGCCGACGGGAGAAGGCGTGGCCGCGGCGGAGCTTAGCGGCTGCTGTGCGCAGACAGGCGCAGGTCGCTCAAACACAAGTGTGAAAGCAGCCTAAGAAAGACATAGCTGAACTAGAGCGGGTGCAGAGAAGAGTCACCAAGGTTATTAGAGAACTGGGGGGTCTGCAACACCAGGACAGGTTATTACACTTGAGGTTATTTAGTTTGGAAAAACGAAGGCTTAGGGGTGATCTTATTACAATGTATAAATATATGAGGGGACAGTACAAAGACCTTTCTAATGATCTTTATACTCTTAGACCTGTGACGGGGACAAGGGGGCATCCTCTACACCTGGAGGAAAGAAGGTTTAGCCATAATCACAGATGCAGATTCTTTACTGTAAGAGCAGTGAGACTATGGAACTCTCTGCCGTATAATGTTGTAATGAGTGATTCCCTACTAAAATTTAAGAAGGGACTGGATGCCTTTCTTGAAAAGTATAATATTACAGGCTATATTCACTAGTTTCCTAGATATTGCGTTGATCCAGGGAGCTAGTCTGATTGCCGTATGTGGAGTCGGGAAGGAATTTTTTTCCCCAATGTGAAGCTTACTGTTTGCCACTTGGTTTTTTTTTTGCCTTCCTCTGGATCAACATGTTAGGGCAGGTTAGGATAGGATATGGGCTGAACTAGATGAACTTAAAGTCTTCCTTCAACCTTTATAACTATGTTACTATGTTACTATGTTTTCAGCGGTACCTTGTTTATTTATATCCATCTTTTTGATCGCGTGTTATTCCACTTTTTGTTTGGCGGTATGATGATACAGCATTTTTTTTGCCTTGTTTTTTTTTATGGTGTTCACTAAAGGGGTTAACTAAAGGGACAGTTTTATAGATCAGGTCGTTATAGATGTGGCGATACCAAATATGTGTACTTTTATTGTTTAGATTTTTTTATTCAAATATTTATTTAGTGATAGTATAAATATTGATTTTTTTATTATTATTTTTTTTAAATATTTTTACAATTATTTTAAAAAATGTTGTTTACTTTATTCTAACTTTTACACTGTGTCCCACTATGGGTCAATCATTTTTTGCAGGCTGATCGCTTCTATAGCATGCAGATGAAGCAGTATCTGCATGCAATAGAAGCTGTCGGCGTGCACTTACTGCACAATGACCTGAGAGACTTCCTGCACATGACAGGAAGTTTCTTAGCTCTGGTGACCAGGATGTTGTCATGACGACATGGGGTTACCATGGCAGCGATCGGTAACCCGCATCACACCACGGGGTCTCCGATCCAAAGGCATAGGGGCTGTCAGCCCTCTGCCGGCTCCCACAACACTGTGATCTTGTTTGATCATAGTGTTCCGGGGTTAAAATTCCAGGAGTGGTCTGTGGCCACTCCTGGCATTTAGTGGCCGGTGTCAGCTGCCACCCGACCGCGATCGGCCGCGCTTCCCCCGTGAGCGCAGCCGATCGTCATGACATACTATCCCGTCCGTGGTCTAATTGTGCCAGGGCACATGAATGGGACAGTACGTCAAATGGCAGAAAAGAGTTAATACTCGTGAGCTCCGAGCATCGCGAGCACTGCGATGCTCGGTTGAACACCAAATAGTGGCAAGCATGCTCGCTCATCACTACTCCTGACATGTGCGCAAAACTCATCATCAACTACAAAAAACGTCTGACTGCTGCGCTTGCCAACAAGGGTTTTGCCACCAAGTTTTAAGTCTTGTTTGCCAGAGGGTTGAAATACTTATTTCTCACTGTAAAGAGCAAATAAATCTATATAATTTATACAATGTGATTTTCTGGATTTTATTTTTGATATTATATCTCTCAATTAGTGTTGAGCGATATTGCTCGATATCTAAAAATATCGTATCGAAATTGTATCGCCGATAGCACTAAATATCGTCGATATCCGATTCCGATTGCGGAAGTCCAATGTAAGTCTATGGGAACAAAATATCGAAATTAAAAAAAAACATTCTTGCCTTGTTGGTTAATTGTACATGAAGGAAAACAACAAAGACTAATGTAGAATGTATTGGGGGAGGTTGAGGAGACAATAAAGGCATACATGTTTAACCCAATGCATTGGAATAGCATTAATATATATTTTTTTGGAAATACGTTTGGATTGACTAACAAATTGACAATGTTGTTAACCTTTTTTCTATTTTGGCAAATATGTATGTTTCACAACTTCCATGCTCTTCACCTTTTTAACTTTTGCCAGTGCCACACTTTCTCCTTCATAATCTTCAGCAGCAGCATCATCTTTCTCATCAAATTATTCTTCATCTTCACCTTCTTAATCTTCTTCTTAAACTTCTTGCTATTCATGTTTTTGTTTACATTACTCATATTGTTATTATTAAACTAATTAATCTTCTTCATATTCAAATTCTTCATCTTCTTCCTCTTCATCTTCTTCATCATATTCTTATTTGTGACAGAGATTCCTGTACTTGTAATCTGTAAAAGTATGAATTGTTCATCCTTCCGTTCTTGCTGTCACAAAAGATTTAAATTACAACAGTATTTGTCCGTGTTCAGTTTAGCCTGCAGCAGCAGGCATTTTCCAGGGGCACCACGAGGAGGAACGGACTCACCCCCATACACTGCTTAGTCTTCTTCTGCTTAGAATTTAGAGCATATATTTTGCTCTTCATTTTGGTCTTATACTTCATGTTCTTCTGTTTTTTGATCTTTTGCTTATTGTTCTTCTGTCTCTTGTTCTGTATCTTGTAGTTTGTCTTAACCTTCTTTGTCCTGTTGGTGATCTTCTTCTGGGTAATCTTTTATTTTTTCTTTGTGATGGTGTTCAGGCTGGTTGGCTTCATGCTCGTCGTCCTTGTTGTCGTCATCTTCTTCTGGGTGGTCTTTAATGTCGTCTAATTTCCGAGAAACAGCTGACGTTACTGGAACCCTAACGGGTATCAGATGGAGCAAGAGACAATGGAAGTAACGAGGACCAGCTGACTGTGCTGGACCCCGGACGGGTAGCAGAAGGAAAAGAGGCAATGTCACAACCGAGTACCAGCTGACGTTACTGTGACACGGTTACTAAGCAGGAGGTACCTGTGCTCCAAAGCACTACCAAGGACCAGCAGACGTTGGTGGAACTCGGATACGGAGATGGAGGCACCTAGGCCAAAGGCACTGGGGAGAACCACTTGACGGTACTGGACCCCGGACGGGTAGCAGAAGGAAAAGAGGCAATGTCACAACCGAGTACCAGCTGACGTTACTGTGACACGGTTACTAAGCAGGAGGTACCTGTGCTCCAAAGCACTACCAAGGACCAGCAGACGTTGCTGGAACTCGGATACGGAGATGGAGGCACCTAGGCCAAAGGCACTGGGGAGAACCACTTGACGGTACTGGACCCCGGACGGGTAGCAGAAGGAAAAGAGGCAATGTCACAACCGAGTACCAGCTGACGTTACTGTGACACGGTTACTAAGCAGGAGGTACCTGTGCTCCAAAGCACTACCAAGGACCAGCAGACGTTGCTGGAACTCGGATACGGAGATGGAGGCACCTAGGCCAAAGGCACTGGGGAGAACCACTTGACGGTACTGGACCCCGGACGGGTAGCAGAAGGAAAAGAGGCAATGTCACAACCGAGTACCAGCTGACGTTACTGTGACACGGTTACTAAGCAGGAGGTACCTGTGCTCCAAAGCACTACCAAGGACCAGCAGACGTTGCTGGAACTCGGATACGGAGATGGAGGCACCTAGGCCAAAGGCACTGGGGAGAACCACTTGACGGTACTGGACCCCGGACGGGTAGAAGAACGCACCCATGAAAATGTAAGTTGACAGGACGCAAGCCGTCCGCAGTTACCGAATCACACAGTCCTACAGTGGGTGCTTATCCTATTGTCACAATGGAAACCGCCTTTATTTACATATCCCACAGCACACATAGGAATCACCTAAACTGCAGGCACCATAGAGTCGGCTAACCCGAATGCAACACGACAGCACAACTTATTGGAGGATAATTGACGTTCACACTGCCAGGAAACAGCTGTCGTGCTGTAACCAGGCTGGCCAGGAGTCAGTACCCCTGCCAATTACTTACGAGCAACAAATGGCGGTGTTGTAGCCCAGGGAGTAGAGTTCAGGTGGTAGAAAGATGAACATAACAGGAGACATGGAAAACGTTGCCAAACAATTATTTAATCTGAAAACGGACAGGCAAATTCAGGTGAGATCCATGCCTTGTTCATTTTCAGAAAAGTAAGCCGGTCTACATTCTCTGAGGATAGTCGCATGCGACGGTCTGTTACTACACCACCTGCAGCACTAAAGACACGCTCAGATAATACACTGGCAGCAGGGCAAGCCAGCACCTCCAATGCATACTGGCTAAGCTCTGGCCATGTATCCAACTTAGAGACCCAAAATTTGAAAGGGGAAGAGGCATCTGGGAGTACACTTAGAGGGAAAGCCAAGTAGTCTGTCACCATCTTACGGAAACGTTTCTTCCTGGTGACTGGAGCCGTCTCGGATGGTGTAGACCTTGCTGGCGCTGTCACAAAACTCTGCCACATTTGTAACATACAGTTCTTGCCCTGTGCAGAGGCGCTGCTTCTGATCCCTCTTGTTGTAGAGGTGTGTACACTGCCTGGACGCACAGAGCTGCTTTGTAAAGCAGTAGCAGCAGCAGCACCTCTCTCGGCTGGAATGTACAACAGTATGGATTGCACCAGTGTGTCTTGGTACTTCTGCATTTTACGGTCCCGGTTCACCGGTGTGATGAGGGTTTGTAAGTTGTCCCGGTAGCGAGGGTCTAGGAGGGTGTACACCCAATAATCTGACGTGCTGAGAATGTGGGCGATGCGGCGGTCGTTTCTCAGGCACTGAAGCATGAAATCAACCATGTGCTGCAGACTCCCAACTGGCCAACAAAGGCTGTCCTCTGGAAGAGGCGTCATCTCTGTCTCCTCTGCATCACCCCACCCTCGCTCTACATACTGACTAGAGCGTTGTGTACCTCCCTCTGTAGGGATTTCTTCCTCCTCCATTGACTCCTCCTCCTCCTCCTCATCCTCCTCACAAAGTGAGCCCTGCCCAGCCCTTTGTGAGGAACCACGTTGCGCTGACTGTCCTGAAGGTAATTGAATTTGTGACTCCTCATCCTCCACCTCTTTCAAAACCTCTTCCTTTAGTGCTTTCAGTGATTTCTGAAGCAGGCAGATAAGGGGTACAGTCATGCTGACTAGTGCATCATCTGCACTCGCCATCCGCGTTGATACATCAAACGCACGCAAAACGTCGCAGATGTCGTTCATAGAGGTCCACTCAGTAGTGGTGAAGTGTGAACGGCGCAAATTGCGAGTTGATTGCGCCTGTTGCAGCTGATACTCCATTACTGCTGGCTGCTGCTCACACAACCGCTCCAACATATGTAACGTGGAATTCCACCTGGTGGGTACGTCACATATGATGCGATGTTCAGGAAGGCGAAATCTGACTTGCAGAGCTGCAATGCGCGATCTGGCCATGCTGGAACGTCGCAAGTGAGCGCACTCTAGGCGGACCTTGTGCAGCAGTGCATCAAGATCCGGATAGTCCCTCAAAAAACTCTGCACGACCAAGTTGAGCACATGTGCCAGACATGGTATGTGAGTGAGGTTGCCAAGGCCCAGAGCTGCCACCAGATTTCGGCCATTGTCACACACTACCAAGCCTGGCTGGAGATTAGCTGACAAAAACCACACATCGCTCTCCTGCTTGATGGCATCCCAGAGCTCCTGCGCTGTGTGGCTTCGATTCCCCATGGGAATTAATTTCAGTACGGCCTGTTGACGTTTGGCCACGGCTGTGCTCATATCGGTCGCAACAGGTAAGCGTTCATGGGTCCATGTGGAGGTATACCATGACGGCTCGTGCAGCGATGATTCTGAGGAACTGGAGTAGGAGGAGGAATCAATGTGCACAGACTGGATTCCTGCAATCCTTGGAGTTGGCAGAACACGTACAGCGCCACTGGCAAGATCTGTACCCGGCTCCACAACATTGACCCAATGGGCAGTGAGGGAAAGGTATCGTCCCTGGCCATGGGTACTGGTCCACGCATCGGTGGTCAGGTGGACCCTGCTACTGACGGCGTTTAGTAGCGCATGTTTAATGTTTCCCTCGACATGTTTTTGCAGAGCAGGGACAGCTTGCCTGCTGAAATAAAATCGGCTTGGCACATTATATTGTGGGACTGCCAATGCCATAAAGTTCCTGAAACTGTCAGTCTCCACCAGCCTGAATGACAGCATTTCAAGGGACAGGAGTTTTGCAAGGCCAGCATTCAGAGCCTGTGCTCGTGGATGGTTTGCCGAGTATGGCCGTCTTTTATCCCATGCCTGTGTTACCGATGGCTGTTTTTTGTTCTGGGAGTGTGACGATGACTGTGAACTTGCTGCAGTGGGTGGAATAACAGTTTCTCTATGGACAACAGTGACCGAGGTTCTTCCATGGAGATCCTGTGAGGAAGCCGAAACAGGTGTGTGAGAGCTGGAGGTAGAGGCTCGAACATGACCTAAAGATGTAGGTGCTGCTGTAGGTTGGCCTACATCTCCAGTGTGTCTTTGGAACTCAGCTACGTGCTTTGTCTGTACATGTGTCCACATATTTGTGGTATTCAGGTTCCTGATATTTTTACCTCTTTTAACTTTTTGCTTACACAGCTTGCATTGAACATAGCAAATATGTACAAGTCTGTCAAAAAAGGACCACGCAGTGCAAGTCATGGGAGCGCCAATTTTGACAGTTCTAAGAGAACTGCTCCCAACAGGTGCCAAACTGGAGGCTACAGGCAAGCGAGTCTGCAGCCTACCTCTCCCTCCTCTTTGTACCGTTGGGACAATCTCTTCCTCAGAGCTGCTCCCACCACCTTCCTGTTGCTCACGCCATGTTGGGTCTCGGACTTCATCATCTCCACTACCCTCTTCCAACACCTGCTGCTGTTGGATGGTCTGGGCAGCACCATGCTCCACAAAACCTGGCACCTGAGTCTCATCATCATCATAAGATGCGTTCTGCGGTGTGCTGTCCATCGGCACTGGCTCACCAGCCTCTTCAGATTGAGAGAGACACAGCTGTTGCGCATCACTGCATACTCCCTCTTCTTCAAATTGCAGAATGCTGCTTGCCTGTGCCCGTGTTTGCGAGCCAACAGATTCTGAGAACAGAAGCAGAGACTCAGCTGGCTCCTGTACAGAACTCTCTGACTGCCTTGGCAATTTGACAGGCGGTGAACAGACAGATGGTTGCTCAACAGTGTTGTGTTCCTGAGAGGAGGTGGAAGGAATTGAAGTCGATGCATTGGCTGCCATCCAACCAACAACGGCTTCAATTTGTTCTTCCCGCAGCAGGGGTCACGCCGAGCTCCTACCAAAGTGCGCATAAAGGAATGCTCACGGGGATAAATGGTGGATGCTGTGTCACTGAGGGCGGCAGCAGCCACAGAATCCCCACGTCCTCTCCCTGCTGAAACTCCACGGCCACGGCCACGTGCCTTACTCACTGACTTCTTCATCTTGGTAGATTGATAAAGAAAGTCAGAAAAGTTATAAGGCCTAAGTGTGGTTATTACGCAGAGACTGAAGTGAACACTGAAACACAACTGTTCACAATCTGTGAAAGGCTACTCCTTTGTCTACTTCTATAGTGTTTGCAACCAATGTATTGTATACGGATGGAAGCGCGTCACACTAATAGATTATATTTTAAATGGAATGGAGCAGAACCAATTGGAGATAAATGAAAAGGATGAGCCACTGAGACACGCTCAGCAGAGTACAAGCAGCAGTGCTTGAACAAGTAACTGGAGCGTGATGTGCACTCAAAAAATAAAAAACACAGACTGAAGTGAACACTGAAACACAACTGTCCACAATCTGGGAAAGGCTACTCCTTTGTCTACTTCTATAGTGTTTGCAACCAATGTATTGTATACGGATGGAAGCGCGTCACACTAATAGTTAAATTGCATGGAGCTGCAAGAATTACACTGAAGGAAAAAAAAAAGAGTCTGTGAGTGACACGTGCAGATGCCTACAGACAGCGTTGCATGCAGAGCAAACTGCAGCATCACCTGCACTCACACACACCTTGCAGAGCTGTTAAAACAACACTGCAGGCAAAAGGAAGCTTTACACAGCGGTTGGTGCTAGCCTGCCTAAAGCACAGTACACTAAATCGCAATCTCTAACTGTCCCTCAGAGTCAGCACAGCAGCGTTCTGTCCCTAACTGAGTTCACAGCACAGTGACGCTAAAATGGCGGCGGCGCCTTTTATAGTGCATTCTGACATCATTTCAGCATCCAATCACAGCCATGCCATTAGTTAACATGACCGCAGCAGTACAGGATGTGCCCACACTTCTTAGGATTCCTCATTGGCTGACTAAAATCACAGTGCCTCTCAAAGAATTATGGGAACTTCCGATTCCGGTATTCGATAAGACGAAAATATCGAAACGAATTATCGAAAGGCCGATAGAGCTAATATCGGCCGATAGCCGATATTTGCATTATCGTATCGCTCAACACTACTCTCAATGTTAAAATGAACCTACCTTTAAAATTATAGACTGTTCATGTCTTTGTCAGTGGGCAAACTTATAATCAACAAGGGATCAAACACTTATTTCCCCCACTGTATGTGTATTATACCACTGATGTAGGATTTGAAAGACAAAGCTTCTATTACTGTCTGTGTATTTATATGTGATGCTGAAGACTAGATATTAAGCAATCTGTTATTTTTTTCTTCAAAATTTCTTGTACTTAAGATAAGCTTTATTTAAAAATATCTTCTAAAAGTGATTTCATTCAAAATCTGACCTTAAATATTTAATGAATGTTGTTGAATTTATTCAGTGTGATTCAAAAACAGATTGGAGAAAAGCGAGTATTTGCTGTGAGAAGGGATTTGCGATTATATAATAGCGAGCACTATCTGATGTAACACATTCTGACACTAAACCTCATGTAACTTTAAAACATGACCTACATTGTATTTCCAGTTCACTACTGAAACCCACTGAACTATAAAGTGCCAGAGTTGATGGATGGAATGTAATACAAGGACAGGATAAAAATGGTGTCCTCAGAGTTTTGCTAGTTTCTTGAAAGAAACCCAATCAGTCAGCAGTATATAAGAGAACTATACTTATAATATAAACTTATGAGGTATGATGGAATTTCCATTTCTTCAGGAAACATTTTATCTTCACACCCTATTTTACTGCATATATTAAGCACTCTTGCCTCTTTTAAGGTTTTTATTACATTGTGTAATTTCTTGCTGTTTACACAATTTCACCCCTTTAAATCGGCCCCTCTCGGGTGTTTTTGTTTCCTTCACTTCTCCTTCCTGCTTCTGATGGTCCTTTCTAATCTTCTCTTTTTTTTGTACTGTTTCATCCCTTTATATTATAAATAGGAATGAGCGATTGTGCTCTGTGATACTCGGATATAACTTGAGTATCTGAGGGGTCGGATGTACTCGTTACTTGGTGAGCAATAGCCGGTGCTCGATTTTAAACTCGAATACCAACCCCGCATATTTGTCACCTGTTACACAGCCGATAAGCATACGGGAATTGCCTGCACATTACAGTAATTCGTAGCCATCTTGGTAGTGGCATTAGTCTGATTGGCTGGCAGTGTGACATTATCAAGGGTTATAAAATGACAGGCACTACCAGACTCAACACATTGATACCATAGAACAGCTCTGTGACAGTTTTATTGGAAGACGAAAGTGCTTGTCCAGGCAGAGAGAGTTGCAGAAGCAGGGAGAGTGGCTGAATACAGTCTCTAGGTAGGGCTTTCCAGTCTGTTGCTAAATATATGGCTGCAGCAGTAGACCACATTTTTATTTTTTGGGTGAAAAAAATTACTATATTGTCATTTATAGAGTATTAGGTGTTTGTGGTTCATTTCTATGTTATACAACAGTCCAAAAAAGTGCTGAAAATTTTCATGTTGGCATTTACGCATCCATATACTATTATGTGGTCTGTGGTACATTTCAGTGTTATATAACAGTCCAAAAAAGTGTTGAAATATTTTTTCAAATCATTTGATATTACCTCACAATGTGCTTCAGGAATTTTATACGGCCTGAGGTTCATCCTTACATGTGGTTCTGTCAACACGTCATGATCCTGCATATGCCCTGGCAACACGGTTCTGCTGTAACAGCTCCTGACACTGTTGTCTCTGGACCAGCATTAAAGTCTCTGCAATAGTGACATCGTGCACTGTGGCTTTGGGACTGACTCCCAGGCAACGGGTTTCCAGTGATTCCTGCTTTCGCCATGGCTTGAGCAAGTTCACATGGTATAGTTGATGCGGCTTTCTTTGACCTGGCTGATGTACCTTGTAATTCACCTCACTCAGTTTTTCCACCATCTCATATGGGCCTTGCCATTTGACTAGTAACTTGCTCTCTACTGTGAGGATTAGCACTAGCATGCGGTCCCCGGGCTGGAACTGCTTCAGCCTTGCTGAACGGTTATGCACCCTTGCCTGTGCCTCATGTGCCTGGTGGAGATGCTCCTTCACGATAGGCATTACATTCGCCATTCTCTCTTGTAACTGGGTGACATGCTCTATGACGCTCCGGTGTGGTGTGACCTTGGCTACCCAGGTTTCTTTGGCGATGTCCAGGATTCCTCGCGGATGTTGACCATACAGGAGCTTGATCGTCGAAAATCCAGTGGATGATTGAGGGACTTCTGTGACTGAGAAGAGCAGAAATAGAAGTAGATAGTCCCAGTCTCATTCATTCTTCTCAATGACCTTCTTAATCATTGCCTTTAAGGTCTTATTTAAGCGCTGTACTAGGCCATCTGTCTGCGGATGGTAGACTGAGTTTCACAGCTGGGCAATCTGAAGGACCTTACACAACTCCCTCATAACCTTACTCATGAAAGAGGTTCCCTGGTCTGTCAAAATCTCCATTGGCAGGCCCGTCCTTACAAAAATATGGACAAGTTCCTGGGCGATACTCTTGGCTGAAAAGTTTCTTAGTGGCACTGCTTCAGGTTACCGGGTCGCATAATCCATGACTACTAGGATGTATTGATGCCCTTATGCAGACTTAACTATAGGGCCTACTAGGTCCATGGCAATTCTCTCAATTGGGATCTCTATTATAGGTAAAGGGATTAGGGGTCTTCGGATGTGAGAAGAGGGAGACGTTATCTGGCAGGTGGGGAAGGACCTAAAACAATTCAGGATCTCCTGGTAACATCGCAGCCAATAGAACCTCTGAAATATTCTCTCCTGTGTTTTCTCTAACCCCAGATGTTTTAGTGCGCACGGACAACAACCCGTTGGCTCACCTGGAGAACACAAAGTTGGGAGCCATGGAACAACATTGGGTGGCCAGAATGGCAAAGTTTCGGTATAAGATTGTTTAAAAAGAGGAGCTGAGAACACTCATGCTGATGCCCTGTCTAAGGCGAGACATGCTAAACCTGGGCGGAGTAGGCATGAAGAGCTGGAAAATTAGGAGATACCCAGGTTCCTAAGTCCCGCCAGGACGATGGTGGCTACGCTGGACCAGGTGCAAGTCTGGACTTGGGAAGGCGTCTTGGGGTGAGCCCGGGATGAGTGGGTTCAGTTACAACAAGAAGATAGCGAACTTGCTCTGCTGAACAGTGGGTGACATCAAAGAGACTTCCCAGTGAGAAAGAGAGAAATGCTCTATCCCCAGAAATCCGACGGATGCTTCAATATTGGGAGCGCCTAAAGATGAGGAATGGATTGTTGTATCGGAAAGTGCAGCTTCAAAGAGAGCTGGGTGCTACGTGGCAAGTCTTAGTCCCGGAAACACTGTTACCCGAGATAGCTACTGAGGCATATGAAAGAGGAGCACATTTTGGTAAGGAGAAGACTTTTCAGTGGCTATAGCGATTTGCTTATCATTCCTGGCTGAAGGCTATAGTGGAAGAAGCATGTAGGATGTGTCAGAATTGTGAATTGGCCAAGCCACCAGAGCAGAGGGCTCCCATACAGACTATCATAACATCCACATCCCTGGAGCTGTTAATGATAGATTATATAACCATCGGGCCGGCCCACCAGGGGCATGAACATCGTTTAGTGATGATAGATCATTTCACGAAGTTTGCTGTCGTAACTCCAACCAGGGATCAAACTGCGGAATCAGCTGCACATGCCATCTGCAAATATTTCATTCAAGTTCACGACTGTCCGAAGAGAATCCATTCTGATCAGGGAGCCTGTTTCTTAGGGAAGGTGATGGAAAAATTACACCGGATATATCAAATTGAGAAGTCTCGCACCACACCGTACTACCCCCAGGGGAACGGCACCTGTGAATGGTTCATCCAAATGTTGAGGACTCTGGAGGAAGATCGGAAAGCCTGGTGGCCTGAGTACGTCTCCGAATTAGTTTGGGTATACAACAATCGAGTACCCGAACCATGGTTATACACCCTATACTCTCTTCTTCGGCCGTGCAGGAAAAGGAATCACTGAGCTGGAGTAGGATCCAAAGGAGTACTACCCGAGGACCGGGGTGTCCACCTGGGTTTGTGAACATCATCATCGCTTACAGACTTTGTATCGCTTGGTACAGACCAGGCTTCGGGAGTTGGAACATGCGGAAAGGACTCCACCGCAAGGAACAGGTCTTCAGGTCGGGGACCATGTCTTGGTGCGGAAAAACATCCTCGGGATAAACTGGAATATTGATGGGAAAAGGACCCGTACAGGGTGAAGCGACAAGTCGGCTCTGAAGGACCAGTTTATGAGATTTAGCCTGAAGAAGAAGGAGATTCCCCTACTCGGATAGTTAACCAGAATATGCTTTAGCCCTGTCTATCAAAAGATCCTGTACAGGTAGACAAAACACTAGAGACCACTGAAGAGGTTCCCGTGGTAACAAAGGAAGAAGAAGAAGAAGAAGAGAGTTTTGAACAACTTCCTGAGGATGGACAAGCAAGGCAGGGACCCAGGACCTCAGAAGGAATTGCCCCAGAATCAACAGACACACTACTGCTCTCTCCTGAGGAACCTGACTCTGCTACTCTAGGGGACTCCACTGCTCCTTCTAATTTATGACGCTCCGAGCGAACAACAGACAGCAAACCCTCCAACCGTTATGACCAAGATCAGTTCATCTGGCAGCAAACTGTTCAAAAGAAAAAGAAATGGCCACGTGTTTCACAAAAATCCTCACCCGTGGAATGGCGAGCAAATGGAGTGGGGGAGTGTAGGGAGATGGACCGGGCTAGTGATACTCTTCTCGTGTCGGGGCCGTAACTATCGGGGCTGTCACCATTGTTGCCGGGTGAAGGACTTTCTGATTGGCATGGACCCTTGCACCTGACTGTGGGGGGCAGGTCAGATATAAAGGGGACTGCGCATGCCAGAACTCTCCCTCTGGCTGGAAGACAGTGTGCGCAACAGAAGGTTGACTCCCTCCCTGCAGACTGACGCCAGCACTCCATGTGGGATTTACCAGGCGGTGCACGTTGATTCAGGTACCGTGACCGCGGCCTGTACTCCGCGACTGTGTATATCCACCGCGGTGCCTCACGCATACTCTTGTGCTGCACCCCGGTCCAGGACCAAAGGAATATGGTTGCAGAGACCAAGACACGTCGCCATCGTAAAGAGACAGTGCCTCACCTATCTTCAGGACCAATTCAGAGACTGCTCCCATTCCTGCAGCGTCATCTTGGGATATTCCAACCTCCTTCAACTGGGAAGCGCAGACTGATAAGGTAACCCATTATTTGCACTTCTATTTTTGTGTTATAATTGCATACTCTTGTTGCTTACATACTTTATTAATTTCACCCTGCGTGGAGTATTCACTGTTATCATATTCTTTATAAAGAGAAACCTGTTAACTCTTGCTCTGCCTCCTGCTCGATCACAAAAGCATAAAAGCCATCCCACCATCGGCAAGGTTCGGTGGGAATAGTCCGACAATGTCTAATATTAAAAACCTTACCACGTGTTTTTTTGCATTTTGTGCTGCTGTATAGCCTTAGATGGTTATTGACTATAGGGGGGACCCCACATCATTTTTTGAGGGGGACTCCCCTATAATAACTAGTAAAGAATAAGAAAATGGCTGTGAGCTGATATTAATAGCCTGGGAACCTTCATGGATATTGGCCTATTCCCAGAATATTAACATCCGCCCCCAGCCATTGGCTTTTCCTTTGTTGAATATGAAAATTACAGGGGACAGTTTTTTTTTTCATTTTTTTTTTAAATTTATTATCGAGAATAATAAGGTCACATCATAGCAACTGTTTCTTTTGCTTAGAAAGTGCCATTGCCGGACTGATGAACGCCCGCAAATCTGGCACTTGGTACTCCGGCATTCAACAGTCCCGCACTGGAGCTAGTGTGAGACCCAATGGTTTGAACTCAGATAACCTTTAAGGTTACATGAGTTCACAGCCACTAGGTCTCCTGGCAGATACGCAACCTCATGGATAACTTCTAAGGGGAGGGACATTCTAAGGTTACTGAAGTTTCCAGCTGCTGGAATACCTGGAGTCTGTTAACCAAGATTACCTTGGCTGTATATTTTACTGTAATTATAAATAAAAAAATTTTTTTTTCAGAAACAACTGAGGGAAAGCCGACTGCTGAAAGATGATATTAATAATCTGGGAAAGGAAACAAAATCCCTAAAGGTTCCCAGGCTATTAATATTATTATTATTATTTATTATTATAGCGCCATTTATTCCATGACGCTTTACATGTGAAAAGGGGTATACATACCGTATATACTCGTGTATAAGCCGAGATTTTCAGCACCTTTTTATGCTGAAAATGCCCCCTCGGCTTATACACGAGTCATTGGGCAGAAACCAGTGGGGGAGGGGGTGCCGTGGCAGAAGCCTGTGGCTGGGACATCATACTCACCCTCCCCGTGCCATCGCTGAACGTCCCCGGCAATCCTCCGTTGTACCCGAATTCCTGCAGCTCTCCTGTGCTGAGCTGTGACGTAATACCGCTCATTAAGGTTATGAATATGGACGCGACTCCACTCCCATAGGCGTGGCGTCCATATTCATGGCCTTAATGAGCGGTATTACGTCACCGCTTAGCACAGGAGAGCTGCAAGAAGCCGGGTACAACGGAGGATTGCCGGGGACGTTCAGCGATGGCACGGGGAGGGTGAGTATGATGGAGGAGGATGGTTGGGAGCATGGAGGAGGACAAGGAGCACTGAGCAGGACGGGGGGAGGATGGAGAGCACAGAGGAGCATGGAGCAGGACGGGGGGAGGATGGAGGGCACAGAGGAGCACGGAGCAGGACGAGGGAGGATGGAGAGCACAGAGGAGCACGGAGCAGGACGGGGGGAGGACGGAGAGCACAGAGGAGCATGGAGCAGGACGGGGAGGATGAAGAGCACAGAGGAGCATGGAGCAGGACTGGGGGAGGACGGAGGGCACAGAGGAGCATGGAGCAGAACGGGGGGAGGATGGAGGGCACAGAGGAGCACAGAGCAGGATGGGGGAGGATGGAGAGCATAGAGGAGCATGGAGCAGGATGGGGGGGCACAGGAGGATGGAGCAGGAGAGGGGAGCACAGAGGAGGACGCGGAGGACAGAGCAGGAGGGGGAGCACAGAGGAGGACGGAGCAAGAAGGGGGGAGCACAGCGGAGGATGGAGCAGGAGGGGGGGAGCACAGAGGAGAATGGGGGAGCACAGAGCTGGATGGGGGAGCACGGAGCAGAACATGGGGAGCACAGAGCAGGACGGCAACCCGGCTTATACTCGAGTCAATAAGCTTACCCAGTTTTCCGTGGCAAAATTAGTGGCCTCGGCTTATACTCGGGTCGGCTTATACTCGAGCATATACGGTAATAAAATGAGTAAAGTAATCTCAAACAATACAAGTCACGACTGGTACAGGAGGAGAGAGGATCCTGCCCCGAGGGCTCACAATCTACAAGGGATGGGTGAGGATATATCAGGCGAGGGTAGAGCTGGTCGTGCAGTGTCTTGGTCGATCGGTGGTTACTGCAGGTTGTAGACTTGTCGAAAGAGGTAGGTTTTCAGGTTCTTTTTGAAGGTTTCAATGGTAGGCAAGAGTCTGATATGTTGTGGTAGAGAGTTCCAGAGTAGGGGTGATGCACGGGAAAAATCTTGTATGCGATTGTGGGAAGAGGAGATAAGAGGGGAGTAGAGAAGGAGATCTTGTGAGGATCGGAGGTTGCGTGCAGGTAAGTACCGGGAGAAGAGGTCTCAGATGTATGGAGGACACAGGTTGTGGATGGCTTTGTATGTCATGGTTAGGGTTTTGAACTGGAGTTTTTGGGTAATGGGGAGCCAGTGCAGGGATTGACAGTGGGGAGAGGCCGGGAATAGCGGGGGGACAGGTGGATTAGTCGAGCAGCAGTGTATAGAATATATTGGAGGGGTGCCAGAGTGTTAGAGGGGAGGCCACAGAGCAGGAGGTTTCAGTAGTCAAGGCAGGAGATGATGAGGAAATGTACGGATCCGTGAAATGTTTTTCAGTTGAAGTCGGCAGGAAGTGGAAAGGGCTTAGATATGTGGTTTGAAAGAGAGATCAGTGTCAAGGATTACCCCAAGGCAGCGAGCTTGTGGGACTGGTAAGAGTGGGCAGCCATTTACTTTAATGGATAGGTCCGTTAGGGGGGTCGAGTGAGATGGAGGAAAGATGATGAATTCTGTTTTGTATATATTACGTTTTAGAAATCTAGTGGAGAAGAAGGATGAAATAGCAAACAGACATTGTAGGATTCCGGTTAGTAGGGAGATGATATCTGGTCCAGAGATGTACCTGTGTGTCATCAGCATAGAGGTGATGCTGAAACCATGAGATTCTATGAGCTGTCCGAGGCCAAAGGTGTAAATCGAGAAGAGCAGGAGTCCTAGGACTGAACCTTGCGGGACTCCGACAGATAGGGGGTGAGGTGAGGAGGTGGTGTGCGAATGGGAGTTGCTGAATGTCCGGTCTGTTAGGTATGACAAGATCCAAGATAGGACCAAGTCTGTGATGCCAAGAGATAAGAGGGTCTGTAGTAATAGTAATAGGGAATGGTCCACTGTGCCAAAGGCAGAGGACAGGTCTAGGAGGTGGAGGACAGAGTAGTGTCGCTTGGGCTTTGAGGTTAATAGGTCATTGTTGACCTTAGTTAGGGCAGTTTAAGTGGAGTGGTGCCACTGGAAACCAGCTTGTAAGCGGTCAAAAAGGGAGCAAGAAGAGAGGTGGGAGGACAGTGCAAGATGGACATGTTGTTCCAGTAGTTTTGAGGCATAGCGGATAAGTGATATAGGGTGATAGCTAGATATAGAGGATGGGTCAAGAAAGGGCTTTTTGAGGATAGGTGTGATTGAGGCATGTTTAAAGTTTGAGGGGAAAACACCAGTTGTTAGTGATAGGTTGAAGAGATGGGTTAGGGTTGGGATGAAGACCGCGGTGAGGTTTGGGATGAATTGGGATAGGATTGGGTCAAGTGCACAGGTCGTGAGATATGATCTTGAAAGTAGAGTGGAGAGTCGATCTTCTGTAATAGTGGAGAAGTTTTGGAGGAAGAGGGCTGGGCAGTTAGGAGCAAGGTCTCTGGGGGTTGTCAACCAAAACTATCTCTGATGTTATCAATCTTCTGCTTGAAAAATGAGGCAAAGTCTTCAGCTCAGATGAGTGGAGAGGGAGACGGAGGAGAGAATTGAAGGTGTTGAATAGCTGTTTAGGGTTGTGAGACAGGGAAGATATGAGAGATCAGAAGTAGGTTTGTTAATATCAGCTTACATCTGTTTGCTTAACCTTTACAGGTTATTTTATGAGGGGAACACAGAAAAAATGACTTGGTGTCCCCCCAGAAATTCAAACCAGCAAAGGCTGAACAGACAGCTGCAGACTGAAATTAATAGCCTTGAAAGAGGCCAGAAAAATTGGGTGCGATCCCAGGCTAAGAACATCAGCCCTCAAAGGCCCCAGAAATGGTGCTTCAATAAGATGCACCAAATCTATCACTTAGCCTCAGTCTTGCCACTTGCCCTGGAGTGGTGGCAAGTGGGTTAATAGTTGTAGAGTTGATGTCAGCTTTGTATTGTTAGCTGGCATCAAGCCAATGAGGTTAGTAATGGAAAGGCATCAATAAGTCACCCCCATAACTCCATAGTAAGTTTTGAAATAAACCCACAGCAAGAATGAAATTATTTAAAATAATGACACTGACTCCTTAATTTGAAATAAAAATAAAAAGCAAAGTTATACTTACCTTTATGCTTGATCCAATGATGTCCATGTCTCCTCAAAAAGACAGGAAATAATAAACCACCATATTCCTCACCTGTCCAATGAGAAGATAATCCATATCTGTACCACGAAGATCCAGGTGATTTGGATCAGCCGGCTCACACTGAGAGTGTGAGCAGTGTGTAGCGCTGAGCTGCTGTAATGTATGTAGTACAGTTCATATAGCGTCTTGTGCTTGGGTGCGAAGAAAACACAGGAGTCACAGGTTTGATATAGAAAAGTCCTGTATTACTTCATACAAGTTGGCAGAAATAGTCACACAGTTTGCAGACACAGAAACAGGAGACACAGCAGGCCAGAGTAATCCAAGCTCAGCAATCACTCTCCAATACAGATTCAGGATCTTCTCTCTGTTACCGTAAGTCCATGCAAACGTGGGTCTTTCAAAGAGCAGGGTTCAGAGTCCACAAGTGCTTCAGAGTTCCTCAGTAGGAATAGCTGGAGTACAAGGTCCAAGGCTTACAGGAGTCAAGTCACAGGTTCACTGCAGGCTAGATTCTGAAGCACTGATTGCTCAGCTGTGGCTGCTTAAGAAGCAAAGGAGAGAATCAGGGCGGGAACATGCAAGCTGGAAACTCCATTTTGACTGAGGGCAAGATAGCTGCAGCAAGACAGAAAGTAAAATGGCTGACGAACAAACTGAGTTTCAGGAATATATACATAGAACCTTACAGCTGCCCTGAGAAAGGTCACTGGAGTTCAAAGCAGATGAACCCATATCTCCTCACTTATGGCACTCCTGGTTGCGTGAGAACTTTCTCACAGCAGCACAGCACTACACACTGTGTTACTAGTCTGAAAATACCAGCCTCCAGCTGTCTGCTTTAGCTTGGCTGAATGTCAGAAATAGGGGGGACCCCATGGCATTTTTTAGAATTACTTAAATAATTGAAAA
>JARQOD010000004.1:163410480-163610211 GCA_033576555.1 Oophaga sylvatica | reverse complement strand
TTGTGATCCTGAACTCGTTCCTGTGCCTTTCCTAGAGGCGGTAATTCTAGGCTCGTATCTCTGATCCTGAACTCGTTCCTGTGCCTTTCCTAGAGGCGGTAATTCTAGGCTCATATCCCTGATCCTGTACCTGACTGTCTGAACTGTGTCTGCTGTGCTATGTTCCTGAAACCTTCTGTGTACTGAACCCTGAGCCCAGTGACTGTGATACTTTGCTAACTGACTTTCTGTGATATATCCTGGGTTCATTTGGAAGGAGGAGTCCGGTGTGGGTGTGCTGAGTTTCTGTTACTTTGTGCTCAGCTTGCTTTTGGTGCAATCCCCGCCCGGCTCCAGTTGAGCCTGGTGGGACTTGCACCAGACCGCTTGGATTCCTTTTCAGATCACTTCCAGATGTCCGGATCCGATCCTTCCCTGCCTGATGTCCGGAGCCTGCCGATCGTTGCCAGATGTCCCTAGTCTGATACTGCGGCCTCATGTCCGGAGACTGATGTCCGCAGGCCGATGTCCGGAACCTGTCGATCGTTGCCAGATGTCCGGAGTCCGATGCCAGTGTTCTGTTTCCTAAGATCCAGCCGGTGTTCCGGTGTCCGTGTTCCTGATGTCCAGTCCGTGTTCCGGTGTCCGTGTTCCTGTTTCCGTATTCCTGAAGTTCAGTTCGTGTTCCTGAGTTTGTGATTCTGATGACCTTGTCTACCCTGATGTTATGTACTGTGTGTCATCCCTTATTTACTTTAGTAAACTTTATTTACCTATACCTGAAGTTGTGCGGTGTAATCAAGTCCTACGTGTCTCTTCTTCGTCCACATGCTCAGCTGCCACAGAACCCCGGTCTCTGCCAGTCCCTAGTTTGGGTAGGCCCGGGTCCCCCTCTGTGGTATGGAGGGTCCAGATTGCATTCTTGGACTGAGCCGCTTCTCGGCGGCTGCAAGCCCAAACGTGACAGAAGCTAAGGCCTTGGACTCAACTGAGCATGTGTGGACGGTAGGACTTTTTCCGAGCCCCGCCTGGCCGGCGGATGAGATGGCTCGGATCCCAGCTGTAGTAGACTAGATTGCTCACTCTGTGCTTTGTTTCGGTTTGGATTTCTGGAGCAATGAACTCTGCTGCATTTGAACTGGGACTTACCGCTTATCCCAAGAAAAGTTTCTGAGTATTTATTTTTTCTTGGGACTTCAGAGAGGGGGCTTTAGGAGGGGAAAATGTCACGTTGTGACATGCATGTTTGTGCTTTAACCCTTTGCTCCTTTTCCCCCTAATATAGCTGGGATACTGATATCCGTTACCTGTATGGATGATGCTCAGTTCCCAGCTCCGCTGCGTAACCGTGCATGCGTGGGTGTTTCCGCTGCGTTGCATGACCACCCGCATGTGCGGTCCCTGGCTACTGCTGTGAAAGCTACCCGTAGGTTGCAAGGTCCTCTGCGCTGGTGCATGACTTGCTACGTGTGTTTGGGCTGCAGCCATTTCCAGGTGCCCTTGCTGTGCTTATGTCTGGCTCTCATAGGGTGCGCAGGCCACACCTGCCCTGCTTTTATCAGGGTTAGTGTGTGTACCTGAAATGCTGTCCCCAGCCAATTGCTGAGGGGCAGCTCATATATAAAGGCTCCCTGCCCTATGGGCGGGGCCTTAGCTACTCACATAGCTTCTGAATCTTGCCATGTTTGTTGTGTGTTCCTGTACCCGTTCCTTCGCCTATCCTGGAGGCGGTAATTCCAGGCTTGAATCCTTGATCCTGTACCTGTCCTGTACCTGACTGTCTGAACTGTGTCTGCTGTGTTATGTTCCTGAATCCTTCTGTGTCCTGAACCCTGTGCCCAGTGACTGTGATCTTTTGCTAACTGACTTCCTTTGATACAAGCTGGGTTCATCTTGGAAGGAGGAGTCCGGTGTGGGTGTGCTGAGTTTCTGTTACTCTGTGCTCAGCTTGTTTTTGGTGCAATCTCCGGCCTGCTCCAGTTGAGCCTGGCAGGGCTTGCACCAGACCGCTTGGGTTCCTTTTTAGATCGCTTCCAGATGTCCGGATCCGATCCTTCCCTGCCTGATGTCCGGAGCCTGCCGATCGTTGCCAGATGTCCTGAGCCTGATACTGCGGCCTCATGTCCGGAGCCTGATGTCCGCAGGCTGATGTCCGGAACCTGTCGATCGTTGCCAGATGTCCGGAGTCCGATGCCAGTGTTCTGATATTCCTGAGATCCAGCCCGTGTTCCGGTGTCCGTGTTCCTGATTCCATGTTCCTGAGTCCGTGTTCGTGTGTTCGTGTTACTGAGATCCAGTCCGTGTTCCTGATGTCCAGTTCGTGTTCCTGATTCCATGTTCCTGTGTCCATGTTCCTGAGGTCCAGTTCGTGTTCCTGAGTTCGTGATTCTGATGTCCTCATGTGTCCTGTCTACGTTCTGATGACCCCGTGTACCCTGATGTTATGCCTGTGTCCTGATGTCCCACCTATGTGTGCCGCGGTGATCCGTTGGTACCTTGGAGTCCTCTGGGTGATACCCTTCTGGAAGGTGTGGAATCGGGGGCCTTGCATAGTCATGTTTGATTTATGTACTGTGTGTCTTCACTTATTTACTTTAGTAAACTTTACTTCCCTATACCTGAAGTTGTGCGGTGTAATCAAGTTCTACGTGACTCTCCCTTGTCCACATGCTCAGCTGCCACAGAACCCCGGTCTCTGCCCTTCCCTAGTTTGGGTAGGCCCGGGTCCCCCTCTGCGGTATGGAGGGTCCATATTGCGTCTCCAGGGGATGCCCGCCCCACGCCATGGTGGTCGGTCTGCGTGGAGGCGATTATGGGCTGGGCCGCTTCTCGTCGGCTGCAGCCAATCGTGACATATACTATGTAGAAGTGTATGAACTATAAATATATATATATGTGTCAAAATGACATGTATATATATATGTATTCTATGTGTGTATATGTATTCTTTCTATTCTTTATTAAAGCTGTCAGTGTGATTTTACAGTATAGCCGGGGATGAATTGCCAGCTTTTCTAAAGGACACCGGTGCGATTTTATCGCAAGTCACACATGTGGTCCGTTTGTAATCCGATTTTTCATCACACCCATAGACTTGCATTGGCGATTGTCGACCGATAATCAGTGACAATCGCAGCATGCTGCGATTGTCTTGGTCCAAGGAAAACGGCAGAGAAAAAATCGGATGCTGGGAGCTGCTCTATAGATTAACATTTGTCTGAGTGCAATGCGATATTTCATCGCATTGCAGTCGTCCGTTTTTGTCGCCAGTGTGACCCCGGCCTAAAACTGTAAAACTGTCTGTCTTGTTACTCTCCGCCAGGAGTCTATGGAAGTGTTGGCAAGCAATAGAGCTCTTCTCCAATTTAAGACAAATAGGAAACTTGAAGGAAACTCCATTTGCAGACCTGTGTTATGGCAAATGGAGCTTCTCTCTTGTTTTCTTATCCTAAATCATGTAGCAAGACTTGTTAACCCCTTCACCTCAGGTGATTTTCCATTTTTTTGTTTTAGTTTTTTCCTCCCCTCCTACAAAGGTCAATAACATTTTTTATTTTTCCAGCCATATAGATGTATGTTGTCTTGTTTTTGGTGCGATGAATTGTACTTTTGAATGACACCATTAATTTTGACTCAGTGTACTGGAAAATGGGAAAAAATTCCAAGTGCGGTGAAATTGCAAAAAAAAAGTACAATTTCATAATGGTGTTTTTTTTATTTTTTATTTACCACATTCAATATATGGTAAAACTCACCTGACAGTATGATCCCCCAAGTCAGTACAAGTATGCAGATTTTTTTATATTTAAGTAGTGAATTTTTTTTTAGAAATTTGTCAAAAAAATATTGCTCTATCATATGGATCATGTCATAATTATGTAACATACAGATCAAGAGTGTCACATAAGTTCAAGTAAAATTCATAATACTTTATTTCAAGAATATAAAATATACCAAACATCACATACCGTATATACTCGAATATAAGCCGAGATTTTCAGCCCATTTTTTAGGGCTGAAAGTCCCCCTCTCGGCTTATATTCGAGTCATATACCAGGGGTTTGGCGGGGGAGGGGGAGCGCAGCTGTCCTATATACTCACCCTTTCGCTGGCGCGGTCTCTGCAGCCCCTGCTCTTCTCCCACGGTCTCCGGCACCTGTGTTCAGCGGTCAGCTGGTACCGCTCATTAAAGTCATGAATATACATATATTCATGACTTTAATGAGCGGTAACACATAACCCCTGAACACTGGCGCCGGGACCGTGGGAGAAAAGCAGGGCAGAGACCGCGCCAGCGGAAGGGTAAGTACGATATTTACCTGTCCCGTTACGCTGTGTCCTCGGGTCCTCTTGCTGCGATGTTCAGGTAGACGGCGCGATGATGTAGTTACTGCGCGCCGCGCCCTCTGCCTGATCATTCACTGCTGGAGGACCCGGAAGACAGCGGCGAGCAGCGGTGAACCCGGTGACAGGTAAATGTCTCAGGTGCCGGGGCCCTGAGCGAGCAGTGACACCGGCACCTGTCCCCCATAGCGCGCCTGTGTCCCCGCCTGCTCAGGATACCGGCACCTGGCCCCCAGCAACGAGAGGTGAGTATGTCTTTCTTTTTTTTTTCGGTTGCAGCAGCAGCGGCAGCAATTGAGGCCTATACTATGGAGCATAATCTATGGGGGCACAATCTATGGATCATATATGGGGGCATAATCTATGGGGGGACAATCTATGGAGCATCAATGGGGGCACAATCTATGGAGCATATATGGGGCATAATCTATGGGGGCACAATCTATGGGGGCACAATCTATGGAGCATCAATGGGGGCACAATCTATGGGGGCATAATCTATGGATCATCTATGGGGGCACAATCTATGGATCATATATGGGGCATAATCTATGGGGGCACAATCTATGGAGCATCAATGGGGGCACAATCTATGGGGGCATAATCTATGGAGCATCTATGGGGCACAATCTATGGATCATCTATGGGGGCACAATCTATGGATCATCTATGGGGGCACAATCTATGGAGCATCTATGGGGCACAATCTATGGAGCATCTATGGGGCACAATCTATGGAGCATCTATGGGGGCATAATACATGGGCAGCATATAGGGCATAATCTCATTTTCCACCCTAGGCTTATACTCAAGTCAGTAAGTTTTCCCAGTTTATTGTGGCAAAATTAGGGGGGTCGGCTGATACTCGGGTCGGCTTATACTCGAGTATATACGGTATATAAAAACGGTTGCCTCAAACCAATAAACCCAAGAATGGGGAGAACGACTGCAGCAGTAGAATATAAGCAATTAACCGTTTTTGGCATTCAAATAGTGCACATATATCCAAATTGTACAAGTGTGCTTAAAAAACTCCAATATTTGCACAAAATCTGGGTATCACTGCATATATTGGTGTGGTAGGTGTTGCAATCACTCCCGTCACAAAGACAATCCTTTTCTTTTTCTTAGCATCCTATTGCAATAACCATATTTAAAACAAAATAAAGGTGGAGTGTAGAGGGAGGAACAGTACCGATCCGGCTCCGTCCGTCCGCATGATGAAACTCCACACACACTGTCACAGCCCGCAGCGCTGGCCGCCCGACCAGTACAGGGAGGAGATGAGTGGAGACAGCCCCCTCTGCAGGAAAGAAGCATGGAAACACCCACATCAGCCAAGTGCAAGTCTGGAAACAGTGCGCACAAGCCGGGCAGCGTGTATTGATAGATGCACCAACCATTACCTACATCAGTGACACAACGTTGGTATTTAAAGCCATATAGAGATAAATGCGGATTCTAGTGTGAATAGTGCATTGCGTCGCAGCTCAAAATGAACATAGACATACGTAATAAATATATATTTCATATTTTGAAAGCAAAATAAATAACATGAAAATAGAGCTAAAAATATTGCTGTTGTCGACATTTTCCGAAACCTGTAACATTCACATTTTTCAGCATCTGTGGCTGTGTGAGAGCATATTTTTTGCTCCTTGAGCTGACCTTTGGAAAGATATCATTTTGGGAGCGATACCATGTTTTGATCACCTTTTATTGCATTTTATTGCAATTTTG
Source organism: Oophaga sylvatica (assembly GCA_033576555.1). Taxonomy (NCBI): domain Eukaryota; kingdom Metazoa; phylum Chordata; class Amphibia; order Anura; family Dendrobatidae; genus Oophaga; species Oophaga sylvatica. The sequence continues at coordinate 163,604,148 of JARQOD010000004.1, read as the reverse complement.
TGGCGATCAGATTAATTTATTTTATATTTTGTTGGATCGGACGTTTCTAAAAGCGTCGATACCAAATATGTGCATTTTTTATTTCTTTTAATTGATTTATTTTTAATTTTTTTTTATTTTTTCGATTTTTAAAGCTTTATTTTACTTTTAACTGTATTTAACCCCTTTACCCCCGAGAGTTGTTTGCAGCTTAATGACCGGGCCACTTTTTACAATTCTAACCACTGTCCCTTTATGAGGTTATAACTCTGGAACACTTCAACAGATCTTGGTGACTATGTGAATGTTCTTTTGTGACATATTGTACTTCATTTTAGTGGTAAAATTTCTTCGATATAGTTTGCGTTTATTTATGAAAAAAATGGAAATATGGCAAAAATTTAGAAAATTTTGCAATTTTCAAACCTTGAATTTTCATGTCCTTAAATCAGAGAGTCATATCACACAAAATAGTTAATAAATAACATTTCCCACATGTCTACTTTACATCAGCACAATTTTGTAACCAAAATTTTTTTTGTTAGGAATTATATTTTTTTACAACACCATTTTTTTTTAGGGACCACATCTAGTGTTGAGCGATACTGCTCGATATCTAAAAATATCGGATCGGAATGGTATCGCCGATATCACTAAATATCGTCGATATCCGATTCCGATACCGGAAGTCCAATGTAAGTCTATGGGAACCAAATATCGACATTAAAAAAAAAATTCTTGCCTTGTTGGTTAATTGTACATGAAGGAAAACAACAAAGACTAATGTAGAATGTATTGGGGGAGGTTGAGGAGACAATAAAGGCATACATGTTTAACCCAATGCATTGGAATTGCATTAATATATATTTTTTTTTGGAAATACGTTTGGATTGACTAACAATAACAAATTGACAATGTTAACCTTTTTTCTATTTTGGCAAATATGTATGTTTCACAACTTCCATGCTCTTCACCTTTTTAACTTTTGCCAGTGCCACACTTTCTCCTTCATAATCTTCAGCAGCAGCATCATCTTTCTCATCAAATTATTCTTCATCTTCACCTTCTTAATCTTCTTCTTAAACTTCTTGCTATTCATGTTTTTGTTTACATTACTCATATTGTTATTATTAAACTAATTAATCTTCTTCATATTCAAATTCTTCATCTTCTTCCTCTTCATCTTCTTCATCATATTCTTATTTGTGACAGAGATTCCTGTACTTGTAATCTGTAAAAGTATGAATTGTTCATCCTTCCGTTCTTGCTGTCACAAAAGATTTAAATTACAACAGTATTTGTCCGTGTTCAGTTTAGCCTGCAGCAGCAGGCATTTTCCAGGGGCACCACGAGGAGGAACGGACTCACCCCCATACACTGCTTAGTCTTCTTCTGCTTAGAATTTAGAGCATATATTTTGCTCTTCATTTTGGTCTTATACTTCATGTTCTTCTGCTTTTTGATCTTCTGCTTATTGTTCTTCTGTCTCTTGTTCTGTATCTTGTAGTTTGTCTTAACCTTCTTTGTCCTGTTGGTGATCTTCTTCTGGGTAATCTTTTATTTTTTCTTTGTGATGGTGTTCAGGCTGGTTGGCTTCATGCTCGTCGTCCTTGTTGTCGTCATCTTCTTCTGGGTGGTCTTTAAGGTCGTCTAATTTCCGAGAAACAGCTGACGTTACTGGAACCCTGACGGGTATCAGATGGAGCAAGAGACAATGGAAGTAACGAGGACCAGCTGACTGTGCTGGAACCCGGACGGGTAGCAGAAGGAAAAGAGGCAATGTCACAACCGAGTACCAGCTGACGTTACTGTGACACGGTTACTAAGCAGGAGGTACCTGTGCTCCAAAGCACTACCAAGGACCAGCAGACGTTGGTGGAACTCGGATACGGAGATGGAGGCACCTAGGCCAAAGGCACTGGGGAGAACCAGTTGACGGTACTGGACCCCGGACGGGTAGAAGAACGCACCCATGAAAATGTAAGTTGACAGGACGCAAGCCGTCCGCAGTTACCGAATCACACAGTCCTACAGTGGGTGCTTGTCCTATTGTCACAATGGAAACCGCCTTTAATTACATATCCCACAGCACACATAGGAATCACCTAAACTGCAGGCACCATAGAGTCGGCTAACCCGAATGCAACACGACAGCACAACTTATTGGAGGATAATTGACGTTCACACTGCCAGGAAACAGCTGTCGTGCTGTAACCAGGCTGGCCAGGAGTCAGTACCCCTGCCAATTACTTACGAGCAACAAATGGCGGTGTTGTAGCCCAGGGAGTAGAGTTCAGGTGGTAGAAAGATGAACATAACAGGAGACATGGAAAACGTTGCCAAACAGTTATTTAATCTGAAAACGGACAGGCAAATTCAGGTGAGATCCATGCCTTGTTCATTTTCAGAAAAGTAAGCCGGTCTACATTCTCTGAGGATAGTCGCATGCGACGGTCTGTTACTACACCACCTGCAGCACTAAAGACACGCTCAGATAATACACTGGCAGCAGGGCAAGCCAGCACCTCCAATGCATACTGGCTAAGCTCTGGCCATGTATCCAACTTAGAGACCCAAAATTTGAAAGGGGAAGAGGCATCTGGGAGTACACTTAGAGGGAAAGCCAAGTAGTCTGTCACCATCTTACGGAAACGTTTCTTCCTGGTGACTGGAGCCGTCTCGGATGGTGTAGACCTTGCTGGCGCTGTCACAAAACTTTGCCACATTTGTAACATACAGTTCTTGCGCTGTGCAGAGGCGCTGCTTCTGCTCCCTCTTGTTGTAGAGGTGTCTACACTGCCTCGACGCACAGAGCTGCTTTGTAAAGCAGTAGCAGCAGCAGCAGCTTTCTCGGCTGGAATGTACAACAGTATGGATTGCACCAGTGTGTCTTGGTACTCCTGCATTTTACGGTCCCGGTTCACCGGTGTGATGAGGGTTTGTAAGTTGTCCCGGTAGCGAGGGTCTAGGAGGGTGTACACCCAATAATCTGACGTGCTGAGAATGTGGGCGATGCGGCGGTCGTTTCTCAGGCACTGAAGCATGAAATCAACCATATGCTGCAGACTCCCAACTGGCCAACAAAGGCTGTCCTCTGGAAGAGGCGTCATCTCTGCCTCCTCTGCATCACCCCACCCTCGCTCTACATACTGACTAGAGCGTTGTGTACCTCCCTCTGTAGGGATTTCTTCCTCCTCCATTGACTCCTCCTCCTCCTCATCCTCCTCACAAAGTGAGCCCTGCCCAGCGCTTTGTGAGGAACCACGTTGCGCTGACTGTCCTGAAGGTAATTGAATTTGTGACTCCTCATCCTCCACCTCTTCCAAAACCTCTTCCTTTAGTGCTTTCAGTGATTTCTGAAGCAGGCAGATAAGGGGGACAGTCATGCTGACTAGTGCATCATCTGCACTCGACATCCGCGTTGAGACATCAAACGCACGCAAAACGTCGCAGATGTCCTTCATAGAGGCTCACTCAGTAGTGGTGAAGTGTGAACGGCGCAAATTGCGAGTTGATTGCGCCTGTTGCAGCTGATACTCCATTACTGCTGGCTGCTGCTCACACAACCGCTCCAACATATGTAACGTTGAATTCCACCTGGTGGGTACGTCACATATGATGCGATGTTCAGGAAGGCGAAATCTGACTTGCAGAGCTGCAATGCGCGATCTGGCCATGCTGGAACGTCGCAAGTGAGCGCACTCTAGGCGGACCTTGTGCAGCAGTGCATCAAGATCCGGATAGTCCCTGAAAAAACTCTGCACGACCAAGTTGAGCACATGTGCCAGACATGGTATGTGAGTGAGGTTGCCAAGGCCCAGAGCTGCCACCAGATTTCGGCCATTGTCACACACTACCAAGCCTGGCTGGAGATTAGCTGACAAAAACCACACGTCGCTCTCCTGCTTGATGGCATCCCAGAGCTCCTGCGCTGTGTGGCTTCGATTCCCCATGGAAATTAATTTCAGGACGGCCTGTTGATGTTTGGCCACGGCTGTGCTCATATCGGTTGCAACAGGTAAGCGTTCACAGGTCCATGTGGAGGTATACCGTGACGGCTCGTGCAGCAATGATTCTGAGGAACTGGAGTAGGAGGAGGAATCAATGTGTACAGACTGGATTCCTGCAATCCTTGGAGTTGGCAGAACACGTACAGCGCCACTGGCAAGATCTGTACCCGGCTCCACAACATTGACCCAATGGGCAGTGAGGGAAAGGTATCATCCCTGGCCATGGGTACTGGTCCACGCATCGGTGGTCAGGTGGATCCTGCTACTGACGGCGTTTAGTAGCGCATGTTTAATGTTTCCCTCGACATGTTTTTGCAGAGCAGGGACAGCTTGCCTGCTGAAATAAAATCGGCTTGGCACATTATATTGTGGGACTGCCAATGCCATAAAGTTCCTGAAACTGTCAGTCTCCACCAGCCTGAATGACAGCATTTCAAGGGACAGGAGTTTTGCAATGCCAGCATTCAGAGCCTGTGCTCGTGGATGGTTTGCCGAGTATGGCCGTCTTTTATCCCATGCCTGTGGTACCGATGGCTGTTTTTTGTTCTGGGAGTGTGACGATGACTGTGAACTTGCTGCTGTGGGTGGAATAACAGTTTGTCTATGGACAACAGTGACCAAGGTTCTTCCATGGAGATCCTGTGAGGAAGCCGAACCAGGTGTGTGTGAGCAGGAGGTAGAGGCTCGAACACGATCTGAAGATGTAGGTGCTGCTGTAGGTTGGCCTACATCTCCAGTGTGTCTTTGTAACTCAGCTATGTGCTTTGTCCGTACATGTTTCCACATATTTGTGGTATTCAGGTTACTGATATTTTTACCTCTTTTAACTTTTTGCTTACACAGCTTGCATTGAACATAGCAAATATCATCTACAAGTCTGTCAAAAAAGGACCACGCAGTGCAAGTCATGGGAGCGCCAATTTTGACATTTCTAAGAGAACTGCTCCCAACAGGTGCCAAACTGGAGGCTACAGGCAAGCGAGTCTGCAGCCTACCTCTCCCTCCTCTTTGTACCGTTGGGACAATCTCTTCCTCAGAGCTGCTCCCACCACCTTCCTGTTGCTCACGCCATGTTGGGTCTCGGACTTCATCATCTCCACTACCCTCTTCCAACACCTGCTGCTGTTGGATGGTCTGGGCAGCACCATGCTCCACAAAACCTGGCACCTGAGTCTCATCATCATCATAAGATGCGTTCTGCGGTGTGCTGTCCATCGGCACTGGCTCACCCGCCTCTTCAGATTGAGAGAGACACAGCTGTTGCGCATCACTGCATACTCCCTCTTCTTCAAATTGCAGAATGCTGCTTGCCTGTGCCCGTGTTTGCGAGCCAACAGATTCTGAGAACAGAAGCAGAGACTCAGCTGGCTCCTGTACAGAACTCTCTGACTGCCTGGGCAATTTGACAGGTGGTGAACAGACAGATGGTTGCTCAACAGTGTTGTGTTCCTGAGAGGAGGTGGAAGGAATTGAAGTCGATGCATTGGCTGCCATCCAACCAACAACGGCTTCAATTTGTTCTTCCCGCAGCAGGGGGTCACGCCGAGCTCCTACCAAAGTGCGCATAAAGGAACGCTCATGGGTAAAACTGGTGGATGCTGTGTCACTGAGGGCGGCAGCAGCCACAGAATCCCCATGTCCTCTCCCTGCTGAAACTCCACGGCCACGACCACGTGCCTTACTCACTGACTTCTTCATCTTGGTAGATTGATAAAGAAAGTCAGAAAAGTTATAAGGCCTAAGTGTGGTTATTACGCAGAGACTGAAGTGAACACTGAAACACAACTGTTCACAATCTGTGAAAGGCTACTCCTTTGTCTACTTCTATAGTGTTTGCAACCAATGTATTGTATACGGATGGAAGCGCGTCACACTAATAGATTATATTTTAAATGGAATGGAGCAGAACCAATTGGAGATAAATGAAAAGAATGAGGCACTGAGACACGCTCAGCAGAGTACAAGCAGCAGTGCTTGAACAAGTAACTGGAGCGTGATGTGCACTCAAAAAATAAAAAACACAGACTGAAGTGAACACTAAAACACAACTGTTCACAATCTGTGAAAGGCTACTCCTTTGTCTACTTCTATAGTGTTTGCAACCAATGTATTGGATACGGATGGAAGCGCGTCACACTAATAGTTAAATTGCATGGAGCTGCAAGAATTACACTGAAGAAAAAAAAAAGAGTCTGTGAGTGACACGTGCAGATGCCTACAGACAGCGTTGCATGCAGAGCAAACTGCAGCATCACCTGCACTCACACACACCTTGCAGAGCTGTTAAAACAACACTGCAGGCAAAAGGAAGCTTTACACAGCGGTTGGTGCTAGCCTGCCTACAGCACAGTACACTAAATCGCAATCTCTAACTGTCCCTCAGAGTCAGCACAGCAGCGTTCTGTCCCTTACTGAATTCACAGCACAGTGACGCTAAAATGGCGGCGGCGCGTTTTATAGTGCATTCTGACATCATTTCTGCATCCAATCACAGCCATGCCATTAGTTAACATGACCGCAGCAGTACAGGATGTGCCCACACTTCTTAGGATTCCTTATTGGCTGACTAAAATCACATTGCCTCTCAAAGAATTATGGGAACTTCCGATTCCGGTATACGATATATGGAAAATATCGAAACTAAGTATCGAAAGGCCGATAGAGCTAATATCGGCCGATACCCGATACTTGCGGTATCGTATCGCTCAACACTAACCACATCACATTTGAAGTCACTTTGAGGTGTCTACATGATAGAAAATACCCAAAAATGACACCATTCTAAAAACTATATAAAACAGCGGTCACTAGGGAGCGCTAAGGATCAAGCCTCTGGGAATATTTAGAAAATAAAATAAAGCAATGCCGTGGCAGCTCCAGCCGAGTACCATCTAGGAAGGGCAGGAAACATAAATGAAAACCGCGGTCAAGGAGCGCTCAAACAAGCGATACCAATGTTAGGGAAATTCTTTGCTTTAATCCACAATGCGTTTTGACGGTTCAGTACCTTCTTCATCAGGTAGCAACATAATTAGGAACAAGGGAAGGGGTATTTAAAGTAAAATTAACCAATAACAGTCCATGATAGAACATCCAATAAAATCCATTGGCACTAACAATAATAAAACATGATTAAAGCAATAAAAACATAGTGAAAACAAAGTAAAATCGATACACAATCAATGAAAAATATTAAAAAAGAATATAAAGTGCTTATTTTATTACTTTTTCAATAGTGAGATTTAAACCATCTGGAGCAAGCGTGCCCAATTTGAATATCCAGAAACTCTCCCTATTAGCTAGATTCCTATATTGGTCAGCGACTTTATCTGGTATCTGTTCAATAATAGTGAGTTTTAATTGTTTAGGATCTTTTTGATGAGTTATGGAAAAGTGTTTAGACAAGTTGTGCAATAGGTGTCCATTTCTGATATTCTGACGGTGCTTATTTAAACGTGCGTGCATAGTCTGTATGGTGCGTCCTATGTATTGAAGACCGCAAGTATACTCTATCAAATAAATAACAAATATTGACTGGCAAATAACATAGCCATTAATTTTGAAGACGGTGCCTGTGCTGCTTGATTTAAATTCCTTAGCACAATATATAATGGATGTACAACAAAGACATTTAGGTGTTCTGCAAGCAAAACAACCCGGGTAAGGATCTATAAGGGTTGTAGAGAAAGGGACTCTAAGAGAAGTGTTGATAGGAGCAACCAGAGTATGGTGCTTTCTAAACACCATTTTTGGTTGGACAGGGAGATTTTTTGAAAGTACCGGGTCATCCTTCAGAATAAACCAGCATTTTTTAAGCAGGTCACGAATGACCTTATGAGACTGGTTAAAAGTGGTGACAAGGCTCCATTTGCCAAAATCTGAGGTGATGGTATTCTTGGTTGCGTTAGCCTTCATTTTATTGATGCAATGCTTCTGTGAAATTTTTTTTGTCTTGAAGAAAGCATCATTAATTTTTTTGGGTACATTTTACTATGAAACCGTTCCTTCAGAATACGTGCCTCTTTCAAAAAATCTTTGTCATGTGTACAATTTTTCCTAATCCTCCAATATTGTCCATAAGGAATATTTAGGATCCATTTGGGTAGGTGACCACTGTTAAAACTCAAATAACTGTGTTGACATGTACCTTTTTAAAATGGGTGGAGGTAGAAAATTTGCCAGCACAATCAACATGTATCAATAATTCAAGAAATTGTATGGCCGTGATAGATGTTTGGGCTGAAAAAGAAAGGCCCCAGGGATTAGCATTCAAAGTGTGAATGAAATCAGAAACTTCTTGGAGGGAGCCAGTCCAGATAATGAATAAATCATCAATATATGTACGATAAAAGGCTATTTTGCCAATTATTTTGCCAATGCAAACTCGATGAAGACAGATTCAAATGCTCCCATAAATAAATTTGCATAACTGGGAGAGTATCTCGTCCCCATTGCTCAGCCTTTTATTTGATGAAAGAAAAAATTCTCAAAAGAGAAAACATTATTATTTAAAATAAATTTTATAGATTTCTTTAAAAATTCTTTCTGAGGATGGGGTAATTGTTCATCTGCTGAGAGGAACTGGTTAATAGCCTCCAAACCAAGTTCATGAGAGATGTTAGATAATAAAGCATGGACATCCATAGTTAGAAGGATACAGTTAGGAAAACAAGACAACATTTGAAGGTGATCAATAAGTTGGGATGAATCTTTAACTCCTTAACGACTGCCGATACGCCTTTTAACAGTGGTAGTTAAGGGAAAAAGTGTATAGCGCCCCCCAGAGTCTGATTCTCTCCAGAGTCTTGGCTGCCAGGGGTAGCCGAGTGTCATGCTGTCACTGTATACAGGAGGTCCGGGGTCTATGCTGACCCTAAGCTGGGGCCCTGACTAATCCCTCTACCTGGAGGTACTGTTGATGGTACAGAGGTCCAGGCCGCCAGCGTAACCCTATCTCCTGTGAATCCCTGACCCTCAGTAATCTAGTCCTGAGAAGGACCCTGATCACCACCACAGGGGATGGGAAGGTAAATGCCTACACACAGTATAAGACGAACGAGACAGTACAAGGGGTAAAACAAAAGACCACCTTGCATACAAAACTCACTCTACAACTACAGAGGGAACACCAACGGGTAAGGAGATAAACAATAAAGCGAGGAGGGGAAAAAAACACACCAGGTACTCTTCACTTCAGACTTCACAATACCACGATCCGCTCTGCTGGTCTGCATGAATGCTTTCACCGACACTTCCCTAGCAGACTGGCAGGTATTTGAAGGAATCCCATTACTGCCGCATTAACTGCAGCTGGGCGAGGCTGGGCCTCGTCTAGCACAGAGAGAGGGAGAATTAACTCCCTCACTGCCGAAAAACCCCAAGCACCAGAAACTCAGCTGTGAGAAGTCAGGTTGTGTAATCGCAATGATCTTCGTGGCGACACACCCGTGACAGTATCCCCCCTTCTACGAGGGGCCTCCGGACCCTCAGGGCCAGGTTTATCTGGGTGAGTTGTGTGGAAGGCCCAAATTAATCAGTCTGCGTTAATATCCGACGCAGGAACCCACATCCTCTCCTCAGGACCATACCCCCTCCAATGAACCAGGTACTGAAGGGACCGGCGATTCAGACGTGAATCGATGATTTTCAACACCTGAAACTTCAAGTTACCATTGACCACCACAGGAAGAGGAGGTAAAGGTGATGGTATCACCGGCGCCACATACCTCTTAAGCAACGATCTGTGGAACACACTGTGAATTTTAAACGTAGGGGGGAGGTCAAGACGGAATGCCACCGGATTAATTATAGAACTGATCCTGTATGGCCCGATGAATCTGGGACCCAGTTTCCAGGAGGGAACCTTAAGTTTTATATTCTTGGTAGACAACCATACCCGATCGTTAACACTTAGGTCCGGACCAGACACTCTCCTCCTATCAGCCATACGTTTGTATCGGTTCCCCATAGTACTCAGATTATTCAGCACTCCTCTCCACACTGAAGCAAGTGACGACGAAAATCATTCCTCCTCAGGAACCCCAGCAGAGCCCCCCTTATTGAAAGTACAGAACTGGGGGTGAAAACCATATGCCCCAAAAAACGGGGACTAACCAGTGGACTCGCTCCGCCTATTGTTAAGAGCGAATTCCGCCAGAGGCAAGAAAGAAGCCCAGTCCTCCTGGTTCTCTGACACAAAACACCGGAGATATGTCTCCAAGCTCTGGTTCAGACGCACTGTCTGACCATTGGTCTGCGGATGAAAAGCCGATGAAAATGACAACTGCATCCCCCTCCGTGTACAAAATGCCTTCCAGAATTTGGACACAAACTGAGACCTCCGATCCGACACCACATCGGAGGGTACCCCGTGAAGTCTCACAATCTCCCCAATGAACACCTTCGCAAGAGTTTTAGAGTATGACTGTTTTACCCGAAGACGGCGGGAGGTCCATAATAAAGTCCATAGACAGATGAGTCCACGGACGCTCCGGGATCTTCAAAGGTAAGAGGGCCCCAGACGGACGGGTATGTGGGGTCTTAGAGCGCGCACAAACCCCACAGGACACGACAAAAGTTACCACCTCCCTATGTAAGTTAGGCCACCAAAACCGGCGCGAGAGGAGATCCACAGTTGCTTTACTCCCTGGGTGTCCTGCCAAAGCTGAATTATGGTGTGCCTCGATCACCTTTTGTCGCAACTGATCAGGAACAAACAGTCTCCCTGGAGGTCCAACAGGGGCGTCCCCCTGAGCCTCCAATACCTCCTCCTCAAGCTCAAAGCATACTGCCGACACCACCACCCCCTCCTGAAGGATAGGAACCGGGTCATCCGTCTTCCCAGCCCCAGGGAAACTGCGAGATAAGGCATCCGCCTTTACATTTTTTGACCCAGGCCGATATGTGACGACAAAATTAAACCTGGTAAAAAACAACGACCACCTAGCTTGTCTGGGATTCAGACGTTTTGCGGACTCTAAGTATAGCAGGTTCTTGTGATCGGTAATGACGGTGACCGGGTGTACTGCCCCCTCCAAAAAATGACGCCACTCCTCAAAAGCTAACTTAATGGCCAAGAGTTCCCTATTGCCGACATCGTAATTTCTCTCAGCGGACGACAATTTTTTAGAGAAGAAGGCGCACGGACGCCACTTACCAGGGGACGGACCTTGAGATAATACCGCTCCCACCCCTACCTCAGAAGCGTCTACCTCCACAATGAACGGCTGTGATGCATCTGGTTGAATGAGTATGGGTGCCGAAGCAAAACATTTTTTCAAGGAGGAAAACGCTTGACAAGCCTTGTCAGACCACCTTGAAAAATCCGTCCCTTTTTTAGTCATGTCTGTGAGAGGTTTAACTATGGACGAGAAATTACGAATAAATTTCCGGTAGTAGTTAGCAAACCCCAGGAAACGTTGTAATGCCTTAAGATCCTCTGGCAGATCCCACTCAAGAACTGCCCGCACTTTCCCAGGGTCCATACGAAAACCAGATGCTGACACCAGGAATCCTAAAAACTGAAGTTCCTGTACGGCGAACACACACTTTTCCCATTTGGCGTACAGTTTATTATCCCGCAAGATCTGCAACACCTGCCTAACATGCTCCTGATGAGACACAAGATCCGGCGAATAAATTAAGATGTCATCCAGATATATGACAACAAACTGTCCCACCAGGCGGCGAAAGATGTCATTAACAAAATGTTGAAACACCGCCGGGGCATTAGTCAGACCAAATGGCATGACAAGGTTCTCATAATGCCCCTTCAGAGTGTTAAACGCCGTCTTCCACTCATCCCCCTCCTTCATCCTAATCAGATTATACGCCCCCCTGAGATCCAACTTAGAGAACCATTTGGCGCCCACGATCTGATTGAAGAGATCGGGAATAAGTGGGAGCGGATACGGATCTCGGACCGTAATCCGATTAAGTTCACGGAAATCCAGGCAAGGGCGTAGGCCTCCATCTTTCTTCTTCACAAAGAAGAACCCCGTGGCCACCGGGGAAGATGAAGGTCTAATATGCCCCTTAGCCAGACTCTCCGAAATATAATCCTTCATGGCCTGTCTCTCAGGACCAGAAAGGTTATACAACCTAGATTTCGGTAACTTGGCCTCAGGGAGCAATTTTACAGAACAGTCATACGCGCGATGAGGAGGTAGTTCTTGACACCCTTTCTCCGAAAATACATCCTCAAAGTCCACCAGAAATGGAGGTAAGGCCCTAGGCGCGACCGCACCGATGACCGTGTTCATGCAGTTTTTATTACAGAATTCACTCCACTGGCTTATCTCTCTGGATTGCCAATTAATAACCGGGTTATGCTTAGTTAACCAAGGAAGGCCCAACACTATAGGAGTGGGAAGACCCTCCAACACATAACACGACAACAATTCTTTATGTATCGCCCCCACTCGAAGATCTATGTTATGCACGGCTTGCAAAAAACTACCTTGACCGAGAGGCCTGGCGTCGATTGAGAATATGGGGATGGGTTTAGCCAATACACTCAGTCGCATACCTTGAACCTGGGCAAACCGAGCGTCCACCAGATTAGCCCCGGCCCCACTATCCAGAAGAACAGATATCCTCTCAGTTCTCGTACCCACCACCACCTCCGCCGGTACGAGAAATTGAGACGGACCTGGGACGAAATACTTACTCCCAGATTGTCGTCCACCACACAACCTGGGATCAATAGTTTTCCGGCGACTTCTCACTCTGCAAAGGACGGGATGGACACCCCCCCAATAAAATGTCCCTTTCTCCCGCAGAAGAAACACCTTCCTGTCTTGCGGCGCACTGCCTATCCCCTCCCTCGGAATGATGTCCCTCCTAACTGCATAGGCTCCTCTGGACTGACCAGGGGAACCTCTATATAAGGGACCCTTGTAGAAGGTGGAGTCATCACAGGGGGCGGAGTTACCCCGCACCTCTCCCGAAGCCGTCTGTCGACGCGAATAGCAAGGGCCATAGCGGCTTCCAGTGATGTGGGAGGGTCATACTGTGCCAGCACATCCTTTAATTTGTCAGATAAACCTTGACAAAACTGGCTCCTAAGAGCCGGGTCATTCCACTGGGTGTCCGTGGCCCACCTACAGAACTCCGAACAGAATTCCTCCGCCGGACGATCTCCCTGCTGTATCTTACGTAACTTAGATTCAGCAAGGGAGACCCGATCCGGGTCATCATATACAAGACCCAGAGCTGTGAAAAACCTATCCACTGACTGGAGAGCCGGGGAGCCCGGGGGAAGCGAGAACGCCCATGATTGGGGGTCCCCTTGTAGGAGGGAGATGACAATTCCCACCCTTTGATCTTCACTCCCCGATGACCGAGGTCGCAGCCGAAAGTACAATTTACATACCTCCCGGAAAGCAAAAAACTTGTCCCGCCCTCCAGTGAACCTGTCTGGGAGAGCTACTTTAGGTTCAGGTCCGGCTAGCTCCAGGGGGTACAAAACCTTGGACTTAACGTCCGCCAGCTCAATGGACAAACTCTGCAACTGCCGAGCTAGACTGGCTACTGGATCCATGGTGGCTGGAGAGAATCTTTAGTATGGTCGGTGAAAATGTCACGCTGTCACTGTATACAGGAGGTCCGGGGTCTATGCTGACCCTAAGCTGGGGCCCTGACTAATCCCTCTACCTGGAGGTACTGTTGATGGTACAGAGGTCCAGGCCGCCAGCGTAACCCTATCTCCTGTGAATCCCTGACCCTCAGTAATCTAGTCCTGAGAAGGACCCTGATCACCACCACAGGGGACGGGAAGGTAAATGCCTACACACAGTATAAGACGAACGAGACAGTACAAGGGGTAAAACAAAAGACCACTTTGCATACAAAACTCACTCTACAACTAAAGAGGGAACACCAACGGGTAAGGAGATAAACAATAAAGAGAGGAGGGGAAAAAACCACACCAGGTACTCTTCACTTCAGACTTCACAATACCACGATCCGCTCTGCTGGTCTGCATGAATGCTTTCACCGACACTTCCCTAGCAGACTGGCAGGTATTTGAAGGAATCCCATTACTGCCGCATTAACTGCAGCTGGGCGAGGCTGGGCCTCGTCTAGCACAGAGAGAGGGAGAATTAACTCCCTCACTGCCGAGAAACCCCAAGCACCAGAAACTCAGCTGTGAGAAGTCAGGTTGTGTAATCGCAACGATCTTCGTGGCGACACACCCGTGACACCGAGACCCCAGAGAACATTATTCGGGTTGGTTTTTACCGACCCAAGGGTTGCGATAGCTGTTATTAACCGTATAACGGCGACAGCAAAAAAAAAAAAAAAAATCAGATGTGCCATTTATTTCTCTCTCCTCTGATGTGATCGCACATCAGAGGAGAGAGAAATAGGGTCCCCGATCCCCCCGTTTCCCCTGGTGGTCCTGCGGCCCTCCTGTCTCCTCCGGTAGGCACCACCATTTTCTTCCGTTCAGAAAATGGCAGGCGTTTGGACAGTGCACCCGCCGCTATCTGCCAGGGGGCGATTTTTTCCGGGGTCTCAGCTGCCGGGGGTAGACGAGACTCCTGAGAACATGATTCGGGTGGGTTTTTACCGACCATGGGATTGCGATCGCCGTTATTAACAGTATAACGGCGACCGCAAAAAAAAAATCAGATGTGCCATTTATTTCTCTCTCCTCTGATGTGATCGCACATCAAAGGAGAGAGAAATAGGGTCCCCGATCCCCCACTCTTACCCCCATGGTCCTCGGGCCCTCCTGCCTCCTCTGGTGGGCACTGCCTTCATCTTCCGGTCAGAAAATGGCGGGCGCATGTGCAGTGCGCCCGCCGCGATCTGCCGGCCGTCACCCAGGAATAATAGGAAGATTTTTCCTATTGGTTCATTTTAGTCACTGTGATAAATGCTATCACTGTAATCAAAATAAAAAAATAGTAAATAAACCCCCTTTATCACCTCCTTAGTTAGGGAAAAATAATAAAATAAAGAAAATATATTTATTTCCATTAGGGTTAGGCTAAAGTGAGTTGGGCTAAAGTTTTAGGGTTAGAGATAGAGTTGGGATAAAGTGAGTTGGGCTAAAGTTTTAGGGTTAGGGTTAGAGTTAAGCTAAAGTGAGTTGGGCTAAAGTTTTAGGGTTAGGGTTAGGGTTAGAGTTGAGCTAAAGTGAGTTGGGCTAAAGTTTAAGGGTTAGGGTTAGATTTAGGCTAAAGTTATTTGGGCTAAAGTTTTAGGGTTAGGGTTAGGCTAAAGTGAGGTGGGCTAAAATTTTAGGGTTAGGGTTAGGCTACAGTGAGTTGGGCTTTAGTTTTAGGGTTAGGGTTAGGCTACAGTGAGTTGGGCTAAAGTTTTAGGGTTAAGGTTTGGGTTAGGCTTGGGTTTATGATTGGGATTAGGGTAAGTGTTGGGATTAGGGTTAGGGGTGTGTTGGGGTTAGGTTTGTGGTTAGGGCTGGGATTAGTGTTAGGGTTTTGGTTAAGGTTATGGTTAGAGTTGGGATTAGGGTTAGAGGTGTGTTTGGGGTTAGGGTTGTGGTTAGCATTGTGATTAGGTTTATGGGTGTGTTGAGGTTAGGATTGTGATTAGGGTTATGTTTAGGGTTGGAATTAGTGCTAGGGGTGTGTTGGGATTAGGGTTGGAGTTAGAATTAGGGGGTTTCCACTGTTTAGTTACATCAGGGGGTCTCCAAATGCAACATGGTGCCACCATTGATTCCAGCCAATTTTGCTTTCAAAAAGTCAAACAGCGCTCCCTCCCTTCTGAGCTCTGCCATGCGCCCAAACAGTGGTTTACCCCCACATATGGGGTATCAGCGTACTCAGGTCAAATTGCACAACAACTTTTGTGGTCCAATTTCTCCTGTTATCCTTGTAAAAGTAAAAATTTGGGGGTGAAAACATAATTTTTGTGAAAAAAAAATGATTTTTATTTTCACGGCTCTGCGTTAAAAACTTCTGTGAAGTACTTGGGGGTTTAAAGTGCTCACCATTCAGCCAGATAAGCTCCTTAGGGGGGTCTAGTTTCCAAAATGGGGTCAATTGTGGGGGGTTTCTACTGTTTAGGTACATCATGGGCGTTGCAAACGCAAGATGACGCCCGTAGACCATTCCATCAAAGTCTGCATTCCAAAATGGCGCTCCTTCGTTTCCAAGCTCTGGCATGCACCCAAACAGTGGTTTACCCACACATATGGGATATCGGCATACTCAGGACAAATTGCAAAACAACTTTTGTCATCGAATTTCTCCTGTAACCCTTGTGAAAGTAAAAATTTTGGGGTGAAAAAATCTCTTGTGGAAAAAAAAAGATTTTTTATTTTTACAGCTTTGCATTAAAAATGTCTGTGAAGCACTTGGGGGTTCAAAGTGCTCACCAAAAATCTAGATAAGTTCCTTAAGGGGTCTAGTTTCCAAAATGATGTCACTTGTGGGGGGTTTCCACTGTTAGGCACATCATGGAGTCTCTAAACGCAACATAAATCAGGAGGCACGTCACTCCTCAGAATAATTGGGTGCTCAGATACGGGTTACCAAACCCTTAATAATACAAATATAGAATAAATCTGGCACTCTCATATGATGCTGAACAAAAAAGGGGATTTATTTATCATAATCCAGAATATTATATAACGTTTCGGTCCTTATTTCGACCTTCATCAGACAGATTATGTGGATAAGAGATAACCAGGAAATTTATCGTTGGTGCAACCATAAATTGGTCTCCAGAGATAGCGCTATATAGTCATGGCCAAAAGTTTTGAGAATGACACAAATATTAATTTTTACAAAGTCTACTGCTTCACTTTTTCTAATGGCAATTTGCATATACTCCAGAATGTTATAAAGAGTGATCAGCTTAACAGCAATTACTTGCAAAGTCAATATTTGGCTAGAAAATGAACTTTATCCCCCAAAACACATTTCAACATCATTGCAGCCCTGCCTTAAAAGGACCAGCTAACCTCTTTTCAGTGATTGCTCCATTAACACAGGTGTGGGTGTTGATGAGGACATGGCTGGAGATCAATCTGTCATGATTAAGTAAGAATGACACCACTGGACACTTTAAAAGGAGGCTGGTGCTTGGCATCGTTGTTTCTCTTCTGTTAACCATGGTTCTCTAAAGAAACACGTGCAGTCATCATTGCAATGCACAAAAATGGCCTAACAGGGAAGAGTATCGCAGCTAGAAAGATTACACCTCAGTCAACAATCTATCGCATCATCAAGAACTTCAAGGAGAGAGGTTCCATTGTTGCCAAAAAGGCTCCAGGGCGCCCAAGAAAGACCAGCAAGCGCCAGGACCATCTCTTAAAAGTGTTTCAGCTGCGGGATTGGGCTACCAGCAGTGCAGAGCTTGCTCAGGAATGGCAGCAGGCAGATGTGAGTGCATCTGCATGCACTGTGAGGCGGAGACTCTTGGAGCAAGGCCTGGTCTCAAGGAGGGCAGCAAAGAAGCCACTTCTCTCCAGAAAAAACATCATGGACAGACTGATATTCTGCAAAAGGTACAGGCAGTGGACTGCTGAGGACTGGGGTAAAGTTATTTTCTCTGATGAATCCCCTTTTCGAATGTTTGAATGGACTGCTATCAGTCAGGATTTGGTCCAGAAGTTGATTGAGAGCATGCCAGGGAGAATTGCAGAGGTCCTGAAGAAGAAGGGTCAACACTGCAAATATTGACTTGCTGCATTAACTCATTCTAACTGTCAATATAAGCTTTTGTTACTCATATGTTTGCAATTATTATATTTCTGTCTGTGATAAAAACATCTGTCAAACACACATAAAAACCAGAGGGCAGCAGATCATGTGAAAATATAATATTTGTGTCATTCTCAAAACTTTTGGCCATGACTGTAGTAACGGCTGTCTGCCTGTAGTAGTTCGCTCTATGGTTTTGTAAATTTTGTTGCAAAAATGAGAAATTGCTGGTCAACTTTTAACCCTTATAACTTCCTAACAAAATAAATTTTGTTTCCGAAATTGTGCTGATGTAAAGTAGACAAGTGGGAAAAGTTATTTATTAGGTAATATATGTGACATATTGTTATGGTCTGCGGAACGCACCTAATAGATAATGTAGAGAGGTGCGTTCGCAGCCCGGGGTCCACCGTGCAGGCAGAGCCTGCTGCTAGTAAGAAAGCGTGAGTAGCGAACTCTGTTATCCCGCAGAGTCGCTAAAATAAACGCCGTAGCGCGCTGTGGCAGTTAGTGCGAACTCTGTTAGTCCACAGAGCCACTAGCGGGAATGCCACAGCGCTATATGGCGATAAGTGCGAACTCACTTAGCTTCAGTGAGCCGCAAATTAAAACACTAGGGCGCTGACTAGCATTTTAAAGCGAACCCTGATGCGTCACAGAGTCGCTGAGTAACCCTACTGGGTCCAGGTACACGGTTAACTGCTGTGCGGATAGCAGTCAGTGATCATGCAGTCAGAACACAAGCAATAATCTCCTCACCGGAGTAGCCGGTATTCTAATGGCTTATTTCAGCCAGACCTAACCACATGCATACATGACCACACTGGCGCAAGCACGTAACGGATTTGATACTAGCGCATGGCGGCCTAGCCATGCCACCCTTTTATAGTAGCAACTGCAGAACCTACCAGAAAAGGACCAATGCGAAACCATTCCAGAACACATGTAGTTTCAGGACCTTCCTGGCGGACCAATGGGAGTCGCTGATGTAACCGAGCATGTGACCCCTGATCTCCAATGGGAGATCTTGCCCTGGGCATGCTCAGATGGAGAAAGCAGGGACTTAGTTCCCGAACTGCCTGCTCCAGCACTGGTTATAATAGAGGAATCAGGAAAGACCACAACAAGCCTCTGCACAGTGTTAAACTGGGCGATACGCTGGGACCGACGTCTCTGCTAAGCAGGCTCCACTTCAGCTGGAGATGGATGGGGGACCACAGCGGGACTGGCTTGAGATTCCCCTTGTGCAGCAGTGGGAACTCGATCCCTAACACATATCTCTCTGATTTAAGGGCATAAAAATTTTAAGTTTGAAAATTGCAAAATTTTAAAAATTTTCACCATATTTCCGTTTTTTTCATAAACACAAGTCATATCGAATAAATTTTACAGCTACCATGAAGTACAATATGTCATGAAAAAACAGTCTCTGAGAATGAGAATCAGTGGGATCCGTTAAAGTGTTCCAGAGTTATAACCACATGAAGTGACAGTGGTCAGAATTGTAAAAATTGGCCTTGTCATTAAGATGCAAAATGGCTCTGTCACTAAGGGGTTAAGATAAGAGTCTAAACCTAAAACATATTTTTGTAAAAATAAATCAATATAATTTGATAAATTGCAAGTGATGGAATCTATACCAGAAATTATACGTCGGCCGGGGAGGGAGGGGTTATTGGATCTTTGTGAATTTTGGGCAAAAAATAGAAAAAAGGAACTGGGGTTATCTCGTGATTTTTTGTGGAACGTTCTATGGACTTTTTTGCTCCCCCTACACTCTCGTTTTATTTTTATTTTCAGTTGGTGGCCCGGAACCAATTGAAAAAATTGAGTGATGTCAGTGTTGCGGAATAGACTGCTGCATGAATTAGAAGGGTAGCTAGAACTAGGTGATCTAGAACAAGGGGTAAAAGTCTCCATGCATGATGAGTCCATTATACTATTCATCAATAAATTATTGGAGATAATGGTTTCAACCAGTGGTGGAGGGGGGCGCAGAGTTATCCGGAAGAGCAGAACTAAGTGAGATGAATGTTGTGTTCACTTTAGAAGACTGTGAAATAGGAAAATCATTATGAATAGTAAATTGAGATAATCCTTGGAGAATGCCAATCTCATCTGTGGATTTAGGAGCCATAGGTGAAGTGTTGATCATTGATGGGACAGTCCCCAAAGAGAGTTGAGTACTATTGTTTGCACCAACTTCAGGATGGGTAACGGTGGCACTCGGGTCAGGCAAGATTTGATCATTGGTAGTTCCCTTGGTGATATATTTTTTGAGAGTTTCTTTATGTTGTTTATAATAGAATTTTTGTTGTTTATTTTTAACAAACTCAAGCACTCATCAGAGGTCATGCTAACCGATGAGTTTTTTTTAGTAGTGGGAGTTACTGTTGAGTGAGACGGATTAACCTCCATGGGTTCCATATCACCAGTAGTAGTAGTGTTATCCTTACTGTCCCTATTAAATTTATTTGCTTTTTTCTTTATTAGATCATCCTCTTACTTATTAAGTCTGATACATAACCTGCTATCAAATTCATTAAAATCAACAGAAGTGGAAAATTGATTAAGTTCTTGTTTCAACAGTAATAATGAGGAAAGTGCATAAGCAGATATGGAACTCCTTTTGGTGATAAGAGGATCCATCATATCTCTGGAACATTTCAGACTAATAGATTCCCACAAATTAGTAAAAGTAATAGCATGTGGAAATGCTGATTTTTGAGAAATTCTTAAACCTCTGGGAATTAAACCTACAGAATGATAATGTTTTAGAAAAAGTACATCTATGTTATTAAAGATTTCAATTTTACTTTGATTTTCATATTCTGAAAAAATTTTGATAATTTCTTTTCTATCCTTATCGTCTAAATCTTATGTATTAATGAGAAATGATTAGTAGTACCTATGGCTTCCAAAATATTAATTAGTCTGTGGGATTCAGATTTAGAATTGAAATAATCCATGATAAGAGAAAAAAAAGGGAAATTATATTAACTCGATAAGTGGAATTACCACAACAAGAATGTCTAATGAATTAAGGCCAATAACCACAACAATGTGCACTATAAGAATGACCAATGTTAGTTTGTCCAATATTAGTACTGACGGTATATTCAAATGGAAGTAGTTGTCAGTTTCCACAACAAGAAAGTCCAGTGTTAATATGTCCAATGTTACTACTGGTGAGGCATTCAGAGAGATGTGAGGGTCAGTTTATAATGGTTGAACTCATCATAGAATTCTCAGTGAAAGGTATATTAAAGAAAAAAGGAAGCACAGATGAGCGGTATCAATGTGGTTTAAAAAGCCAGTGATATGAAAGCTACTAACCTAAGGGGGTTATGCCTGCCATGTATAAACTTGTAAAAACACGCAATAATGTGGAGCATAAGATGTCCTCAATTCACTCAAGTTACCCTCCCAGTGGATCCATGCTCCACAACGTTGAGGGAGAGACTGAGAGCCGTTCCAGAGGGCAAACGCCGGCCAGCGTGTGCAGATGGAGAAATAAGACTTCCGTGTTAGTTAGTATAGTCCTTTTTAATATTTTTCATTGATTTTGCATCGATTTTACATTGTTTTTACTATGTTTTTACTATGTTTTTATTGTTTTAATCATGTTTTATTATTGTAAGTGCCAATGGATTTTATTGGCTGTTGTATCCTGGACTGTTATTGGTTAATTTTACTTTAAATACCCCTTCCCTTGTTCCTAATTATGTTGCCACCTGATGAAGATGGCACTGGACCGTCAAAACGCGTTGTGGATGAAAGCAAAGAATTTCCCTAACATTGGTATTGCTTGTTTGAGCGCTCCTTGACCACGGTTTTCATTTGCATTTACATTACCATTCTAAAAACGGCACCACTCAAGGTGCTCAAAACCACATTCAAGAAGTTTATTAACCCTTCAGGTGCTTCACAGGAATTTTTGGAATGTTTAAAAAAAATGAACATTTAACTTTTTTTCACAAAATATTTATTCAGATCCAATTTTTTGTATGTTTTTATTTTACCAAGGGTAACAGGAGAAATTAGACAACAAAAGTTGTGCAATTTGTCCTGAGTATGCTGATACCCCATATGTGGGAGTAAACCACTGTTTGGGCGCATGGCAGAGCTCGGAAGGGAAGTAGCGCCGTTTGACTTTTTCAATGCAGAATTTGCTGGAATTTTTTCCTATTTTTCCTATTTTTTACACAAAAATGATCTTCTCGCTCCCATTTTTTTTAATTTCCCAAAGGAAACAGGAGAAATTGGACCCCAAAGGTTGTTGTGCAATTTGTCCAGAGTACGCCGATACCCCATATGTGGGTGTAAACCACTGTTTGGGCGCATGGCAGAAGCTTTTTATTGCCAAAACGTTTTTGCATCACCATAATTTGAGAGCTATAATTTTTCCATATTTTGGCCCACACAGTCAAGTGAGGTCTTGTTTTTTGTGGAATGAGTTGAAGTTTTTATTGGTATTGTTATGTCCCATGAATGAGACATTTTACAGACTGTCCTGTGTATTTTACATACTGTATTGCAGTCTCTCATATTGTTTACTGTTGCTATGTGTCGCTTTTCAGCATCCTCATCTCAGAATGATAGCCAAAGAGATGCCACCCCTGGATGATAAGGCAGACATCCTAATTCTCCTCGGCAGAGACATTATACGACTGCACAAGATGCGTCAACAAATCCACGGACTACTCAATGAACCATATGCCCAGCGCCTCGAGCTGGGCTGGGTCATCATTGGCAACGTCTGTAGTGACCAGACAAAGAATCAGAACGACATCTCCTCTTACAAAACCGTTATCACGTCGGATGACAACGACTTGTCCTCCCTGTCATACTCACGTCACCAATGGATGAAGGAGAAGTCAAACGACACTACGTGTCAACGGCAACCATCCGATATTTCAAGTCCGCTTTATCCTCGAGACTACAACCTCGAGATAACAGCATTCGATCCTTCAACCAAGGACAACAACTCACTACCTACAGAGAGAGACAAAGTGATCATCAGGGTCATGAGCGTCAAACCCACCGAAGACAACTATAACAGCTGGGTAGCTCCCTCACCTTCTCTTCCAGCAAAGACTAAGTTGCCAAGGGATCCACAGCAAGTAACTGCTAAGTTCCCAACCTTTGATACCCATCTCCATCACAAGCCTGGTCAAACCGAAGCCATGCTAGACTTCAGTGCTCAGAGTGAGAGCCCCTCTCTCAACAGCCTACCTCTGACCGATGGTGCCAGCGTTTTCCCCACGCAATTCAGCCTCAGCTCACTGGCGGATGTTGAACAAGACACGTTCACTTCCCAAGCATCACCCTGTAAGGAACTTGCTATCGAACGAGGAGCCTCGCCTGTTGAAAACAGCATCGACGGTCCTCTCGGGTTTAAGACACCCATCGCAGTTCTAGGCAGGGTACCACTGAGACAGCTTGCTACTCCGGATATCAACGGGAACACTATGCTACCATCTCAGAGAGAGCAAAGATGGGAGACGGCGAAGAAGTCTCTAAAGGCCTTACAACAAGTCCTGCCCCGTAGTTCTGTAAAGACTCTTTCAACCATCATCAAGAGACAAGTCTACCTTTCCTACGACGTGTCTATGAAGAGTACAGCTGCAGGAGCCTCTCCCAGCGCTTCAGAAACCGGCAAAAAGGTACAGAAGCTGAGCTCTCTTTACCCTGGACATCCTTTCAGCTGGTCAGCCATCCTATCTGCTGACATACATTTCAGGCAAATCATCTGCTGGCTCCTTCGAGCAGGAGTCACATGATCTTAGCTTCGTCTCTGAACTCAGCTCACGGCGGGGAGCCTACCGCCATATACTCCTCCAGCTGTGTTGGAACATTGTAATATTTTAACTTTCTCCAGCGGATTATTGGGTTGGTGGAAGTGTTTGCACGTTGCGGCTTCCCCAATCCGAAGATGGGTTTTCGTTTGGACTCGGACTATTCCGCTGTTGAGGACTTCATGCCTCCAACTGAACATTGGACCATGCCAATTGGATTTCAACTGATGTTGTTATTACCTGCATGCTTGTTTTTTCCTTTTGTCTTTCAGGTCTACAGTGACATCTCCAGTGGACATCATAAAATTATGAAATCTATAGATTTCAGACGGGGAGTGTTATGTCCCATGAATGAGACATTTTACAGACTGTCCTGTGTATTTTACATGCTGTATTGCAGTCTCTCATATTGTTTACTGTTGCTATGTGTCCCTGTGTTTGCATAGCTGAAATCCTTCCTTTACATCAAGTTTGTCCCTTCTGTCTCTCTGTCTCCCTCTTCTGGTATGATGTCATTTCCTTCTTCTTTCTCCTGTGTTTCATTCTCCATCTTGATTTTATCAGATTCACATGTGTTTTCAGTCTGTCTGAAGAAAGTCTTTTTTACCTGCTGCTGTTTGTATGCATTCAACAAGAATTCTTACAGAAATCAAGGTGTCTTCTGGATTCTTCATAACATGTGTGCCGGCAGCTGAGTTAAGCTATCTGCGATCGTCGCCAATTGTAAGTAAGGTGAAAGAGATCCGGCATCTCACAGAGCCATATTTACAGCCACAGGCCCCGGGGACAGAATAGGTATCTTTTTCTGGCACATGACATTTTTTGATCGCGTTTTATTCCGATTTTTGGGAGGCA
Organism: Oophaga sylvatica; assembly: GCA_033576555.1. Lineage (NCBI taxonomy): Eukaryota > Metazoa > Chordata > Amphibia > Anura > Dendrobatidae > Oophaga > Oophaga sylvatica. The sequence continues at coordinate 163,579,824 of JARQOD010000004.1, read as the reverse complement.
GAATGAACGAAAACCAGCAATTCATGAATTTCTTTTGGGGGGGCGTTTATACCATTCCACGTGTGGTAAAATTGATAAGACAGTTTTATTCGTTGTGTCACTATGATTAGAGTGATTTATATCTTTTTTTCTATGTTTTGGCGCTTTTATACAATAAAAACTATTTTATATAAAAAATTATTATTTTTGCATCGCTTTATTCTGAGAGCTATAACTTTTTTTATTTTTTGACTGATGATGCTGTTCAGGGGCTTGTTTCTGCGGGACAAGATGACGTTTTCAGCAGTACCACGTTTGTTTATATCCTTCTTTTTGATCGCGAATTATTCCACTTTTTGTTTGGCGGTATGATGATAAAGCATTGTTTATTTTGCCTTGTTTTTTTTTATGGTGTTCACTAAAGGGGTTAACTAGTGGGACAGTTTTATAGGGCAGATCATTACGGATGCGGGGATACCAAATATGTGTACTTTTATTATTTAGATTTTTCTTCACTAAAATATTTATTTATTGATATAATAAATATTGATTTTTTTATTATTATTTTTTAAAATATTTTTACAATTTTTTTTTTTTTCATTTAATTCTTATTTTTACACATTGTCCCACTATGGGACACTCATTTTCTGCAGGCTGATCGCTTCTATAGCATGCAGATGAAGCAGCATCTACATGCTATGGAAGCTTGCAGCGCTGCAACTTCTTTGTGCACTAACCTGAGACTTGCTGACATGCACTGGGCATGTCAGGAAGTTTATTTGACCTGGAGACCCGGATGTTGTCGTGAACGATCGGGGCCCTGCGTTATGGGAACGATCGGGACCCTGCGGGACCCTGCGGACTCTCCGATCCAAAAGCAGCCCTTCTGCAGTCTCCGGAACACTGTGATCATATTTGATCGTAGTATGCTGGAGTTAAAGTTCCGGGAGCAGTCCGTGACCTCTCCTGGCACTTAGTTTCGGGTCGGCTGTGAGAATCAGCTGACACCCGGCACCGATCGGCAGCACTCCCCCTGTGAGCGCGGCTGATCGGTGATGACGTACTATCCTGTCCATGGTCATACGGTCCCAGGGCACATGGACCGGATAGTAGGTCCAATGTCAGAAAGGGTTAAACTTAATAGTCCTCTTAGGAGACTTAAAGCTGCGAAAGCCCGATTGCCTGTGCTTTACATAGCACTACTTCAGCACTGCTATGTATAAATACAAATAAAGGTCTTATAAACAGGTATACAACCTTCAATAGTTCACAATAGTTATAGCAGATGTATAAGAATATACACTGCTCAAAAAAATAAAGGGAACACTCAAATAACACATCCTAGATCTAAATGAATGAAATATTCTCATTGAATACTTTATTCTGTACAAAATTGAATGTGCTGACAACAAAATCACACAAAAATCATCAATGGAAATCAAAGCTATTAACCAATGGAGGCCTGGCTTTGGAGTCACCCACAAAATTAAAGTGGAATGTAATGTCCTTAAAACAAGTCAAAATGATGCTAAGTAGTGTGTGTGGCCTCCACGTGCCTGTATGACCTCCCTGTGCCTGTATGACCTCCCTACAACGCCTGGGCATGCTCCTGATGAGGCGGTGGATGGTCTCCTGAGGAATCTCCTCCCAGACCTAGACTCAATGATCCGCCAACTACTGGACAATCTGTGGTACAACGTGATGTTGGTGAATGAAGCGAGACATGATGTCCCATATGTGCTCAATTGGATTCAGGTATGGGGAATGGGCGTGCCAGTCCATAGCTTCAATGCCTTTATCTTGCAGGAACTGCTGACACACTCAAGCCACATGAGGTCTGGCATTGTACTGCATTAGGAAGAACCCAGGGCCAACCGCACCAGCATATGGTCTCACAAGGGGTCTAAGGATCTCCTCTCGGTACCTAATGGCAGTCAGGCTACCTCAGGCGAGCACATGGAGGGCTGTGCGGCCCTCCAAAGAAATGCCACCCCACACCATTACTGACCCACTGCCAACCAGTCATGCTGAAGGATGTTGCAGGCAGCAGATCGCTCTCCACGGCGTCTCCAGACTCTGTCACGTCTGTCACATATGCTCAATGTGATCCAGCTTGTATCTGTGAAGAGCACAGGGCGCCAGTGGCGAATTTGACAATCCTGGTGTTCTGTGGCAAATGCAAAGCGTCCTGCACGGTGTTGGTCTGTGAACACAACCCCCATCTGTGGACGTCGGGCATTCAGACCATCCTCATGGAGTTGGTTTCTAACAGTTTGTGCAGACACATGCACATTTGTGGCCTGCTGGAGGTCATTTTGCAGGGCTCTGGCAGTGCTCCTCCTGTTCCTCCTTGCTCAAAGGCAGAGGTAGCGGTCCTGTTGCTGGGTTATTGCCCTCCTACGGCCCCCTCCACGTCTCCTGGTGTACTGGCCTGTCTCCTGGAAGTGACTCCAGCCTCTGGATACTATGCTAACAGACACAGCAAACCTTGCTTGCCACAGCTCACATTGATGTGCCATCCTGGATGAGCTGCACTACCTGAGCCACTTGTGTGGGTTGTAGAGTCTGTCTCATGCTACCATGAGTGTGAAAGCACAACCAACATTCAAAATAGATCAAAACATCAGCCAGAAAGCATTGGTACTGAGATGTGGTCTGTGGTCCCCACCTGCAGTACCACTCCTTTATTGAGTGTGTCTTGATAATTGCCAATAATTTCCATCTGTTGTCTATTCCATTTGCACAACAGCATGTGAAATTGATTGTCGATCAGTGTTGCTTCCTAAGTGGACAGTTTGATTTCACAGAAGTTTGATTTACTTGGAGCTATATTCTGTTGTTTAAGTGTTCCCTTTATTTTTTTGAGCAGTGTAAAACATAACTTTTATTAAATAATAGTGAACAAAACCTTTTGACTATATGTAAAAGGATAAACACATATACTAATAACATGACATGTCCCACGGTTTGCTGAAAAAACTTAACAATAACTCATCAGATAGGTAACATATCTGATTCCTGGAGAAATTCCTTCGAGCTCCTAAGGTGTAAACTGGGGGGGTCTCTCTCATCCACTAGCCACACATTACCCCACACACAGGAACCAAATTGCTACAGATGCTCCCAAGTAGAGACGAGCGAATATTTCAATGTTCGGTTCGGATTACGATTGCTGAATTTGCAATATCCGCCAATTAATTAATCGAATATTCGCCGAACATAACCGATCGCCATTCAGGTCAATGGGTGGCAAAAATAAACACATGCACAATATGTTATAATAGCCCTAAATGCTTCCAAAACACATCAAATGAGGGGCAGACAACAGGAAAGTGACCTCAATTCAGCCACAATACTAATTGTAGCATGGCACTGCAGCAATCAGCCAGGCATGAGGTATCGGGGTCTAGGGTAGCATTTACAGCTTTCAATTGAATGTCACATTTTGACAAGGTGGGTGAGTTATCAGTGTAGGCCTCCTGTGCTAGGAGCCCTGATGCCACATGCAACCGCTCAACCTGTTTTCATACTCAGCCACACTCAGGTGGCATAAATATCACATAAATTTCGTAGATTACTATTGTCAGAAAAATCTAAAGGTAGTAATACGGGTAGTTGACTCCAATCAAGTGGAGGCCTGACGGTCTTACTGCTTACTGCTACAGGCAACATGCATGATGGAGACCCAACCAAGAGTCTACACATTTATAAAAATTTGTGGCAGACACCAGCAAAGTAGTATAGCGGGGACTGACACCTCTTCCACTACAGCCACCCAGCAGATGGAGATTGTAATCGTCAAGGTGGTGAAATCACTTTTCTGTATCCCTTTGAAAGCCTGGAAGGAGCATAACTAGGTGACCTACCAAATCCCTACTCAGACAAGTGGCACAGGCGAAAACTGCTACCCAAGGAGGTACAAGAAGGTGGCACCAGGTGCTACTCCATGGCTGACTTACAGAAGGTTTCTGCTGACCCCCTACAGCAAGTAAGCTGCTGCAGCCCAAAGGAGGGATGTAAACAGCAGGAAGGCACTGTAAGGACTCTGGAACCATGGGTGCAGATGGGACCGGCTGAGGAACAGAAAAGCACTGGCAGGTGTGACTGTACCGTCTGATGAACAGAAAAGCACAGATAGGTACGAGCAGACGGGTACAGGGTAGACAAGCAGACAGGCGTACCTGGGAACCTGACAACTAGCAAGCATGCAAGGCAAACTAACAATGTAGCTCAAGCACCTCCATATTGGAGAAGCCTTAAAAAGAAGATGTCGCCCAGCTATAGGTTGAAAATACTTTAGGCTGATCCGGGCGGTCCTATTAAGAGGGAGGGAGTGCACGCATGCGCCCTCTAAGCATAGTTCACGGTTCTACAATTGAACCTTGGTGGACACTGACACATCACACATGTGACACATCACATAGGGGCGAGATAAGGAGGTGGTGTGTGAATGGGAGATACTGAATGTCCTGTCTATTAGGTACAAAGAGATCCAACAAAGGGCCAAGTCTAGGGATGAGCGATACGATACTGAAAATATCGGGTATCGGCCGATATTAGCTGTATCGGACTTTCGATTCCGAGTTCCGATATTGTCGTCTTATCGGATACCGGAATCGGAATTGTCACTGTCACTGTCAGTGTCCGTCGGTCGGGTCTGTCAGGAGTCAGCGGCACTTACCTGGCAGAATATCTCCGGCGGTCACGGCCTGGACTGCTTGATGGCCGCCATCATCTTTCCCCGGCGGTCACATGCAGTTTCTCGAGATAACTGCAGTGACTGCTGGGTAATCCCGGCCGTAAAGCAGTCAGTCCGATGACGTCACCGCCGGGGAAGCAGGTAATCAGCTGTGCTGCGTCGCGATGACAGGCTCTGCCTGTCATTGCGATGTAGCAGAGCTGGATCGTCGTGGGACTGTCGTTACTATGGACTGCGTCGGACAGGTGGTATACTGTTGGTTTGTTTTTTTCCTTTTTTTACAGGAGATCGATGGCGTCGCAGGAATGAGAGTATAATAAAAGAAATGAAAACTGTGTTGTCTCTTTTATTTCATTAAAAGACTTTTTTCTTGCTTTGTCTTTTTTTTATACATTTAAAAACTTTGGGATTAATAATGGATCGGTGTCTTATTGACGCCTATCCATTATTAACCGGGCTTATTGTCACCGTGCAATCAACGGTGACATTAACCCCTTATTACCCCACTTGCCACCGCTACAGGGCAGTGGGAAGAGCCGGGTAAAGTGCCACAATTGGCACATCTTTTGATGCGCCAAATGTGGGGCTGCTGTAGCCTGGTATTATCAGGCTGTTGAGGGCCAAAATCCATGGGCTTTGACAGTCTTTTAATACCAGGCCGCAGCAGTCTGCATTTTACTTGGCTGGTTAACAAAAATAGGGGGACCCCTACGCCGTTTTTTTTCGAGGGGATCCCCTATTTTTGTTAACCAGCCAAGCTAAGCAGACTGCTGTGGCCTGGTATTATCAGGCTGGCAAGGTCCATGGATATTGGATCCTTACCAGCCTGAAAAACCAGGCCTCAGCAGTCTGCTTCATCTGGCTGGTTAACAAAAATAGGGGGACCCCTACGCCGTTTTTTTTTCGAGGGGATTCCCTATTTTTGTTAATCAGCCAAGATATGCAGACTGCTGTGGCCTGGTATTATCAGGCTGGCAAGGTCCATGGTTCTTGGCTCCTTAACAGCCTGAAAATCCAGGCCTCAGCGGTCTGCTTCATCTGGCTGGTTAACAAAAATAGGGGGGACCCCACGCCAATTTTTTTCGAGGGATCCCCTATTTTTGTTAATCAGCCAAGATATGCAGACTGCTGTGGCCTGGTATTATCAGGCTGGCAAGGTCCATGGATCTTGGCTCCTTAACAGCCTGAAAATCCAGGCCTCAGCGGTCTGCTTCATCTGGCTGGTTAACAAAAATAGGGGGGACCCCACGCCAATTTTTTTCGAGGGGATCCTCTATTTTTGTTAACCAGCAAAGATAAGCAGACTGCTGTGGCCTGGTATTATCAGGCTGGCAAGCAGGGTCGGACTGAGCCACCGGGACACCGGAGAAACCTCCGGTGGGCCCCAGCTCCTGCGTGGTGGGCCCTGATTTGAAAGGATAGGTCGCGGGGCAGAGGGGGCGGTGGCCCCGGGCCCCGCGCTCTGAGGGGGCCCACCCGGAGCTACGCTACAGTAACTGTATCGGCGTGCACAGCACGCCGATACAGTTACATTCTGCGGCAAAGCAGGGAGAATCGATCTTCCTGCTCTGCCGCCCAGAAGCTATGGGGCCTGAACAGGCGTTGGGGGGGCCCGGTGCCAGCAGTGGGCCCCCTACCCGTCATCGGAGGGTCAGCTGTATCGGCATCCAGCCGATACAGCTGACCGCATAGAGAGAGAAGGAGCGAGCGCTCCTTCTCTCCCATAATCCCCCTCTCAGCGTCTGACAGCGGGCGCGATGACATCACCTGCCGGCGCCCGCTGTCAGACGCTGAGAGGGAGAACAGTGAGCAGCACAGGAGCCGGGAGGTGAGTATTGCTTTTTTTTTTTTTAATGGGGTGCATTATACTACAGAGGCTGTATATGGGGGGTGCATTATACTACAGAGGCTGTATATGGGGGCTGCATTATACTACAGAGGCTCCATATTGGGGTGCATTATACTACAGAGACTCCCTATGGGGATGCATTATACTACAGAGGCTGCCTATGGGGGTGCATTATAATATAGCGGCTGCCTATGGTGGTGCATTATATTATAGACTCTGCCTATGGGGGTTTATTATAATATAGAGGCTGCCTATGGGGGTGCATTATACTATATTGAGGACTATCTGGTGTATTATGCTGTATGGATGCTATCTAGGGGCCATCATACAGTGTTGGACCCATTAAATAGTTTGGGGACATTAAGGGGTCAGTATATATCCAGTGAGGGGCATTATTCTGTGTATAGGGGAGATGTACAGGGGAGACTTGGGACATTATTAAATGTAAAGTGGACACTTATTGTTATAGGGGAACTCGGGTTACTGTGACTGTCAAAGGGGCACACAGGGCATTATTACAGTATAGGGGACAAAATGTGGTCACTGTTTTCTAGGGCACTTGCACCCGTCATTACTATATTCTAGAGGGGTGCTTTAAAATTTAGAGGTCACACAGAACCACACAGCAGGTGCAGTAATAGGGACACATACGGCAGCAGCAGCAGCAGCAGCTCAGTATTGGGGTATCACGTGCAGTAATAGGGACACATACGGCAGCAGCGGCTCAGTATTGGGGTATCAGGTGCAGTAATAGGGACACATACGGCAGCAGCGGCTCAGTATTGGGGTATCAGGTGCAGTAATAGGGACACATATGGCAGCAGCGGCTCAGTATTGGGGTATCAGGTGCAGAAATAGGGACACATATGGCAGCAGCGGCTCAGTATTGGGGTATCAGCAGGATGAGGAGTTTGTGCAGGTTGAGAATAGTCCAATTGGTGACCAAGACAGTGCTAAAAATATGAGAAGTGAAATGTGTCTTTGTTGTAATCTCTGCAGTCGAGTCCTGGCTGGAGAAGTCGTCATGTCGGTCTGGGCCAGATGGAAAAGAAATGAAAAGTGAACAATTCCATTAGAAAGAACATCAGCGGTAAGTCATTATCTGTACCTGTGCTGTAATCTATTATATGTTCTGTAGGACTGGTATTATTTACCACAGACCATATGGCGGTAATATCAATATTGGTCTTTTTATATATAGATTATTTTTGGCAACAGCGCGGTCATTTGCTGAGGTTCTCTGATTAGGGGCCCACTCAGAAGTTTCGCCCCCACTAAACCAAAACCCTAGCTACGCCTCTGGCTCTCTCTCTGGTCTTTCTTTCTCTCTCTAGTCTTTCTCGCTCTCTGTTCTTTCTTTCTCGCTCTCTGTTCTTTTTTCTCTCTGTTCTTTCTTTCTCTCTCTCTTTTCTTTCTTTCCTCTCTTTCTTTCTCTGTTTGTTCTTTCTCTCTCGCTGCTCTTTCTTTCTTTTCCTCAGTACCAGCCACTGTGCCCTCATTACCAGTCAGTGTGATCAGCAGTGCTAAATGGGTACGCTTGGGGCCAGGATATGGGTGTGATTAGCTGTTAAATGGGTGTGGTCGGGGCGTGGCCTAAAATTTGCAGCGACGCCCTACGCACGCCGCAGCCTTTAACCCTCTTTCCTGTCTTCAAAATTTGGGAGGTATGCTGTATGACCTCACTACAACTTCTGGCCATGCTCCTGATGAGCGCGACGGATGGTCTCCTGAGGGATCTCCTCCCACACCTGGACTAAAGCATCCACCAACTCCTGGACAGTCTGTGGTGCAACGTGGCATGGCCTAAAATTTGCTGCAGCAGGCACAGCGTGCCACAGCCTTTGTCCCTCTTTCCCTTCTTCAAAGGTTGGGAAGTATGATGGTGGGCCCCAAGAATATTTTTTCTCTGGTGGGCCCAAGGTACTCCAGTCCGACGCTGCTGGCAAGGTCCATGGATATTGGCTCCTCAACAGCCTTAAATACCATGCCTCAGCAGCAGGGGCGTACATAGAAATCATGGGGCCCCATAGCAAAAGTCTGAATGGGCCCCCCCCCAAAAAAAAAACCCAGAGCCATTGTAAATGTAAAGTGCCAGCACAGTGAGGGGACACATTAAACAAAAAAATGTATTATGCCCCCATAGATTGTGCCCCCATAGATGCTCCATAGTATAGGCCCTTATGCTGCCGCAGCTGCTGCAACCAAAAAAAAAAAAAGACATACTCACCTTTCGTCACTGGGGGCCAGGTGCCGGTGTCCTGAGCAGGGGGTGACACCAGGTGCCGATGTCCTCTAGAGTTGAGCGATACTTTCCGATATGCTAAAGTATCGGAATCGGAATGGTATCGCCGATATCACTAAAATATCGGCGATACCCGATACCGATACCGGAAATCCCATGTAAGTCTATGGGAACAAAATATCGCAACTAAAAAAACCCCATTCTTTCCTTGTAAACACTAAATATACACACATAGAATACATATATATATATATACATGTCATTGTGACATATATATACATATATGTATAGTTTATACACTTCTACATAGTAAAATATCCTTTGATTCAATTGCCGGGTAAAGCCGGCTTCAGTGAAAAGACAGAAGCACCCGACATGAAATGACACTTGGTGTACATAGGGTTAAACATTTCTTTTCATGTCCTTTGCTATCTAATTTGCACAAACAATTAAATCAGACTATGTGTGCAAAATTTCACACCTGTAGGGGTTAATTAAAGGTGTAAATTCGTTGTAAAAAAAACGGACTTTTTTGCTACGAATTTACACCTTTAATTAACCCCTAGAGGTGTGAAATTTTGCACACATAGTCTGATTTAATTGTTTGTGCAAATTAGATAGCAAAGGACATGAAAAGACATGGTTAACCCTATGTACACCAAGTGTCATTTCATGTCGGGTCACCCGACATGAAATGACACTTGGTGTACATAGGGTTAAACATTTCTTTTCATGTCCTTTGCTATCTAATTTGCACAAACAATTAAATCAGACTATGTGTGCAAAATTTCACACCTCTAGGGGTTAATTAAAGGTGTAAATTCGTTGTAAAAAAAACGGACTTTTTTGCTACGAATTTACACCTTTAATTAACCCCTAGAGGTGTGAAATTTTGCACACATAGTCTGATTTAATTGTTTGTGCAAATTAGATAGCAAAGGACATGAAAAAACATGGTTAACCCTATGTACACCAAGTGTCATTTCATGTCGGGTTCTGCATTTTCACAAAAGCCGGCAATTGAATTAGCGGCTATTATACTATGTAGAAGTGTATGAACTACAAATATAAATATATATATATATGTGTCACAAATTCAATGACATGTATATATATATATGAGGTGTAAAATTGCTGAAAAAAAATGCGTGGGCTCCCGCCCTATTTTCGCAACCAGACAGACAAAGCCAGTGAGTGGGGGCAGATAATAATAGCCCAGAGAGGGACCATTATTTTTGCCCCCCCCCGGCTACTAACATCTGCCCCCAGACACCCCAGGAAAGACAAATCTATAATTAGATTCGCCCTTTCTGGCACTTTGCCCGTCTATTCCCATTGCCCTGTAGCGGTGGCGAATGGGTTAATATGGGGTTAAAGCCACCTTGCTATTGAAAGGTGACCTTAAGCCAGGTTAATAATTGAGAGCTGTCAATTAGACAACTATCAATTATTAATCCTATTGCATGAAATAAAAATAAAACACACACACTTTAATTAAAAATCATTTTAATGAAATAAAGACACATGTTTTTGACCATCTTTTATTTTACTGCAAAAACCATTTCCTGTAATAAAAATAAAATAAAAAAGCAAAATTATTCTTACCTATCCCATGCACAGTCAGGTCCCACGGTGTAATCCTTCAGAAAGGGTTAATGTTTACTGCAGGGACCGCAGCTAATGCTGCAGCCTCACAGTAAACCCCAAATGAATGAGTTCCTCTCCTGCCTGACAGGAGAGTAAAGGCTGTGTGTCACATAACGATACACCAGCGATCCCGACAACGATATGCACTTGTCAGGATCGCTGGTGTATCGCTACATGATCGCTGCTGAGCTGCCAAACAGGCAGCTCAGGCAGCGATCTGGGACAGCGACACTGCGGGTAACATCGCTTAAGGGCCCGTCTCACATAGCGATATCGCTACCGAGATCGCTGCTGAGTCACTAGTTTTGTGACGCAGCAGCGAGCTCACCAGCGATATCGCTGTGTGTGACATTCAGCGACGATCAGCCCCCCTGCCGGGTATCGCTGATCGTCGCAGAAATGTCAGGACCTTTTTTTGATCGCTGGTTTCCCTCTGACAGGCACGCATCGCTGCGTGTGACAGGCGGGAAACCAGCGATCAAAGGTCCTGACATTTCAGCGACGATCAGCGATACCCGGCAGGGGGGCTGATCGTCGCTGAATGTCACACACAGCGATATCGCTGGTGAGCTCGCTGCTGCGTCACAAAACTAGTGACTCAGCAGCGATCTCGGTAGCGATATCGCTATGTGAGACGGGCCCTTAAGTGGAAAGCTTAATTGATTGCTTTCCACTTTCACTTCAGGTCAGCCAGGGACACAATCAGTGACGTCAGAGGGAACTGATTAACAAAAATAGGGGTTCCCTTCGAAAAAAAAATGGCGTGGGGTCCCCCCTATTTTTGTTAACCAGCCAGATGAAGCAGACCGCTGAGGCCTGGATTTTCAGGCTGTTAAGGAGCCAAGATCCATGGACCTTGCCAGCCTGATAATACCAGGCCACAGCAGTCTGCATATCTTGGCTGATTAACAAAAATAGGGGATCCCCTCGAAAAAAATTGGCGTGGGGTCCCCCCTATTTTTGTTAACCAGCCAGATGAAGCAGACCGCTGAGGCCTGGATTTTCAGGCTGTTAAGGAGCCAAGATCCATGGACCTTGCCAGCCTGATAATACCAGGCCACAGCAGTCTGCATATCTTGGCTGATTAACAAAAATAGGGGATCCCCTCGAAAAAAATTGGCGTGGGGTGCCCCCTATTTTTGTTAACCAGCCAGATGAAGCAGACCGCTGAGGCCTGGATTTTCAGGCTGTTAAGGAGCCAAGATCCATGGACCTTGCCAGCCTGATAATACCAGGCCACAGCAGTCTGCATATCTTGGCTGATTAACAAAAATAGGGATCCCCTTGAAAAAAATTGGCGTGGGGTCCCCCCTATTTTTGTTAACCAGCCAGATGAAGCAAACCGCTGAGGCCTGGATTTTCAGGCTGTTAAGGAGCCAAGATCCATGGACCTTGCCAGCCTGATAATACCAGGCCACAGCAGTCTGCATATCTTGGCTGATTAACAAAAATAGGGGATCCCCTCGAAAAAAATTAGCGTGGGGTCCCCCCTATTTTTGTTAACCAGCCAGATGAAGCAGACCGCTGAGGCCTGGTTTTTCAGGCTGGTAAGGATCCAATATCCATGGACCTTGCAAGCCTGATAATACCAGGCCACAGCAGTCTGCTTAGCTTGGCTGATTAACAAAAATAGGGGATCCCCTCGAAAAAAAAACGGCGTGGGGATCCCCCCTATTTTTGTTAACCAGCCAAGTAAAATGCAGACTGCTGCGGCCTGGTATTAAAAGACTGTCAAGGCCCATGGATTTTGGCCCTCAACAGCCTGATAATACCAGGCTACAGCAGCCCCACATTTGGCGCATCAAAAGATGTGCCAATTGTGGCACTTTACCCGACTCTTCCCACTTGCCCTGTAGCGGTGGCAAGCGGGGTAATAAGGGGTTATTGTCACCGTTGATTGCACGGTGACAATAAGCCCGGTTAATAATGGAGAGGTGTCAATAAGACACCGATCCATTATTAATCCCAAAGTTATTAAATGTATAAAAAAAAGACAAAGCAAGAAAAAAGTATTTTAATGAAATAAAAGAGACAACACAGTTTTCATTTCTTTTATTATACACTCATTCCTGCGACGCCATCGATCTCCTGTAAAAAAAAACAAACCAACAGTATACCACCTGTCCGACGCAGTCCATAGTAACGATTGTCCCACGACGATCCAACTCTGCTACATCGCAATGACAGGCAGAGCCTGTCATTGCAACGCAGCACAGCTGATTACCTGCTTCCCCGGCGGTGACGTCATCGGACTGACTGCTTTACGGCCGGGATTACCCAGCAGTCACTGCAGTTATCGCGAGAAACTGCATGTGACCGCCGGGGAGAAGAGGATGGCGGCCATGAAGCAGTCCAGGACGTGACCGCCGGAGATCTTCTGCCAGGTAAGTGCCGCTGACTCCTGACAGACCCGACAGACGGACACTGACAGTGACAGTGACATCCCGATTCCGGTATCCGATAAGACGAAAATATCGGAACTCGGAATCGGAATTCCGATACAGCTAATATCGGCCGATACCCGATATTTGCAGTATCGGAATGCTCAACACTACTGTCCTCTCTCCACTGCTGAGTGCCGCTGTCTTCGGGGTCCTCCAGCAGTGAATGATGAGGCAGAGGGCGCGGCGCGCACTAACGACGTCATCGCGCCCTCTGACCTGAACATTGCAGCAAGAGGACGCGAGCAACGGTGGAACGGGACAGGTAAATATCCCTTATACTCACCCTTCCGCCGGCGCGGTCTGTGCAGCCCCTGCTCTTCTCCCACGGTCTCCGCCGCCAGTGTTCAGCGGTCACACGGGACAGCTCATTAAAGTCATGAATATGTGCGTATTCATGACTGTAATGAGCGGTACCACCTGACCGCTGAACACAGGCGTCGGAGACCGTGGGAAAAGAGCAGGGGCTGCAGAGACCGCACCAGGAGGGGTGAGTATATAGAAGAGCTGCGCTCCCCCTCCCCCGCCGACCCCCTGGTAGTACTGTGTCAGCACAGCTACCCGACCGTCGAGGGCCCCCTCACCTGTCCGGGCCCCATAACAGCTGCTTGGTCTGCTTCATTCACGGTACGCCACTGCTCAGCAGTCTGCTTCATCAGGCTGGTTAACAAAAATAGGGGGGACCTGACGCCATTTTTTTTTCAAAGGGAACCCCTATTTTTGTTAATCAGTTCCCTCTGACGTCACTGATTGTGTCCCTGGCTGACCTGAAGTGAAAGTGGAAAGCAATCAATTAAGCTTTCCACTTCCTCTCCTGTCAGCCAGGAGAGGAACTCATTCATTTGGGGGTTTACTGTGAGGCTGCAGCATTAGCTGCGGTCCCTGCAGTAAACATTAACCCTTTCTGAAGGATTACACCGTGGGACCTGACTGTGATGGGATAGGTAAGAATAATTTTGCTTTTTTATTTTATTTTTGTTACAGGAAATGGTTTTTGCAGTCAAATCAAAGATGGTCAAAAACATGTGTCTTTATTTCATTAAAATGATTTTTAATTAAAGTGTGTGTGTTTTATTTTTATTTCATGCAATAGGATTAATAATTGATAGTTGTCTAATTGACAGCTCTCAATTATTAACCTGGCTTAAGGTCACCTTTCAATTGCAAGGTGGCTTTAACCCCATATTAACCCATTCGCCACCGCTACAGGGCAATGGTAATAGACGGGCAAAGTGCCAGAAAGGGCGAATCTAATTATAGATTTGTCTTTTCTGGGGTGTCTGGGGGCAGATGTTAGTAGCCAGGGGGGGGCCAAAAATAATGGTCCCTCTCTGGGCTATTATTATCTGCCCCCATTCGCTGGCTTTGTCTGTCTGGTTGCGAAAATAGGGCGGGAGCCCACGCATTTTTTTTAAAAACAATTTTACACCTCATATATATATATATATATACAGGTCCTTCTCAAAAAATTAGCATATAGTGCTAAATTTCATTATTTTCCATAATGTAATGATTAAAATTAAACTTTCATATATTTTAGATTCATTACACACCAACTGAAATTTTTCAGGTCTTTTATTGTTTTAATACTGATGATTTTGGCATACAGCTCATGAAAACCCAAAAATCCTGTCTCAAAAAATTAGCATATTTCATCCGTCCAATAAAATAAAAGTGTTTAAAACAAAATAAAAAAAAAACCATCAAATAATAATGTTCAGTTATGCACTCAATACTTGGTCGGGAATCCTTTTGCAGAAATGACTGCTTCAATGCGGCGTGGCATGGAGGCAATCAGCCTGTGACACTGCTGAGGTGTTATGGAGGCCCAGGATGCTTCGATAGCGGCCTTAAGCTCATCCAGAGTGTTGGGTCTTGCGTCTCTCAACTTTCTCTTCACAATATCCCACAGATTCTCTATGGGGTTCAGGTCAGGAGAGTTGGCAGGCCAATTGAGCACAGTAATACCATGGTCAGTAAACCATTTACCAGTGGTTTTGGCACTGTGAGCAGGTGCCAGGTCGTGCTGAAAAATGAAATCTTCATCTCCATAAAGCATTTCAGCCGATGGAAGCATGAAGTGCTCCAAAATCTCCTGATAGCTAGCTGCATTGACCCTGCCCTTGATGAAACACAGTTGACCAACACCAGCAGCTGACATGGCACCCCACACCATCACTGACTGTGGGTACTTGACACTGGACTTCAGGCATTTTGGCATTTCCTTCTCCCCAGTCTTCCTCCAGACTCTGGCACCTTGATTTCCGAATGACATGCAAAATTTGCTTTCATCAGAAAAAAGTACTTGGGACCACTTAGCAACAGTCCAGTGCTGCTTCTCTGTAGCCCAGGTCAGGCGCTTCTGCCGCTGTTTATGGTTCAAAAGTGGCTTTACCTGGGGAATGCGGCACCTGTAGCCCATTTCCTGCACATGCCTGTGCACGGTGGCTCTGGATGTTTCTACACCAGACTCAGTCCACTGCTTCCTCAGGTCCCCCAAGGTCTGGAATCGGTCCTTCTCCACAATCTTCCTCAGGGTCCGGTCACCTCTTCTCGTTGTACAGCGTTTTCTGCCACATTGTTTCCTTCCAACAGACTTCCCATTGAGGTGCCTTGATACAGCACTCTGGGAACAGCCTATTTGTTGAGAAATTTCTTTCTGGGTCTTACCCTCTTGCTTGAGGGTGTCAATGATGGCCTTCTGGACATCAGTCAGGTTGGCAGTCTTACCCATGATGGCGGTTTTGAGTAATGAACCAGGCCAGGAGTTTTTAAAAGCCTCAGGAATCTTTTGCATGTGTTTAGAGTTAATTAGTTGATTCAGAAGATTAGGGTAATAGGTCGTTTAAAGAACCTTTTCTTGATATGCTAATTTTTTGAGACAGGATTTTTTTGTTTTCATGAGCTGTATGCCAAAATCATCAGTATTAAAACAATAAAAGACCTGAAAAATTTCAGTTGGTGTGTAATGAATCTAAAATATATGAAAGTTTAATTTTAATCATTACATTATGGAAAATAATGAAATTTAGCACTATATGCTAATTTTTTGAGAAGGACCTGTACATGTCATTGAATTTGTGACACATATATATATATATTTATATTTATAGTTCATACACTGCTACATAGTATAATAGCCGCTAATTCAATTGCCGGCTTTTGTGAAAATGCAGAACCCGACATGAAATGACACTTGGTGTACATAGGGTTAACCATGTCTTTTCATGTCCTTTGCTATCTGATTTGCACAAACAATTACATCAGTCTATGTGTGCAAAATTTCACACCTGTAGGGGTTAATTAAAGGTGTAAATTCGTAGCAAAAAAGTCAGTTTTTTTACAACGAATTTACACCTTTAATTAACCCCTACAGGTGTGAAATTTTGCACACATAGACTGATGTAATTGTTTGTGCAAATCAGATAGCAAACGACATGAAAAGACATGGTTAACCCTATGTACACCAAGTGTCATTTCATGTCAGGTGCTTCTGTCTTTTCACAGAAGCCGGCTTTACCCGGCAATTGAATCAGAGGCTATTTTACTATGTAGAAGTGTATAAACTATACATATATGTATATATATGTCACAATGACATGTATATATATATATATATGTATTCTATGTGTGTATATTTAGTGTTTACAAGGAAATAAAGGTTTTTTTTAGTTGCGATATTTTGTTCCCATAGACTTACATGGGACTTCCGGTATCGGAATCGGATATCGCCGATATTTAGTGATATCGGCGATACCATTCCGATCCAATATTTTTAGATATCGAGCAGTATCGCTCAACTCTAGCCAAGTCTGTAATGTCAACAGATCAGAAAGTCTGTAGTAAGAGGGAATGGTCCACTATGTCAAAGACAGATGCTAGGTCCAGGAGAAGGAGGAGGACAAACTTGCGTCTCTTTCATATGGTGGTTAGTAGGTTATTGGTGACTTTAGTCAGGTCAGTTTCAGTGGAATGGTGCGGTCTGAAGTCAGATTGTAAGTGATTAAAGATGGAGCAAGAGGAGAGGTGGGAGGACAGTTCAAAATTGATGTGTTGTTCCAGTAGTTTGGAGGCATAGGGGAGAAATGATATGGGGCGATAGGCAGACAGGGATGGGTAAAGAGTGGGCTTTTTGTGGATGGGTGTGATTGAGGTATGTTTCAATCAGGATGGAAGACACTAGTTGTTAGTGACAGGTTGAAGAGGTGGGTTAGGCTTGTGATGAAGACTATGGTAAAGTTAGGAATGAGGTGGGACATTATTGTGTCAAGTTCACAGGTGGTGAGGCAAAGTATTCAGCTGTAATGAGAGGGAGGGGGAACTGGTGGACGCAGGAAAGAACTGAAAGTCCTGAATAGTTGTTTAGGGTTGTGAGACAGGTATGAAATGAGTGATGAGAAGTCAATTTGTTTTGCTGCAGTCAGAATTTTTGCAGCATTTTTACAACTTCTGTTGCTGGACGGGCAACTCTACTCCTTTTCTTTGGTAGCCATACAACAGTATGCTTTGTAGATGATGACCAGAAAGAACATATGCTCCAGTAGATGGCAAATGCTGCATCAAGTGGCCTCTGTTCCTCTTCCTCCACCTTAACATCACACAGTATAGTCCTCAGTGGTGGCACCCCAATTACCCTTTTTTCCCCCACATCACAATTCTCTAAGCTCCCAACTGACTGTTGGGAATCACAGATAGCTGAGTCTGAAAGATCTCTTCACACATTGTATGCCATGGGCATAGGAACTGTACTCTAAATATTCACAGAGTCAAGAGGAGGAAATCATCTACACCAATGGCCAAATTTGTCCTCACTTTGATCCCTGGCCGGGCGAAGTTTGGTCCGAGCATAAACCAAACCCTTGTCAACAGACTTTAACCCAGTTAGGTGAAGGTGATCCATTTGTGATGAGACTCAGATATTTGAGGCGCCTGCGGACTGTACTGTGCTGTCAAGGCAGGAAGACGAGGAGGGTGAATCTTAGGGCAAGGAGTGGGAGAACAGAGAGGATGACGATGAGGTAGTAGATCACACTTGGTTTAAACCCAGAGGCATGCAGCTGAGTAGCTCAGCAGAAGAGGAGGAGGAAGATGAGGAGGTTATATAGACACAACGTTATGCAACCACAACAATCAATGCATCCTGAAGCCCAACTCTGGCAGTGGACAGCAGCATTCGTGGTTCTGCAGTTGCCTAGCTTGTGTCTTTTTTCAGGCCGGCAAAAATCTAAAAATAATGTTATCTGTCAACTTTTTTAAAAACAAACTAGTAGAGTAAAAAAAATGAAATAATTTCACTACTACATGCATGACCTGGCACATATGCGATCAACATCCGTTAATCTGGTAATGTCATTGTGCTAAAATGCAGACTAGCGGGTCTCGACAACCACCGTCCACCCCATCAACCACATCTTCTGATTCTTCCTCCTCCTTCACCATGGCAAGTGTTGTCACACAGGTCTCCGGCAGAAGAACCTCCACTTGTTTACCCCCTACAGTTGTGGTGACGGAGAGCCTGTCAGTTGATACAGAACTGGACATGCCTGCTGTTTTTGACTGATCTTACATGCCAAGCACACCCCATCTTTCTCAATCCACTGTAACACTCAGCCTGCACCTCTCTCACAGTCCAGCAGTTTGTCATGTTCACCCTACTTCACCCTGTGTCAGCACAACAGCAAACCATCGTTGTGCAGTTGTGCTCACGTAAAAGATTCTATACTCCTACACTGGCAAAATTAACATCTTCAATCTACTAATAATAATAACCTTTATGTATCGCAAACACATGGTGCATAGCTTTAAAAGTCAGCAGTTCATATAAAACGGTCAAAAGTTACCAAGTTTAAGATAGTCAAACAAGTAAAGCAAAATAATGACGACCCTACTCTTCAGAGCTTACAACCTACAGTGAGGTGGGGGTGACACCAATTACAGGTTCTTATTTACAATGATGGTACAACCATCTTGAGGAAATTGGTGGTTGATAAAGGCTGCATGAGCATTTTGGGTACAGTTAAGTATGATGGCAAATTATGTTCAGAGAAGTAGAGAATAAGATATATATATAAAAGGACTTTGATTAGGGAACTTGATTGGCCGCCCTAAACAGATGTGTTTTTAGGGAGCACCTAAAAATGTCTAAGTTGTGTTATACTCCTAATTTAAGGGGTAAGAGGTGAGTCATCTATGTAGGAGATTGAACTGAACTGGACAAAGTCCAGATCAGGTGTGTTACCGTCTTTGTGTATCTCAGAGTTTCTGGATAGGATATTCAAGATGCCGACAATTCCGCGCTCCTCCAAAATCAGGCAAGGGAATCACAGAGTTCTGACGAGTTGCATAATTTATTAAAGGCTATCAAACTACGCTTTTCATGGACGTCCTGTCCACTTCCTCAGGTACATAGCCAATCTTGAGGAAGTAGTTTGATAGCCTTTAATAAATTATGCAACTCATCAGAACTCTGTGATGCCCTTGCCTGATTTTGGAGGAGCGCAGAATTGTCGGCATCTTGAATATCCTATCCAGAATTTCTTGAAGATCCTTCGCGGGTCCGGTGCCATCTGCAGCCCTCCTATCCTACTTACTATATGTGTTGTGCATACTCACAACGTGTAAAGGTGAGAGTTTTACCTTACAGTAAACTAATTGTTAATTTGGTAACTGTGCTATTGCGCCCCTCTCTCTATCATTTCTATCTCAGAGTTTAAAAGTTGTGAGAGGCCACGAGAATTGGTTAGAGATAGAAGCTGGGATATAGTTGTGGAGGTGGAGCTGTTGAAGTCTCCCAGGATAAGGGTTGCCAATTTTGAGGACATGAAGTGTGGTCGCAACGCATAAAAGTGGTCAAGGAAGTGGGTGGGTGAGCCTGGAGGCAGGTATATGATTGCTGCTTTGAGGAAGAGAAGATGGAGCACCCTGATGGTGTGAACCTCAAAAGAAGAATGGCGTCCAATCGGCCTGTATTTATTTATTGGGTTAAAAACACGATTGTTGTTGGAAGCGAGGAGTGTAGGGTTATCGTGGAGTTAGCAGTGATCATACGGTGGGACATACGCATATTCCACGTGTTCTAATCTGGACATGGATAAGCCATATGCTCACTATTACTTTTCTGAGAACTAATTATTGTGAACAGCCTGCGGCCTTCTCGGATGTTTCGTCACCCTCTTATGTCATTGTCTGGACGATAGGAGCCAGGTGAGAGCTATTCGCCACAAAGACCACAGAGCTTGTTTCTGTATGACTTATGGCCTGTGATCTCTGTGATTATTACATGGCCACTAAAATATGTTGGCCACGAAAATGCAGCCTTTCCACCTTATGGATACAAACTGTTTCCGAAAGCTGATGGCCGTCGTAGTACCAGTACCCAGTACCCAGTTGCCCAGTCTAGTCACCATTACGTCTCTAAGAAAGATGTGACTGCGCTACAGTATCAAGTTGCAGACATTACCTGTTTCCTGAAAAATTCTGTCTGCTAGGGTGCATTTCAACAATGACACTTGGATGAGCAAGTATGGAAAGGGGAGTTACATCTGGATGACTGGGCACTGGGTGACTGGTGGCTGTAGGTGCAGTCGGGGAAGGGGCTGCTCCACAAGTTTTGCAATCCCCAAGGCTTGCAGGGCGCTTGAGGATGGAGAAATAAACCACTACCCACCATAAGATGGATAAACTACTAGACAACAGGGGTTGGAGAACTAAACTACTAAACATATCAAAAAACTGACCGGCACATCCAAACTTAGATTCAGTGTGAACAGGTGCTAAACCTAGAGTCACCAACTCATATACATACAAGAAGAAAAGGTAGCACACTGTAGCGCTATAGCTTGCAAACACGAAATATGAAAAATATGAAAAATGAATTACATCATTACCTTAGAAATATGAAAAATTGAGAAGTCTTAGCGCATAAGATGGCCAAATTATGTGAGCCTGATAGCCACGTCAAGGCTCTTCTCGTATATCAGGTCCCTAACTAATGCCTATCCTCGCTTTAGAAAAGTCTGTATGCATGGGAACCTATGAATCCTCTTTTCAGACTAAAATCTACATCTCTGTGGAGGGTGATGAACCTACTGTAATTAAAAGGCCTGTGACCACCAGGTGGAGTGCTCAGGCAGAAGGTAAATGAATACATATCAAAAAACTGACCGGCACATCCAAACTTAGATTCAGTGTGAACAGGTGCTAAACCTAGAGTCACCAACTCATATACATACAAGAAGAAAAGGTAGCACACTGTAGCGCTATAGCTTGCAAACACGAAATATGAAAAATATGAAAAATGAATTACATCATTACCTTAGAAATATGAAAAATTGAGAAGTCTTAGCGCATAAGATGGCCAAATTATGTGAGCCTGATAGCCACGTCAAGGCTCTTCTCGTATATCAGGTCCCTAACTAATGCCTATCCTCGCTTTAGAAAAGTCTGTCTGCATGGGAACCTATGAATCCTCTTTTCAGACTAAAATCTACATCTCTGTGGAGGGGTGATGAACCTGCTGTAATTAAAAGGCCTGTGACCACCAGGTGGAGTGCTCAGGCAGAAGGTAAATGAATACATATCAAAAAACTGACCGGCACATCCAAACTTAGATTCAGTGTGAACAGGTGCTAAACCTAGAATCACCAACTCATATACATACAAGAAGAAAAGGTAGCACACTGTAGCGCTATAGCTTGCAAACACGAAATATGAAAAATATGAAAAATGAATTACATCATTACCTTAGAAATATGAAAAATTGAGAAGTCTTAGCGCATAAGATGGCCAAATTATGTGAGCCTGATAGCCACGTCAAGGCTCTTCTCGTATATCAGGTCCCTAACTAATGCCTATCCTCGCTTTAGAAAAGTCTGTCTGCATGGGAACCTATGAATCCTCTTTTCAGACTAAAATCTACATCTCTGTGGAGGGGTGATGAACCTGCTGTAATTAAAAGGCCTGTGACCACCAGGTGGAGTGCTCAGGCAGAAGGTAAATGAATACATATCAAAAAACTGACCGGCACATCCAAACTTAGATTCAGTGTGAACAGGTGCTAAACCTAGAGTCACCAACTCATATACATACAAGAAGAAAAGGTAGCACACTGTAGCGCTATAGCTTACAAACACGAAATATGAAAAATATGAAAAATGAATTACATCATTACCTTAGAAATATGAAAAATTGAGAAGTCTTAGCGCATAAGATGGCCAAATTATGTGAGCCTGATAGCCACGTCAAGGCTCTTCTCGTATATCAGGTCCCTAACTAATGCCTATCCTCGCTTTAGAAAAGTCTGTCTGCATGGGAACCTATGAATCCTCTTTTCAGACTAAAATCTACATCTCTGTGGAGGGGTGATGAACCTGCTGTAATTAAAAGGCCTGTGACCACCAGGTGGAGTGCTCAGGCAGAAGGTAAATGAATACATATCAAAAAACTGACCGGCACATCCAAACTTAGATTCAGTGTGAACAGGTGCTAAACCTAGAGTCACCAACTCATATACATACAAGAAGAAAAGGTAGCACACTGTAGCGCTATAGCTTGCAAACACGAAATATGAAAAATATGAAAAATGAATTACATCATTACCTTAGAAATATGAAAAATTGAGAAGTCTTAGCGCATAAGATGGCCAAATTATGTGAGCCTGATAGCCATGTCAAGGCTCTTCTCGTATATCAGGTCCCTAACTAATGCCTATCCTCGCTTTAGAAAAGTCTGTCTGCATGGGAACCTATGAATCCTCTTTTCAGACTAAAATCTACATCTCTGTGGAGGGGTGATGAACCTGCTGTAATTAAAAGGCCTGTGACCACCAGGTGGAGTGCTCAGGCAGAAGGTAAATGAATACATATCAAAAAACTGACCGGCACATCCAAACTTAGATTCAGTGTGAACAGGTGCTAAACCTAGAGTCACCAACTCATATACATACAAGAAGAAAAGGTAGCACACTGTAGCGCTATAGCTTGCAAACACGAAATATGAAAAATATGAAAAATGAATTACATCATTACCTTAGAAATATGAAAAATTGAGAAGTCTTAGCGCATAAGATGGCCAAATTATGTGAGCCTGATAGCCACGTCAAGGCTCTTCTCGTATATCAGGTCCCTAACTAATGCCTATCCTCGCTTTAGAAAAGTCTGTCTGCATGGGAACCTTTTAATTACAGCAGGTTCATCACCCCTCCACAGAGATGTAGATTTTAGTCTGAAAAGAGGATTCATAGGTTCCCATGCAGACAGACTTTTCTAAAGCGAGGATAGGCATTAGTTAGGGACCTGATATACGAGAAGAGCCTTGACGTGGCTATCAGGCTCACATAATTTGGCCATCTTATGCGCTAAGACTTCTCAATTTTTCATATTTCTAAGGTAATGATGTAATTCATTTTTCATATTTTTCATATTTCGTGTTTGCAAGCTATAGCGCTACAGTGTGCTACCTTTTCTTCTTGTAAACTACTAAACAGCTAGGGTTGAAGAACTAAACCACTATACATCATACAATGGATAACTAAACTAATAGACAACAGGGTTGGAGAACTAAACTACTAAACAGCTATAATTGCAGAACTAAACAAAGTAACACCAGAATATGGAGAACTAAACTAATAGACAACAGGGATTGGAGAACTAAACTACTAAACAGCTTGGGTTGGAGAACTAAGCTAGTACACACCAGGGAATGGAGAACTGAAGCAGGAGACACCAAGGTGTCACTAGACACTAAGTCTTGGAATCGCCAGGGCTTGCGGAATAAACCTCTGTATGTAACAGTTCCTGCAGTACTTCTGCCTTCTCCACCTCTTCTAGGGCCTCCACCTGTGCCCTCAACCCCTGCCTTAATTAAACACACGTTCCACCACTGCAGAGAGAATCCCTGCCTCACCTCCATACTGTGCAGCCAGGGCTCACCGTAATCAGGCAGTGTTTAGAATAATATGCCATGGAGATCACAGTCATACAGATCAACAGTTGTGGACAACTATCCATGCCGAGTTTGAGCAATGCCTGTCTACACTCAACCTGGAGCCAGGGAAGGCCATGTGTGATAACGGTGCAAACCTGGTGGTGGCCCTATGCCAGGCTAAGATTACACATGTGCCTTGCATGGCTCACATACTCAACCTGATGGTACAGCAATTTCTCTGCCACTGTCCCAACCTGGATGCACTACTGCAGTAACCACAGTCATACTGACTTCCACCATTCCACTTCAGTTGGTGTAGAGATCAATCGGACTACCGGTTAACTGGTTGACTTGCGATATGACCACACAGCTAGACTCCAATAAAGGAGTAGAACCATCTCAAGGAGGATCACAAGGAAATGGACAGTATGTGACATAAATATGAGTGTCTGAGCAAAGGGTCTGAATACTTATGATCATGTGATATTTCAGTTTCTTTTTTCATAAATTTGCAAAAATTTGTACATTTCTGGCTTTTATCAGTCAAGATGGGGTGCAGAGTGTACATTAATGAGAAAAAAAAGAACTTTTTTGCATTTACCAAATGGCTGCAATGAAACAGAGAGTGAAAAATTTAAATTTAAAGAGGTCTGAATACTTTTCGAACCCACTGTATAATATGTATATATATATGTATATATATATATATATATATGTATCTATGTGTATATATATGTATATACAGTTAGGTCCATAAATATTTGGACAGAGACAACATTTATCTAATTTTGGTTCTAGACATTACCACAATGAATTTGAAACAAAACAAATCAGATGCAGTTGAAGTTCAGACTTTCAGCTTTCATTTGAGGGTATCCACATTAAAATTGGATGAAGGGTTTAGGAGTTTCAGCTCCTTAACATGTGCCACCCTGTTTTTAAAGGGACCAAAAGTAAATGGACAAATGACTCCAAGGCTATTTCATGGACAGGTGTGGGCAATCCCTTTGTTATGTCATTCTCAATTAAGCAGATGAAAGGGCCGGAGTTGATTTGAGGTGTGGTGTTTGCATTTGGAAGGTTTTGCTGTGAAGGAAACATGCGGTCACAGGAGCTCTCCATGCAGGTGAAACAAGCCATCCTTAAGCTGCAAGAACAGAAAAATACCCATCCAAGAAATTGCTACAACATTAGAAGTGGCAAAATCTACAATTTGGTACATCCTGAGAAAGAAAGAAAGCACTGGTGAACTCATCAATCCAAAAAGACCTGGGAGCCCACGGAAGACAACAGTGGTGGATGATCGCCGCATACTTTCTTTGGTGAAGAAGAACCCGTTCACAACATCAACTGAAGTCCAGAACACTCTCAGTGAAGTAGGTGTATCTGTCTCTAAGTCAACAGTAAAGAGAAGACTCCATGAAAGTAAATACAAAGGGTTCACATCTAGATGCAAACCATTCATCAATTCCAAAAATAGACAGGCCAGAGTTAAATTTGCTGAAAAACACCTCCAGAAGCCAGCTCAGTTCTGGAAAAGTATTCTATGGACAGATGAGACAAAGATCAACCTGTACCAGAATGATGGGAAGCCAAAAGTTTGGAGAAGAAAGGGAACGGCACATGATCCAAGGCACACCACATCCTCTGTAAAACATGGTGGAGGCAACGTGATGGCATGGGCATGCATGGCTTTCAATGGCACTGGGTCACTTGTGTTTATTGATGACATAACAGCAGACAAGAGTAGCCGGATGAATTCTGAAGTGTACCGGGATATACTTTCAGCCCAGATTCAGCCAAATGCTGCAAACTTGATTGGACGGCGCTTCATAGTACAGATGGATAATGACCCCAAGCATACAGCCAAAGCTACACAGGAGTTCATGAGTGCAAAAAAGTGGAACATTCTTCAATGGCCAAGTCAATCACCAGATCTTAACCCAATTGAGCATGCATTTCACTTGCTCAAATCCAGACTTAAGAGGGAAAGACCCACAAACAAGCAAGACCTGAAGGCTGCGGCTGTAAAGGCCTGGCAAAGCATTAAGAAGGAGGAAACCCAGCTTTTGGTGATGTCCATGGGTTCCAGACTTAAGGCAGTGATTGCCTCCAAAGGATTCGCCACAAAATATTGAAAATAAAAATATTTTGTTTGGGTTATGTTTATTTGTCCAATTACTTTTGACCTCCTAAAATGTGGAGTGTTTGTAAAGAAATGTGTACAATTCCTACATTTTCTAACACATATTTTTGTTCAACCCTTCAAATTAAACGTTACAATCTGCACTTGAATTCTGTTGTAGAGGTTTCATTTCAAATCCAATGTGGTGGCATGCAGAGCCCAACTCGCAAAAACTGTGTCACTGTCCAAATATTTCTGGCCCTGACTGTATGTGTCTGTGTATATATATATCTATGTATAGATATATATATGTAAGTAATATATATATATATGTGTGTATGTGTATATATATGTATCTATGTGTATATATATGTAACATAGATATACAATACAGACCAAAAGTTTGGACACACCTTCTCATTCAAAGATTTTTCTGTATTTTCATGGCTATGAAAATTGTAGAATCACAATGAAGGCATCAAAACTATGAATTAATACATGTGGAATTATACATTACATTTTACAAAAAAGTGTGAAACAACTGAAAATATGTCTAATATTCTAGGTTCTTCAAAGTAGCCACCTTTTGCTTTGATTACTGCTTTGCGTGCAGAAAAGGTGAACGGATGGACTCTACATGCCTGGTTCCCACCGTGAAGCATGGAGGAGGTGGTGTGATGGTGTGGGGGTGCTTTACTGGTGACACTGTTGGGGATTTATTCGAAATTGAAGGCATACTGAACCAGCATGGCTACCACAGCATCTTGCAGCAGCACACTATTCCATTCGGTTTGCGTTTAGTTGGACCATCATTTAATTTTCAACAGGACAATGACCCCAAACACACCTCCAGACTGTGTAAGGGCTATTTGACCAAGAAGGAGAGTGTTGGGGTGCTACGCCAGATGACCTGGCCTCCACAGTCAGCAGACCTGAACCCAATCGAGATGGTTTGGGGTGAGCTGGACTGCTCACCGCTTCAATTTTGAATAAATCCCCAACAGTGTCACCAGCAAAGCACCCCCACACCATCACACCACCTCCTCCATGCTTCACGGTGGGAGCTAGGCATGTAGAGTCCATCCGTTCACCTTTTCTGCGTGCAAAGCAGTAATCAAAGCAAAAGGTGGCTACTTTCAAGAACCTAGAATATAAGACATATTTTTAGTTGTTTCACACTTTTTTGTAAAGTGTAATGTATAATTCCACATGTGTTTAGTCATAGTTTTGATGCCTTCAGTGTGATTCTACAATTTTCATGCTCATGAAAATACAGAAAAATCTTTGAATGAGAATGTGTGTCCAAACTTTTGGTCTGTACTGTATGTATACACATATATGTATATATATGCATGTATTTGTGACTATATATATATATATATATATATATATATACAGTACTGACCAAACGTTTGGACACACCTTCTCATTCAAAGATTTTTCTGTTTTTTCATGACTATGAAAATTGTACATTCACACTGAAGGCATCAAAACTATGAATTAACACATCTGGAATTATATACTTAACAAAAAAGTGTGAAACAACTGAAATTATGTCTTATATTCTAGGTTCTTCAAAGTAGCCACCTTTTGCTTTGATGACTGCTTTGCACACTCTTGGCATTCTCTTGATGAGCTTTAAGAGGTAGTCACCGGAAATGGTCTTCCAACAGTCTTGAATGATTTCCCAGAGATGCTTAGCACTTGTTGGCCCTTTTGCCTTCACTCTGCGGTCCAGCTCACCCCAAACCATCTCGATTGGGTTTAGGTCTGGTGACTGTGGAGGCCAGGTCATCTGGCATAGCACTCCATCACTCTCCTTCTTTGTCAAATAGCCCTTACACAGCCTAGAGGTGTGTTTGGGGTCATTGTCTTGTTGAAAAATAAATGATGGTCCAACTAAACGCAAACCAGATATAACAGCATGCTGCTGCAAGATGCTGTGGTAGACATGCAGACATGCTGGTCCAGTATGCCATCAATTTTGAATAAATCCCCAACAGTGTCACCAGTAAAGCACCCCCACACATCACACCTCCTCCTCCATGCTTCACTGTGGGAACCAGGCATGTAGAGTCCATCCGTTCACCTTTTCTGCGTTGCACAAAGACATGGTGGTTGGAACCAAAGATCTCAAATTTGGACTCATCAGAACCAAAGCACAGATTTCCACTGGTCTAATGTCCATTCCTTGTGTTCTTTAGCCCAAACAAGTCTCTTCTGCTTGTTGCTTGTCCTTAGCAGTGGTTTCCTAGCAGCTATTTTACCATGAAGGCCTGCTGCTAGAGTTGAGCGATACTTTCCGATATCCAAAAGTATCGGAATCGGAATGGTATCGCCGATAACATTAAAATATCGGCGATACCCGATACCGATACCGGAAGTCCCATGTAAGTCTATGGGAACAAAATATCGAAATTAAAAAAACCCCATTCTTGCCTTGTTGGTTAATTGTACATGAAGGAAAACAAGAAAGAGTAATGTAGAATGTATTGGGGAAGGTTGAGGAGACATTAAAGGCATAGATGTTTAACCCAATCAAATGGAATAGCATAAATATTTTTTTTTTTAAAGATGTTCGGATTGACGAAGAAATTGACAATGTTGTTAACGTTTTTTCTATTTTGGCAAATATGTATATTACACAACTTCCATGCTCTTCATCTTCACCTTTTTAACTTTTCACACACTTTCTCCTTCATAATCTTCTGCAGCATCATCTTTTTCATCAAATTATTCTTCATCTTCACCTTCTTTATCTTCTTCTTAAACTTCTTGCTATTCATCTTTGTTAACATTACTCATATTCTTCTTATTAAACTATTATTCTTATTCATATTCTGCTTCATCTTCTTCATCATATTCTTATTTGTGACTGAGAATCCTGTACTTGTAATCTGTCAAAGTATGAATTTTTCATCCTTCCGTTCTTGCTGTCACAAAAGATTTAAATTACAACAGTATTTGTCCGTGTTCAGTTTAGCCTGCAGCAGCAGGCATTTTCCAGGGGCACCACGAGGAGGAATGGACTCACCCCCATACACTGCTTAGTCTTCTTCTGCTTAGAATTTAGAG
Source organism: Oophaga sylvatica (assembly GCA_033576555.1). Lineage (NCBI taxonomy): Eukaryota > Metazoa > Chordata > Amphibia > Anura > Dendrobatidae > Oophaga > Oophaga sylvatica. The sequence continues at coordinate 163,550,844 of JARQOD010000004.1, read as the reverse complement.
CATATATTTTGCTCTTCATTTTGGTCTTATACTTCATGTTCTTCTGCTTTTAGATCTTCTGCTTATTGTTCTTGTGTCTCTTGTTCCGTATCTTGTATTTGTAGCACAATCTTGTACCAGCTGATGTTACTGGGACATGGTTACTAAGCAGGAGGTACCTGTGCTCCAAAGCACTACCAAGGACCAGCAGACGTTGCTGGAACTCGGATACCGAGATGGAGGCACCTAGGCCAAAGGCACTGTGGAGAACCAGCTGACGGTACTGGAACCCGGAGGGGCAGCAGAAGGAAAAGAGCCAATGGCACAACCGAGGACCAGCTGACGTTACTGGGACACGGTTACTAAGCAGGAGGTACCTGTGCTCCAAAGCACTACCAAGGACCAGCAGACGTTGCTGGAACTCGGATACCGACATGGAGGCACCTAGGCCAAAGGCACTGCGGAGAACCAGCTGACGGTACTGGAACCCGGAGGGGCAGCAGAAGGAAAAGAGCCAATGGCACAACCGAGGACCAGCTGACGTTACTGAACCCCAGTAACACAGGAGCAAGTGTTGACTGTGCTAACAGCACTTCCGAGCAACAACTGGCGGTGTTGGAGCCCAGGGTCAAGGAGGATGTTTAAATACTAGATCAAGTAATTTCCTTGTTACCTGTCAATTTTAAATGTCTATACTTCAAACAAGAGAAAGATAACCTTTACTACCATAAGATGATGATTTCATTTAAACTAATATCTAGATAAATAAAGAATTGACAAACATAAACACATACATTAACATGTTGAACAGCAATGCAAACCACAAAATAAATTAGTTAAGGAATCTGCTATACGGTTGTACATAAAAGCATACAAGTACATATCTGAATCCATTAATGATGGATAAGTAACAGTATGTACACCATTTTTATTGTATAGACAATGAATGTCTGACTTCAAAACATCATCAGCATTACAAGTTATCTGTGATATTACTAAAATGTTCCATTTGCTGAATAATGTCACTAAATATTTTATACAAAATTATACAATTTCCATCATGTAATACTCATAATATGTGGCAATAATCATTTTTATTAACAAACATAACCTTTAAAAAGTGCATAGTGCATAGTGAAAATTGCTATTTATGGCTGACTGTCGACTTGGAAGCATGACAACAGATAGATAAGGTATATATAGATGAGACTGCATAGCCACAGATGGTGAATGGCGATGTAATACTGTACCTCAATAAAGTGTGCGTCACTACTACATAATTTTTTTTATATAGCTTTATAAACAGGGTACATGGATGTATGCTTGTGCCTTTGTTTTGACGCACAGACTGCCTTCCTGCTGAGACGCATTGGGTAGTGAACAGTTGTGTGCAGTGTTCACTGCAGTCTCTGCGGAATAACCACACTTAGACCTTATAACTTTTCAGACTTTCTTTATCAATCTACCAAGATGAAGAAGGCAGGGAGTAAGGCACGTGGTCGTGGAGTTTCTTCAGGGAGAGGACGTGGGGATTCTGTGGCTGCTGCGGCCCCCAGTGACACAGCATCCACCAGTTTTCCCCGTGAGCGTTCCTTTATGCGCACTTTTGTAGGAGCTCGGAGTACCCCCCTGCTGCGGGAAGAACAAATTGAAGCCGTTGTTGTTTGGATGTCAGCCAATGCATCGACTTCAATTGCTTCCACCTCCTCTCAGGACCACAGCACTGTTGGGCAACCATCTGTCTCTTCACCGCCTGGCAAATTGCCCAGGCAGTCAGAGAGTTCTGTACAGGAGCCAGCTGAGTGTCTGCTTCTGTTCTCAGAATCTATTGGCTTGCAAACAGGGGCCCAGCCAAGCAGCATTCTGTAATGTGAAGAGGGAGTATGCAGTGATGCGCAACAGCTGTGTCTCTCTGAATCTGAAGAGGCGGGTGAGACAGTGCCGATGGTCAGCACACCGCAGAACGCATCTGATGATGATGAGACCCAGGTGCCAGTTTCTGTTGAGCATGGTGCTGGCCAGACCACCCAACAGCAGGTGTTGGAAGAGGGTAGTGGAGATGATGAGGTCCAAGACCCAACATGGCATGAGGAACAGGAAGGTGGTGGGAGCAGCTCAGAGGAATAATAATAATATTTATTTATATAGCGCCATCATATTCCGCAGCGCTTTACAGTTTAGCAGTTTCAGAACACAAGTCATAAGTAACAACGTTAACAATACAATAATTTAAGCTAAATAAGTCGCCCCTGCTCGTGACAGCTTACAATGTACAATGAGATGGGGGAGATACAAAGTATAGGTGTTTATATACAATGGTGCATTTACAATGATGTTCCAGCCATCTTAAGGGACTGAGGGATGGAGATAGTGAATGGGCTAGAGACACACACACACTTACACAGAATACATAGAATGACTTTGATTAGTGAATGTGATAGGCCGCTCTGAACAAATGTGTTTTGAGGGAGCGCCTGAAACCATGCAAATTGTGGATAGTCCTAATTTCTTGGGGTACAGCATTCCAGAGGATTGGCGTAGAGCAGGAGAAGTCTTGGAGTCGGGAGTGGGAGGTACGTATTAGTGCAGAGGTTAGTCGAAAGTCGTTTGCAGAGCGCAGCAGTCGGTTAGGCCGATAGATAGAAATGAGGGAGGAGATGTAGGAGGGGTGCTGCACTGTGGATAGCTTTGTGGCTGAGAACCAGTACTTTGGTTGAAAGCTGGGAGAGGCCTAGAGAAATGGTTAGTGATAGAAGGAAGATAGAGGAAGACATTGCCCCAACGGTACAAACAGGAGGGAGAGTTAGGCTGCAGACTCGGTTGCCTGTAGCCTCCAGTTTGGCACCTGTTCGGAGCAGTTGTCTTCCAAAAGTCAAAACGTGCGCTCCCAGGACTTGCACTGCGTGGTCCTTTTTTCACACACTTGCACATGATATTTGCTATGTGAAATGCAAGCTGTGTAATCAAAAATTAAAAATAGCTAAAAGTGTCAGTCACCTCAATACCACAAATATGTGGAAACATGTGCGGACAAAGCACGTAGTTGAGTTACAAAGACACACTGGAGATGTAGGCCAACCTACAGCAGCACCTACATCTTCAGGTTGTGTTGAAGCCTCTTCATCGAGCTCACACACAGCTGGTTCTGCTTCCTCACAGGATCGCCATGGAAGAACCTCGGCCACTGTTGTCCAGAGACAAACTGTTATTCCACACACAGCAGCAAGTTCCCTGTCATCCTCACACTCCCAGGCCACAAAACAGCCATCGGTAGCACAGGCATGGGATAAAAGACGGCCATACTCCGCAAACCATGCACGAGCACAGGCTCTGAATGCTGGCATTGCAAAACTCCTGTCCCTTGAAATGCTGTGATTCAGGCTGGTGGAGACAGACAGTTTCCGTAACTGAATATCATTGTCAGTCCCACAATACAATGTGCCAATCCAATTTCATTTCAGCAGGCAAGCCGTCCCTGGTCTGCAAAAGCATGTTGAGGGAAAAATTAAACATGCGCTACTAAAAGCCCTCAGTAGCAAGGTCCACCTGACCACCGATGCGTGGACCAGTACCCATTGTTATGATCTGCTACAACCAGTAAGGAAAGAAGGGAATTCTGTCCCTACAATACAACTAAGCTGAATCCCTACGATGTAACGGGGAACCTGATCCTGCGACCAGACCCGCTAAAGTCCTCATCTAGTGTGAACGAAGACCTATAGTTGCGAGGGAGTAATCCCTACAAGATCTAGGGACTGGGAGAAAGGGTGGACACCTCCTAACATAAATTGTAGCATGGATAATTAAACAGAAAAATAAATACTTTGTGATCCTAACATCAAGCAAAACTGACAGATTAAGGCACCTAAGCACCCGGCTAGCTTAACAGTAGATAATACAATGAAGTCAAGCAAAGCCAGAAGGGCGGAGCCAGACTAAATAGGGAAAAAAGGTCATGTGACCAGCAAACTGAAACAAAACCTAACAAGAGGGTTCTAACACCCATGGCCAGGGACAATACCTTTCCCTCACTGCCCATTGGGTCAATGTTGTGCAGCCGGGTACTGATCTTGCGAGTGGCGCTGTACGTGTTCTGCCAACTCCAAGGATTGCAGGAATCAAGTCTGTACACATTGATTCCTCCTCCTACTCCAGTTCCTCAGAATCATCGCTGCAGGAGCCGTCACGGTCTACCTCCACATGGACCCGTGAACGTTTACCTGTTGCGACCGATATGAGCACAGCCGTGTCCAAATGTCAACAGGCCGTCCTGAAATTAATTTCCATGGGGAATCTTAGCCACACAGCACAGGAGCTCTGTAATGCCATAAAGCAGGAGAGCGACGTGTGGTTTTTGGAAGAGAATCTACAGGCAGGCTTGGTAGTGTGTGACAATGGCCGAAATCTGGTGTCAGCTCTGGGCCTTGGCAACCTCACTCACATACCATGTCTGTCATATGTGCTCAACTTGGTCGTGCAGAGTTTTTTGAGGGACTATCCGGATCTTGATGCACTGCTGCACAAGGTCCGCCTAGAGTGCGCTCACTTGCGACGTTCCAGCATGGCCAGATCGCTGATTGCAGCTCTGCAACGCAGATTTCACCTTCATGAACATCGCATCATATGTGACGTACCCACCAGGTGGAATTCCTCGTTACATATGTTGGAGCGGTTGTGTGAGCAGCAGCCAACAGTAATGGAGTATCAGCTGCATCAGGCGCAGTCAACTCGCAATTTGCGCCGTTCACACTTCACCACTACTGAGTGGGCCTCTATAATAAGAATAATAATATTATTTATTTATATAGCGCCATAATATTCCGCAGTGCTTTACAGTTTAACAGTATCAAAACACAAGTCATAAGTAACAACGTTAACAATACAATAATTAAAGCAAAATCAGCCCGCCCTGCTGGTGAAAGCTTACAATCTACAATGAGGTGGGGGAGATACAAAGTACAGGTGTTTATATACAATGGTGTTTTTACAATGATGGTCCAGCCATTTTAAGGGAGTGAGGGATGCATGGAGATAGTGAATGGGCTACACACACAGAATTACACATAGAATGACTTTGATTAGTGAATGTGATAGGCCACTGTGAACAAATGTGTTTTGAGGGAGCGCCTGAAACCATCCAAATTGCGGATAGTCCTAATTTCTTGGGGTAGAGCATTCCAGAGGATTGGCGCAGCGCGGGAGAAGTCTTGGACTTGGGAGTGGGAGGTACGGATTAGTGCAGAGGTTAGTCGAAGGTCGTTTTCAGAGTGCAGCAGTCGGTTAGGCCGATAAATATAAATAAGGGAGGAGATGTAGGGGGGTGCTGCGCTGTGGAGAGCTTTGTTGGTGAGAACCAGTAATTAGAATTGGATCCTATAATGAATGGGCAGCCACTGCCAGTGTAATGAGTGGCGAATAACTCTATGAAGGATATCTGCCACGTTTTGCGTGCGTTTGATGAGTCAACGCGGATGGCGAGTGCAGATGATGCACTAGTCAGCCTGACTGTCCCCCTTATCTGCCTGCTTCAAAAAACACTGCAAGCACTAAGGCATGAGGTTTTGGAAGAGGTGGAGGATGAGGAGTCACAAATTCCATCACCTTCTGGACAGTCAGCGCAACGTGGTTCCTCACAAAGGGCTGGAGGACTTTCAAAGTACCATGCTGTATCAACAATTGAACCTCCAGAGTCGCTGTCTATATTTTCATAACCATTACAAACTTTTAATGTATTTACAAAGCACATAATGTACATTTTTTGTCTATCCTTTTGTAATGCTATTGTGTTTCCATAAACTGATGTTACAGAATTATGATACAAAGTTTTTAAATTTTGAGTTTTAAATTTTGTAAATTTATATGTATTTGAAGGACTTTGTGAGGAGGATGAGGAGGAGTCAATGGAGGAGGAAGACATCTCTCCAGAGGGAGGTAGACAATGCTCTAGTCAGTATGTAGACCAAGGGTGGGGTGATGCACAGCAGGCAGAGATGACGCCTCTTTCAGGGGACAACGTTTCTTGGCCAGTTGGGAGTCTGCAGCACATGGTTGATTTCATGCTGCAGTGGCTGAGAAACGACCGCCGCATCGAACACATTCACACCACGTCTGATTATTGGGTGTACACCCTCCTAGACCCTCGCTACCGGGACAACTTACAAAGCCTCATCACACCTTGAACCGGGAGCGTAAAATGCGGAAGTACCAAGACACACTGGTGCAATCCATAATGTTCTCCATTCCAGCCGAGAGCGCTGCTGCTACTGCTTTACAAAGCAGCTCTGTGCGTCGAGGCAGTGGAGACAGCTCTGCAACAAGAGGGAGCACAAGCAGCGCCTCTGCACAGGGCAAGAACAGTATGTTCCAAATGTGTCGAAGTTTTGTGGCAGCGCCACCAATGTCTACACCATCCGAGACGGCTCCAGTCAGCAGGAGGCAACATTTCCGTAAGATGGTGACAGACTACATGTCTTGCCCTCTCAGTGTACTCCCAGATGGCTCTTCCCCATTCAAGTTTTGTGTCTCTAAGCTGGATACATGGCCAGAGCTTAGCCAGTATGCATTGGAGGTGCTGCCTTGCCCTGCTGCCAGTGTATTATCGGAGCGCGTCTTTACTGCTGCAGGTGGTGTACTAACAGACCGTTGCATGCGACTATCCTCCGATAATGTAGAACGGCTTTCTTTTCTGAAAATGAACTAGGCATGGATCTCGCCTGAATTTGCCTGTCCGGTTTCAGATTAACTAACTGGTTGGCAACGTTTTCCATGTCTCCTGTTATGTTCATCTTTCTACCACCTGAGTATACTCCCTGGGCTACAACACTGCCAGTTGCTGCTCAGAAGTGTCGTGTCCACAGACCAATACACAAGCTATAGTGATAGAGGGGTTCAGTAACGCCTGCTGTTCCCCTGCTGCGTGTCTGACAAAAATTAATGCTGCTAACTCCAAATTAAAGTTCAAATTAAAGTTAAAACATCTCATACTAGGCCTCCATAACTTTGACAAATCCAACTCACATCATGCCTCAAATGCTGCAATGTTGGAAGTGCATAATGTGGGTTGAACTTTGACAACAGCTGCAGTGCGAAGGTTATCCTTCTGTGTTCTTGGCTTTTAAATAAAAGCATACAAGTAAATATAATAATACATTGTTGATTAAGGGACATGATGTACACCTGTAATATTGTGCAAACAATGGATGTAGGACTATTCCTCTTCAACATTACTTATATTTGTGTCATTTGAAAAAATACATATTTTAGTTAAAAATTAAAAACCCATGTTCAGTAGCTGTGAAAGGCCCGTTTGTGTACTTCTATATTGTTTGCAACCAATGTATTGTATACGGATGGAAGCACGTCACTGTAATAGATTTGAATTATTTTAAATAGAATAAAGCAGCACCAATTTTAGAAAAATGACAAGGATGAGCCAGTGACAGACACTCAGCAGAGTACACGCAGCGGTGGTTGAAGAAGTAAATGGAGCGTGATCTGCATTTAAAAAAAAAAAAAAAAAATACCTCACAGACTGCAGTGAACACTGAAACACAACTATTCACAATCTGTGAAAGGCTACTCCTTTGTCTACTTCTATAGTGTTTGCAACCAATGTATTGTATACGGATGGAAGCGCGTCACACTAATAGATTAGATTTATTTTAAATGGAATGTAGCAGAACCAATTGGAGATAAATGAAAAGGATGAGCCACTGAGACACGCTCAGCAGAGTACAAGCAGCAGTGCTTGAACAAGTAACTGGAGCGTGATGTGCACTCAAAAAAAAAAAAACACAGACTGCAGTGAACACTGAAACACAACTGTCCACAATCTGGGAAAGGCTACTCCTTTGTCTACTTCTATAGTGTTTGCAACCAATGTATTGTATACGGATGGAAGCGCGTCACACTAATAGATTAGATTTATTTTAAATGGAATGTAGCAGAACCAATTGGAGATAAATGAAAAGGATGAGCCACTGAGACACGCTCAGCAGAGTACAAGCAGCAGTGCTTGAACAAGTAACTGGAGCGTGATGTGCACTCAAAAAAAAAAAAACACAGACTGCAGTGAACACTGAAACACAACTGTCCACAATCTGGGAAAGGCTACTCCTTTGTCTACTTCTATAGTGTTTGCAACCAATGTATTGTATACGGATGGAAGCGCGTCACACTAATAGATTAGATTTATTTTAAATGGAATGTAGCAGAACCAATTGGAGATAAATGAAAAGGATGAGCCACTGAGACACGCTCAGCAGAGTACAAGCAGCAGTGCTTGAACAAGTAACTGGAGCGTGATGTGCACTCAAAAAAAAAAAAAACACAGACTGAAGTGAACACTGAAACACAACTGTCCACAATCTGGGAAAGGCTACTCCTTTGTCTACTTCTATAGTGTTTGCAACCAATGTATTGTATACGGATGGAAGCGCGTCACACTAATAGATTAGATTTATTTTAAATGGAATGTAGCAGAACCAATTGGAGATAAATGAAAAGGATGAGCCACTGAGACACGCTCAGCAGAGTACAAGCAGCAGTGCTTGAACAAGTAACTGGAGCGTGATGTGCACTCAAAAAAAAAAAAACACAGACTGAAGTGAACACTGAAACACAACTGTCCACAATCTGGGAAAGGCTACTCCTTTGTCTACTTCTATAGTGTTTGCAACCAATGTATTGGATACGGATGGAAGCGCATCACACTAATAGTTAAATTGCATGGAGCAGCAAGAATTACACTAAAGAAAAAAAAAAAGAGTCTGTGAGTGACACGTGCAGATGCCTACAGACAGCGTTGGATGCAGAGCAAACTGCAGCGTCACCTGCACTCACACACACCTTGCAGAGCTGTTAAAACAACACTGCAGGCAAAAGGAAGCTTTACACAGCGGTTGGTGATAGCCTGCCTACAGCACAGTACACTAAATCGCAATCTCTAACTGTCCCTCAGAGTCAGCAGAGTAGCGTTCTGTCCCTATCTGAATTCACAGCACAGTGACGCTAAAATGGCGGCGGCGCCTTTTATAGTGCATTCTGACATCATTTCAGCAGCCAATCACAGCCATGCCATTAGTTAAGATGACCGCAGCATTACAGGATGTGCCCACACTTCGTAGGATTCCTCATTGGCTGACTAAAATCACATTGCCTCTCAAAGAATTATGGGAACTTCCGATTCCGGTATACGATATTGAAAAAGTATCGGATTAAGTATCGGAATTCCGATAACGCGAATATCGGCCGATACCCGATACTTGCGGTATCGGAATGCTCAACACTACCTGCTGCACAAAGTCTCCTCTTAACAGTTGTTGTGTCTGCTGCTAGAACTCTGTGTGGCATTGACCTGGTCTCTAATCTGAGCTGCTGTTAACCTGCGATTTCTGAGGCTGGTGACTCAGATAAACATACTCAGAAGCAGAGGTGACTCTTGGTCTTCCTTTCCTGGGGCGATCCTCATGTGAGCCAGTTTCTTTGTAGCGCTTGATGGTTTTTGCAACTGCACTTGGGGACACTTTCAAAGTTTTCCCAATTTTTTCGGACTGACTGACCTTCATTTCTTAAAGTAATGATGGCCACTCGTTTTTCTTTACTTAGCTGCTTTTTTCTTGCCATAATACAAATTCTAACAGTTTATTCAGTAGGACTATCAGCAGTGTATCCACCAGACTTCTGCACAACACAACTGATGGTCCCAACCCCATTTATAAGGCAAGAAATCCCACTTATTAAACCTGACAGGGCACACCTGTGAAGTGAAAACCATTTCCGGTGACTACCTCTTGAAGCTCATCAAGAGAATGCCAAGACTGTGCAAAGCAGTCATCAAAGCAAAAGGTGGCTACTTTGAAGAACCTAGAATATAAGACATATTTCAGTTGTTACACACTTTTTTGTTAAGTATATAATTCCACATGTGTTAATTCATAGTTTTGATGCCTTCAGTGTGAATGTACAATTTTCATAGTCATGAAAATACAGAAAAATCTTTCAATGAGAAGGTGTGTCCAAACTTTTGGTCTGTACTATATATATATATATATGTATATATATGTATATATATGTATGTATCATCTTTCCACAACTCTCCCACAACCCCTCCAATGGACCTATCAATTAATGTAAACGACTGCCCACTCTCTCCAGTCCCACAAGCTCGCTGCCTCGGGGTTTTCCTTGACACTGATCTCTCTTTTATACCACATATCCAAGCCCTCTCCACCTCCTGCAGACTTCAACTCAAAAATATCTCACGGATCTGTACATTCCTCAACCAAGAATCTGCAAAAACCCTAGTCCATGCCCTCATCATCTCCCGCCTCGACTACTGCAACCTCCTGCTCTGCGGCCTCCCCTCTAACACTCTCGCACCCCTCCAATCTATTCTAAACTCTGCTGCCCGACTAATCCACCTGTCTCCCCGCTATTCCCCGGCTTCTCCCCTCTGTCAATCCCTGCACTCGCTCCCCATTACACAAAGACTCCAGTTCAAAACCCTAATCATGACATACAAAGCCATCCACAACCTGTGTCTTCCATACATCTGTGACCTTATCTCCCGGTACGTACCTGCACGCAACTTCCGATCCTCACAGGATCTCCTCCTCTCCTCCCCTTAGCTCCTCTTCCCACAATCGCATACAAGATTTCTCCCGCACATTCTCCCTACTCTGGAACTCTCTACCACAACATATCAGACTTTCGCCTACCATGGAAACCTTCAAAAAGAACCTGAAGACCTACCTCTTCTGACAAGCCTACAACCTGCAGTAACCACTGATACACCAAACCGCTGCATGACCAGCTCTACCCTCACCTACTGTATCCTCACCCATCTCTTGTAGATTGTGAGCCCTTGATGGTAGGGTCCTCTCTGCTCCTGCACCAGTCGTAACTTGTATTGTCTAAGATTACTGTATTTGTTTTTATTTTGTATACCCCACCTCACATGTAAAGCGCCATGGAATAAATGGTGCTATAATAATAATATAATTATATATATATTATATTCACTTTTATTTGTTTGGTATGTGTAAACATTATATTTGAACATGGTATGTAATGATATTATGGTTTTCAATGAAATATTTAAAAGAAGAGGTTGGACAAGGAAATGACATCACAATTTTTTTTTTATTAAATAATATATCTTTGTTTAGCTTACAAAAACGCGTACAAATCTGCATGAAAAATCCACATCAAATCCGCATCAAAAACGCATCAAATCCACATGGACTTTCAACTGCGTTTTCTGCCAAAAGAGGAAGAATCTGAGCACATTTTTACCAAAGCAAATCAGCAACGTGTACACATACCCTTACAGTGTCAAAATGGCGCTAAAACAAGATGTCGGCTTTTTATATGGAGAGGGACATGTGATTTCAGCAGCCAATGACACAAGCTGTTGTGTCAGGACATTGTGGGTGTTTCCTGCACCCTGATTGGCTAGCCGCAATGTGCACACATTGTTAGGAAAAAAAAAATGACTGTTTACAAGAGTACCGCGCCTTTCAGCTTTGCAAACCTCCTCTCCTCATGAAACATGTGCCAAATGCTCATGAAACACCACCATTATCATTGCTAAAGTGCTGAAAATACTTTTGTGGCAACGCAAATATTTTCTCACACTTTAACCGAATGTTACTGATTTTTCCCGATTTTATAAAATTTTGCTCGTGTTTCCAATTACGAATCCGAATGTGCCATATTCGTGCCGAATTTATGTTTGGCGATCTTTATCCTAACAAATTCGCTAATTACTACTCCCCAGGTACTCTTGACCCGTTTCCTTTAACTTTTTTATCAGGGGAATTATTCTTTGGTGGCATTAGGATCAGCCATAAATGGCTGAATAGAAAAAAACACAGCATGCACGGTGCTGTAAAGTGCTTTGCCTTATGTTAAAACATAAAAATCCTCAAAATTTAGAGACTTGAGATCATGAGGAAGATTGACAAGTTTTTGCTCTAAAAATTCAGTTTAAGTTAGCATGTGTTCACACTGATTTTATTTTTAAGCAGAAACTCTCCAAATCCTCCTCAAATATTCAAATCTTGGTTCTACTGATGTATTAATGTACTAATGGTGGTTCTGGAGAAGTACTCATGTAATTACCCCATAAATTTCTTTTGCAGCCCTCGAGATTAGTTGAGTATGACAATGTGGTCCTTGGACCAAAAATGTTGTGCACCCCTGTAACAAGCATTACATTCAATTTGTCTCTTACTGAACAGAGTTTACTAGTCAATCAGCAATAGTGGTTTCAATCAGCATTTTTTTGCTCCTCCTAAGGGCAGGTGCAAACCACCGTATTTTCGGCCCAGCTGCAAGCTGGCAAAATATTGGATAGCACTCTGACCAATGTGATTCTATGGACCCGAGTCTGTCCGAGGAAAACAATCGCAGCATGCACAATTTGCATCTGTAGATCGAATCTCAATTATTTGACCATGCAAGTCAATGGGTCTGTGAAAAAAACTGCACAGCACAAGCATGACATCCAGGGCCGGCGTTAGTAACCCGGAATACCCGGGCAAGTGCCGGGGCCCTGAGCAGGTGGGGGGGCCCACTCGCCGTCGGGCACCCCGGCGCCCGTTAGCCCGCTTGCTCAGGGCCCCGGTGCAGCCGGTGCAATACTTACCTCTCCCCGTGCCTCCGCTGCTCCTGGCTCCAGGGGGCGCCTGCAGGGCGCCGGCGCTTCCTATCACAGCAGCGCCGCTGAATGACATCATCATTCAGCGGCCGGCTGTGACAGAGAGAGCGCGGATGCCGGACAGGTGAGATATGTGTGTGTGTGTTGCGATGCTGTTTGTGTGTGGTGCTGTATGTGTGATGGTGGTGGGGGGAGACAGTGATGGTGGTGAGCCGGGGCCCGGAGGCAATGATGATGATGATGGGAAGGCGATGATGATGGGGAGGCGATGATGATGATGATGGGGAGGCGAAGATGATGGAGAAGCAATGATGATGGGGAGACGATGATGATGGGGAGGCAATGATGATGGGGAGGCAATGATGATGATGATGGGGAGTCTTTCCACAGCGCCCTTTCCTGAGCCGTAACAGCGCAGAACACAGCAGCGTAACAAGGGGAAACGTGGGGGGTAGTTATGGCCTAGTTATTTAAAGGGACAGTTAACAGGCAGAGTCCGCTGAGCACACAGTCAGCAAGTACCCCCCGGCCCCTTATACAATACTGGTTTGATGCAGTTTTTCCCCATGAGTTACCTTTTCTTCTGGTCACAGCAGTCCAGGTGATACAGAGTCCGCAAAGGCAACTGTTGTCCAACAGGGAAAATAATTCTTTAATGAACAGTGGTAAAGTAGAAAGGCACGAGTACAACACTGGTTTTCCTGCTCTCTCCCTATCACGCTCTCACCCCACAGCAGCTGCAGCAGCCAAAGATTAGAGGAATTCCACGTGCTGGGATCTGGGCACACAGACATTACATGACATGACAAATACAGGGGTACACAGTACAATTAGGGCAGTCTACACATAAGAGGCTCGAGGGTGACATAGAAGGAGGAGAGGGCGCAACTGAGGGGACCTGCCACCCCCTTACACAGAAGATGAGGAATTTTTTTCTTTTTCCATCTTCTCCACATTTGAGAAAATCTGATCACACTATGATCAGACTCTGATCAAATTGTGATCAGTGTTTGATCAGAGTGTGTTTAGCATAATCAGCTGAGAGAAATAGCAATTGTGAAACCTTAGCCTAAGGGTATGTGCACACGTTGCGGATTTCTGTGCGGATTTTTCCGCTCGGAATCTGCAAAATCCGCAAGTAAAATGACCTGCGTTTTACCTGCACATTCATTGTGAATTTACTGCGGATTTTCTGCGGTTTTTGTGCGGATTTCCCCTGCGGTATTACACCTGTGGATTTCTATAATGGAGCAGGTGTAAAACCGCTGCGGATTCTGCACAAAGAATTGACATGCTGCGGATTCAAATCCGCAGCAAATCTGCGCGAAAAATACACAGCATGTGCACAGCAGTTTTTTTTATATAGATTACAATGGTACTGTATAACTCAGCAGAATCTGCTGCGGATCAGCAGGGCCAAATCCGCTTCGGATCTGCAGCAGAAGCCGCAACGTGTGCACGCACCCTAAGGGTTATGGGGCACATGAAACTGAAACATAAAGTGCTAACTAGATTAATTAGATACGTTTTTAAAAGTGAAGATCTAGATATTACTAAAACTGTATTACATATAAATCTGCGTCTAGTTGTCTTAAAGATACAGTACCTTTAAAGAAATAACACTGAGATTACAGAAACTGTCACGTCTTATGAAAACAAAGATTTTAGGAAAAGAATGAAAATAATATGCATTAATGTGTTCAGAAAAAAAGAATTTGATGATGCATTAGTGAGAATCTGATGTCACAATTAGCTGTCTGGTATGAGAATGAAAATTCTGTTTTTTAATGGTGGCTGCATGTGCCGCTCAATGCCGATAATTCCAGGTGCTTTGGAGCTCACTGTCCTCTATTGTCTGGAGCGCTGACCTGTGAACATTGCTGATTTTTTTTTTCTGACACCTAAGAAGTAAAAGAGAGAACAGCAAAATAGTCTCATGCAACATCTGCTTCAATGCTGGTGTCATCGTCATGTCTGACATTAACATTATATAAGAAAATCAGAGCATGTGTTCTTCTCGGAAAGCAGCGTCTCCTAGCAACAGCAGCTCGGTGTTATCTCAAGCTCAACTGACTCCTGTAAACAGATTTTATATAAATGTGTTAAGGATAAAGTTAATGTGATGATGTTATCAGGAAACAGCACTTAAGTCATTGTCACATGAACATATAATTGGTCACTTTCACTCTTTCAGCTCAAACTCTAAAAAGGATGATGACACGCCATTATAATAATGTAATGTTATGTTTGCTCCTTTGTTTAACCCCTTTACCCCCCCGGCTGTTTGTACTGTCATAAACAGGCCACATTTTACAATTCTGACCACTGTCATCTTATGAGGTAATAACTCTGAAAAGCTTCAAGGGATCCCACTGATTCTAGACTCTTTTTTTTTTTCAGGTCATATTTCGCTTCATGATAGTAGTAAAATTTGTTCAATATAACTTGCGTTCATTTGTGAAAAAAATGGAAATTTGGAAAAAATTTTGCAATTTTCAAATTTGAATTCTTATGCTCTTAAATCAGAGAGATATGTACCACAAAATCGTGAATAAATAAAATTTCCCACATGTGTACTTTACATGAGCATTACATTTTTTTTGTTAGGAAGTTATACAGGTTAAAAGTTTACCAGCGATTTCTCATTTTTCCAATAAAATTTACAAAACCATTTTTTAGGGACCATATCTCATTTGAAGTGACTTTGAGGGATCTATGACAGAAAATACCCAAAAATTACAACATTTTAAAAACTGCACAACTGAAGGTGCTCAAAACCACATTCAAGAAGTTTATTAACCCTTCAAGGGCTTGACAAGAACTTAAGCAATGAACATTTAACTTTTTTTCACAAAAATTTTACTTTATAACCCATTTTTTACAGGGGTAACAGAAAAAAATGGACTACATAATTTGTAGTATAATTTCTCTTGACCATGACGATACTCCATTTGTAGGGGAAAACCACTGTTTGGGCACACAGCAGGGTTCGGAAGGGAAGGAACGCCATTTGACTTTTCAAATGTAAAATTTGCTGGAATCATTAGCAAACGTCGTGTCACATTTGAAGGCAAGGCAGGGCAGGGCTCAGAAGGAAATGAGCACCATTTGACTTTTTGAATGCAAAATTGGCTGGAATTGAGAGCAGACGCTATGTTGCATTTGTTGAGCTACTGATGTGCCTAAACAGTGGAAACCTCCCACAAATGACCACATTTTGGAAACTTAATCCCTCAACGAACTTATCTAGATGTGTGGTGAGCACTTTGAACACCTATGTGACTCACAGAAAATTATAACATTGAGTCATGAAAATAAAAAAAAACCTAATTTTTCCACAAAAAATATCTTTTAGCCTAATTTTTTTTTTATTTTCACCAGGTAACAGGAGAAAACGGACCCAAAATGTGTCGTGCAATTTCTCATAAGTATGCTGATACTTCATATGTTGAAGACAACCACTGTTTGGGTGCACATCAGGGCTCAGAAGTGAAGGAGTGAGGTTTCGGATTGCCCCAAAGAATTAATTTAGACATGTGGTGAGCACCGTGAACCCCCAAGTGCCTGACAGAAAATTATAATGTTGAGTTGTGAAAATAAAAAAAATCATGCTTCCCTCAAAATGTTCTTTTAGCCCCCAAATTTTTTATTTTCACAAGAGTAAAAGGAGAAATTGGACCTGAAAAGTTGTTGTGCAATTTCTCCTGAGTACGCTGATACCATATATTTGTGGGGGGAAACCACTGTTTGGGCGCACAGCAGGGCTCGGAAGGGAAGGAGCATTATTTGATTTTTTGGACTCAAAATTGGCTGCAGTTGAGAGTGGACGTCATGTTGCGTTTTGAAAGCCACAGTTGTGGCTAAACAGTAGAACTCCCCCAAAGTGACCCCATTTTGGAAACTATACCCTTAAAGGAACTTATCTAGATGTGTGGTGAGTACTTTGAACTCACATGTGCTTCACAGACATTTATAATGTAGAATCGTGAAAATAAAAAAAATCTTATTGTTTTCCACAAAAATGATCTTTTAGCCCCCAATTTTTTATTTCTCCTGAGTACACTGATACCACATATGTGGGGAAAATCACTGTTCTGGCGCATGGCAGGGCTTGGAAGGGAAGGAACATTTTGACTTTTTGAACCCAAAATTGGCTGAAATTGAGATTTTATTGGCTGAAATTTTATGGACAGTACTGCAGGCTGATGTAGCTCATGAAGAGGACTTGAACAGTGGGATGCTGGTAGCTGGTATAAAAGCTGTCTAGGTAGAGGTGATAACCTTGATCCAGAAGTGGGTGCACCAAATCCCACAATATTTTCCCAATTACTCCCAGAACAGGAGGGCATTCAGGAGGTTCAATCCAGGAGTCCTTATCTTCATAAACCCCAAACTTTTGTGTGTACAGATTAATTCCGTACCTTGTCCTCTTACTTGACAGGTTTTGCTGGTATTTGAGCCTCCCCTTGAAATGGATTAGGGACAAATCCACCTAGAGGTCCCTTTGGGGCAAGTACACCTCAGCAAACTTGTTGAAGTGCCCAATGACCGGCCAAACTTTGAAAAGACGTTCAAAGTTGGGGTCATCTTCGGGAAGACAATGTGCACTATCATTGCAATGCAAACATTTTTGGATTAGCTCAAAATGTTTTCGAGTAATGGACATGCGGAATAGAGGAGTGTTGTACAAATAATCAACACTCCAACATTGCTGAAGTTCTGGCTTCTTCACTATCCCCATGTGAAGGACCCCAAAACGTCACCATTTCTACTGTGTTTACAGAAGTCCAGTTAGAAAATGGGCGCTATTGTGGCAAAAATTGCTGGGTGTACAAATTTCTTTTAGACACCATGAGTGTCACGCTGCTGCAATAAAGGTAGATGCAAGCACCACTAGATGGCAATAGAGTGGAGGGAGGACTTCACACCGCAAGAGCAGACCTGCAACACAGCAGCAAGGCCACTACCAGGTGGCAGTGGAATGGTCAACAAGCTGGGTCAATATTAGTCTGTAGCACAGTACAAAAGGAATAGACAAGTACAGAGACAAAAACAGGCCAAATGGGTCAGTACCTGTCAGGAGCAGATATGCCAAAGACAAAAGACAGAACAGCAGGTCAGGGTCCAAGCCAAGTCAAAACCAGGGAGTTAATACATGAAAGGGGAAAACAGAGCAGGATGGGAAGCGGGGATAAACAGACAAGGGTTCAGTCAGCAAGCAGGGCAAATCAGGGCAAACGGAGTCAGCTACACACGTCGTAGGCAGAAACTATAACTGACACCGCCTGCAGGTGAAGTCGGCCATGCGTTCGGCAAAACGAGCGCCAAAGTCGGTTTTCCCATAATGCTTGCAGGCGCCGTTTTTCAGCCAATGAGCAAGGACGTACACTGTGGGCAACGAGATGACATGGGCAGTGTCCACCACCATCTTTGAGAAGGGCATTGCAGTGATTGGCTTTCTTTGGGGGCGTCATAGTTTCTATAAAAGCCCTGACCGTTGACCGCAATTTTACTTCTGCCGATCTTAAAAGTAGGGAGAGGTTGCTGACGCTGTTTATCAGTAGGGAGAGAGTTAGGTCTGGAAAGAGAAGTTCTTAAGTGCTTGTGCTGATAGCAATTGTGCTGTACAGTTAGTGTGCAATGACAGGGGAGGATTTTCTTGTGTGCAGCAGCGCTGGTTATTAGGCTGCCTGATAGCTGTATTGCTGTGTGTACACTGCTGTGCAGACTGCTTTTTACACAGCACTAATACTTTTATTCTTTTTTTCTGCACAGTTACCGAGCGTTCATTTTTTCCCACACCGTATAGAGCTGTATGCTCCTCACACAGTACCGTGTACAGGCTGGTATCACGGATAAATACATGCTGACTATCTGTGTGTGACTCCGGAAATATATACGGAGATTTAAATTTTCCCCTTCACCGTATACAGCTGGTATCTTCTGATACAGTACCGTTTTTCTGCCTTTTGTATTACGGTCAAATCCATACTGAGTGAGCGTCTGTGTGTGACTCCGGAAATATATATAGAGATTTAAATTTTCCCCTTCACCGTATACAGCTGGTATGTTCTGATACAGTACAGTTTTTCTGCCTTTTGTATTACGGTCAAATTCATACTGAGTGAGCGTCTGTGTGTGACTCCAGAAACATATACGGAGATTTAAATTTTAACCTACACTATATACACCTGGTATCTTCTGATACAGTACCTTTTTTATGCCTTTTGCATTACGGTCAAATCAATACTGAGAAAGCATCTGTGTCTGACTCCAGAAATATATGCGGAGATTTAAATTTTCCCCTTCACACCGTATACAGCTGGTATCTTCTGATACGGTACCGTTTTTCTGCCTTTTGTATTACGGTCAAATCCATACTGAGTGAGCGTCTGTGTGTGACTCGGGAAATATATATGGAGATTTACATTTTCCCCTTCACCGTATACAGCTGGTATCTTCTGATACAGTACAGTTTTTCTGCCTTTTGTATTATGGTCAAATCCATACTGAGAGAGCGTCTGTGTGTGACTCCAGAAACATATACGGAGATTTAAATTTTCACCTACACTATATACACCTGGTATCTTCTGATACAGTACCTTTTTTATGCCTTTTGCATTACGGTCAAATCAATACTGAGAAAGCATCTGTGTCTGACTCCAGAAATATATACGGAGATTTAAATTTTCCCCTTCACCGTATACAGCTGATATCTTCTGATACGGTACGGTTTTTCTGCCTTTTGTATTACGGTCAAATCCATACTGAGTGAGCGTCTATGTGTGACTCGGGAAATATATATGGAGATTTACATTTTCCCCTTCATCATATACCGGTGGTATCTTCTGATACAGTACCGTATTTCTGCCTTTTGTATTACGGTCAAATCCATACTGAGTGAGCGTCTGTGTGTGACTCCGGAAATATAAACAGAGATTTAAATTTTCCCCTTCACCATATACAGCTGGTATCTTCTATTACAGTACCTTTTTTCTGCCTTTTATATTACGGTCAAATCCATACTAAGAGCATCTGTGTGTGACTCCGGAAATATATACTGAGATTTAAATTTTCCCCTTCACCGTATGCAGCTGGTATCTTCTGATACAGTACCGTTTTTCTGCCTTTTGCATTAGGGTCAAATCCATACTGAGTGAGCGACTGTGTGTGACTCCGGAAGTATATACGGAGATTTAAATTTTCCCCTACTCTATATACACCTGGTATCTTCTGATACAGTACCTTTTTTCTGCCTTTTGTATTACGGTCAAATCCATACTGAGAGAGCGTCTGTGTGTGACTCCGGAAATATATACGGAGATTTAAATATTCCCCTTCACCGTACACAGCTGGTATCTTCTGATACAGTACAGTTTTTCTGCCTTTTGTATTACGGTCAAATCCATACTGAGTGAGCGTCTGTGTGTGACTCCGGAAGTATATACGGAGATCTAAATTTTCCCCTACACTATATACACCTGGTATCTTCTGATACAGTACCTTTTTCCTGCATTTTGTATTACGGTCAAATCCATACAGAGAACGTCTGTGTGTGACTCCGGAAACATATAAGGAGATTTAAATTTTCCCCTTCACCGTATACAGCTGGTATCTTCTGATACAGTACCGTTTTTCTGCTTTTTGTATTCTGGTCTAATACATACTAAGTGAGCGTCTGTGTGTGACTCCGGAAATATATACGGAGATTTAAATTTTCCCCTACACTGTATACAGCTGTACACTTCTGATACAGTACCATATATCTGCTGGTATTTTTGGTACATTTTCACAAACATGAGGAAGTATGGTGGAAGAGGCCGCAGACTTGGGCGGGGGGTCCAGCTGGTACTGATGGTGGTGGTCGTGCATCCGCTGGTAGTGCCAAAAGCACAATAGCACCTAAGGCAGGAGGTCTTGAGCCTGCGTCATCGTCTGGCTCCAGAAGGCTTGGAAGGCTCCCTTTTCTGGGAGCAGGTAAACCGCTTTTAAAGCCGGAGCATCAGGAGCAGGTTTTAGCTTACATTGTGGAAACAGCCTCCAGCTCTATAGCCTCCTGTTCTGAAGTTTCAAAAACTGCAAGCACTGAGTCGTCAGTGGAGTCTCCTGGTCAGGAACGACACCTTTCCTTGTGTCCTTCACCCCCAACAAAAGTGAAGGATGCGGCAGGCCACACTTTAGATTACTCTCTGGAGCTCTTTTCACATACCATGCCTGGGTTATCAAGTGAAATCTTGAATTCCCCAGTCCAAGATGAATCTGACATGGAGTGCACTGATGCACAGCCACTGCTATATGATTCTGCTGGTACTTTCACCCAGAGCACTGCATTGCCCTCGCAGTCTACTGAGCCAGAATCTGACACTGATGAAACTCAGGTGCCCCTTCCCTCATACTATACCACCTTACATGGTGACACAGAGGAAGGTGCAGATGAAATTGAAGAGGAGGTGATGGATGACCCAGTTGTTGACCCGGATTGGCATCCATTGGGGGAACAGGGTGCCGCTGGCAAAAGCTCAGAAGAGGAGGAGGATCCGCAGCAGGCATTGACATCGCAGCTGCGGTTATCTGGCAGCCCCATAGCAGTTCAAAAACGTGTTAAAAAAACAAAAGAGAGTTGCAGGACAGCTTGGCCAGACGGTCAAATTAGCACAGCGTGCAAGCCCTGAAAATTTATCCCATAGTAGGAAGAGTGCAGTGTGGAACTTTTTTGACCAAAATCCTATTGAAGAGGCAAAGGTTATCTGTAAGAAGTGCGGAACGACCTTTAGCCGAGGGAAAAATCTCCGAAATTTGAATACCAGTTGCATGCTTAGACATTTAAACACCATGCACTTGCAAGCGTGGACGGACTACAAAACCTCAGGTAGCACATGTGCACCTGCTCCGACTGAAGGTAGCCAGCAGTGCTATATCGCTTCCCCCACTGTAAGCCCACCGGTTAGCACACCACCAGCAAGAAATGTTGAGGTGTCGTCGCAAGGCCAAAGCAGTCAGGGAATCACAATGTTTTTCCAGCGAAAGACTGAATCTAGGCTATCACCACCACCACCATCACCATCACCAACCCCCTCTCAGTCCGCCATGTCCACAGGTAGTTCTACCATATGCAGCTCTCAAGTCCAGCTCACCCTAGCAGACACTCTGAGTAGGACAAGAAAGTACTCATCCTCTCATCCGCGTACACTGGCTTTGAACGCCTACATTGCCAAACTGATCTCATTAGAGATGATGCCCTTCCGTTTGGTTGAAAGCACAGTGTTCCGAGAGCTCATGGCCTACGCTGTCCCACGCTATGACCTACCCAGTCGGCACTTATTCTAGAAAAGCCATCCCTGCCCTCCACTTGCATGTGAAAGACCGCATTGTCCATGCACTCAAACAATCAGTGAGTGGAAAGGTGCACCTCACAACAGATGCATGGGCCAGTAGGCATGGCCAGTGCCGTTATGTGTCCAACACTGTGCACTAGGTTAATGTGGTGGATGCAGGGTCCACAGGGGTCTGTGGCGGTGGGACAGTGCTGCCTAGCCCACGGTATAGGCAACAGTTGGCTGCAGGCGTTTGACCCTCCTCCTCCTCCTCCTACAGAAGCAAAAGCTCATCGACAGAGCGCAGTCGCATGAGCACTCCATCCGCAGCTGCCAGTGTTGCACATGAGGTGTCCCACTATCGAACATCTAGTGGTAAGTGTTAGCAGGCTGTTTTAAAGATGATGTCTTTGGTTGACAACAGAAACATCGCGGAGGTACTGGCCGACTACTTGCAGCGAGAAACTGAGTCATGGCTGGGCAGTCTACATCTTGAGCCAGGCAAGGTAGTCAGTGATAACGGACATAATTTTGTGGCGGCCATAGCCCTGGCAAAACTCAGACACATACCGTGCCTGGCTCACACCTTGAACCTGGTGGTGCAGTGCTTCCTAAATAATTATCCGGAGTTACCAGCCCTGCTCCATAAGGTGCGAAGACTGTGCTCGCACATCCGTCGCTCGCCCGTAGACTCCAGTCATATGCAGAGGCTGCAGCGATCGCTCCACCTCCCCAAGCACTGCCTAATCATAGACGTTGAAACAAGGTGGAACTCCACCATGCCCATGGTTGATAGGCTGTGCGAACAGAGGCAGGCTGTAATTCATTTGTGGGAGGATACACGGGCAGGCAGTTTGAGGGCAGACATCGAGTTGTCGGGTGTGCAGTGGTCAAAGGTGAAATACCTCTGTAAAGTCCTTCAGTGTTTTGAGGAATGCACACGGCTGGTAAGCGCAGACGACACCATCATAAGCATGAGCATCCCACTTATGCATCTGCTCATGCAAACTTTGACGCACATTAAGGATCAGGCGTCTGCAGCGGAAGAGGAGGATGGAAGCCTTCATGACAGTCAGGCAACTCTGGTAAACCGTTTGTTAGAGGCATTCCCAGCACACAGCAGCGGTGAAGGTTCTACCAGGAGCTGTAATGGGCCAAATGGAAGAGGTGTTCCTGGTGCACACAGCCGAAGTGGCGTTGGAGACAGGGGTTTCATGACCATGTTGTGGTCTGATTTCTCGAGTAACGCTCTCACGACTGGTAATACTGAATCGATTGCAACAGACAGGAGACAACAGTTGTCAACTATGGTTCAAAATTACCTCTCCTCCCCTATCGATGTTCTCCCTCACAGTTCATTTCTCTTTGACTACTGGGCCTGTAAACTGGACACCTGGCCTGAATTGGCACAATATGCCTTACAGGAGCTCGCTTGCCCTGCTGGTAGTGTGCTATCAGAAAGAGTCTTCAGTGCTGCTGGATCAATCCTGACAGAAACAAGGACCCGGCTGTCAACCCAAAATGTAGGTGATCTCAACTTCATTAAAATGAACCATGTCTGGGGTTCAAAGAATTTTGTACCACCTTCCCCTGATGACACATAGGTTGCCAACAAAATGGCTTGCTTTGTCCTCCTCTTCCTCCGACTTTTCCAATGCCTCCATTTGCAGCTGCTGAACGTCCAGCCTACACCTCAACATATGCCAGTTTTTCCACCTCCCAAACTGGGCTGTACC
Source organism: Oophaga sylvatica (assembly GCA_033576555.1). Taxonomy (NCBI): domain Eukaryota; kingdom Metazoa; phylum Chordata; class Amphibia; order Anura; family Dendrobatidae; genus Oophaga; species Oophaga sylvatica. The sequence goes on along the minus strand of JARQOD010000004.1, from coordinate 163,527,154 downwards.
CCCCCAGGGCCGGCGTCAGCACCTGGCACACCCGGGTAAGTGCCGGGGCCCTGAGCAGGTGGGGTGGCCCACTCGCCGTCAGAGACACCGGCATACTATGAGGGGCCCTGAGCCAGTTCCCGGCGCCCACGAGTGTGCCCCCCTGCTTGCTCAGGGCCCCAACACTTGCAATACTTACCTCTCCCTGCTCCACCGCTGTGACGTCTTCCGCATTTCCTGACAGTGACATTCAGGTCAGAGAGCGTGATGATATCACGTCTTTGTGCCCTCTGCCTGAATAGTCACAGTGCAGAGAGCTGGAAGATGGAGTCCAGAGTAGAGTAGTGCCCAGCGAGGAGAGGTATTTCATTTTTTTTAATGGTTTGAGCAATATATGGGGAGTGTTATACACTGGAGAATTATATATGGGGCCCATCATACACTTGAGCATCATAGATAGGGCCCATTATACACTAGAGCATTATATATGGGGCCCATCATACCCTGGAGCATCATATGGGGCCCATTATATATGGAGCATTATATAGGCCCATCATATACTGGAGCATCATCAATGGGGCCCATCATATACTGGAGCATCATATAGGGCGCATTATATATGGAGCATTATATAGGCCCATCAAACACTGGAGCATCATCCATGGGGCCCATCATATACTGGAGCATCATATGGGGCTCATTATATATGGAGCATTATATAGGCCCATCATACACTGGAGCATCATCCATGGGGCACATCATATACTGGAGCATCATATGAGGCCCATTATATATGGCGCATCATACGGGGCACATTATATATGAAGCATCACATGGAGCCCATTATATATGGAGACCATTATATTTGGAGCATTATATGGGGCTCATCACACACTGGAGTATCATATATGGGGCCCATCATATACTAGAGCATCATATGGGGTTCATTATTTATGGGGCATCATATAGGACCCTTTATATATGGAGCATCATATGGAGCACATATGGGGCCTATTCTGTATGGAGCATTATATGGAGCCCATTCTGCATAGGGCACTATGTGATGCCCATAATACTGTATGGAGGACTATACTGTCCGGTTTTTGAGCTATTGTAGAATTTACAATAGATATCACTCATGTAATGTAAGAAGTGAAGTATTTGGCATTGTACTATACCTATATTTCTCTGCCGTATCGGAGCATTATGAATTGTGGTATGTGTTAAAGGGGCCCACTGAGACTCTTTTGCCAGGGGCACATGAAAACCTGGAGCCAGCCCTGCCCCCCCACAACTTTAGCCAAATAACCCCCAGTTTTCAATGCGTAACTATTATTATACAGTAAATTAAGGTTGACAAGCTTAAGTAATAAGAATTGATGTCATTGGCATTGAAATGGGCACTGTAGGTGTGTTTACTGTCCTCCACTCACTGCCGAATTTTATTACCCATTGACTTGCATTGGGGTTGGATTTTCGACTCCGACTCAACCTTTTCCGTTAGTCGGCCGACTTCGTTCAACTCGACTTTTGGGAAAGTCGGGTGGTCTGAAACCTGACTCGACCATCCCGGAGCCAAAGTCGCTTATCTCTACTGCTTGTGCCTTCCTGCTCTAACTGGGGCTCCTGCCCCTAAGCCTGAGGTCCTGTGTCTGTGTTGGATGCAAATATGCGAGTCTTGGGTAGTGCAACGTATAGGCGAACTAGGCGGCCGCCTAGGGCGTCGACCCTAAGGGGGCGCCAGAGAAAAAATAGAAAAAATTATAAAAAATCTTTTCAAAAGGCAAAAAGTTTTAGGGATGGAAAGGAAAGTGTACATAAAAGAAAAACCGTTGAGCTTCAATTTACGCACAGAAAGGAGGCGCTAAACTACGGACGTGAGTCGTTTGCATTGTCTGCTGACAGGTGTTTGATCCCACGCGTTTATTTTGCTCCTAAGTTTTCAAATGTTGGCAAAGCAAAGCAAACAACCAAAAATGCACACACTACACTAAGGGGGCACCCGAGAGAAAAAAATACGTATGCTTAATAGTAGGGGCGCAACAAAATAGTTTCGTCTAGGGCGCCGTAATCTCTCGGGCCGGCCCTGGGGTAGTGCTCCCTCCTTACCCGAGAGCTAATTACCACACCTCTGGCTGAGGTGCCGTACCTCTGTGGAGACTGGACCCTCAGGGGCGCCACAACAAGAATTTAAATTGGGCTACTTACATGACAGTTTTTTCACATAGACTGAGTGTGTGAAAGAAATCACAGCATCTTCCATATTTCGGATGAGACCCAGCTATAGGAACATTAAAAAAAATTGGATCCCATGCAGATCATCTATATTGCATTTGATTTTGCATTGCCATTAATAACATATGAAATTGTAAAGCTGTATTTGATTATGCACATTTTATACTGTTTATGTGTAAATAGATGCCACACGGACGTAAAATACGGACACACAAAAGACACATGAATATCACACAGATGTCAACCAGAGATAAAATACGGACACAAAGATAGCACATCCCCCTGTTGCGTCCCTGCGCCGCCTCCTCCTGTGTTTCTGTTGGCGTTACATGCCGGCGGGCACCTGTGCTGTGCCTAAAGTTCTCCGGCATGCGCAGTGTGCGCTGCCAGGGAACTAGCATCAGGCTATCGCGCCTGAGTGTTTCGGAGGCCCAAGATCCCACCCCGAAGTGTGTTATGATGTATTCACACTGCGGGGCTGGGAATCTGGCGCCTACGCAGTGAACAACTATAGCTGCGCCTGCCCCCTTCTCCCTCCTCCTCTTTCGTTTTCCTCCCTCGGCAGCGTCTGATGAGCTGAGTTGTTCACTGCGCAGGCTCCAGATATCCCAGCCCTGCAGTGTGAATACATCATAACACACTGTGGGGCGGGATCTGGGGCCTCCGAAACATGCAGGCGCGATAGCCTGATGTCAGTTCCTGGGCAGCGCGCACTGCGCATGCCTGAGAACTGTTGGCACAGCGCAGGTGAGCCGCCCTCATAGAGCAGTGGGGTACTTGGATCCGAGCCTATTGTCTTCTATGGGGGATGTCATGGCAGCACAGCTCGGTCCGTGGCTCTGGGCACTCACCATAAAAGGGGGATATTTACAGGGGAATAAATGTTCGTGTAGTTAGTCGTGACACCACCTGTAGTATCTGGTCAGGGGGACCAGCGCTGCTGTGCAGATCCTCTGGAAGGGATGGTGTTGTGCAGCTATAGGTGTTTAGGCCGCCTACAGGTGAGGCTGTATCCTTCCAGGGCAGGTAGATGTGTAGGGATGCAGGACTGAGGGAAACCCGGCAGGGTAGGGACAAGAAGGTGGACACACACACACAAGTCTCTTTGGTACCTTTACTGAAGATGTTACAGGTACAACCCGGAGCACGATAGGGTGAAGGGTGCACATCCAGATTCTCCCACTAAGTAGGTTTAAGGCCTCCTTGTTCCTTTCCTCTCTGCAATGAAGTCCTGGCCTGCATGTAGCTGGGCCTAACTTAGTCTCTGTCCTGCACCTGGCTGACCTTGTGGTTGGACCTTTTCTTGAAGTACACAGTCCCTGCTTGCAGCGTCCTGCTTGCCGGACTCCGTCCTCCTGGCCCGGTTACGTATCAGCTCTGTGGTGGTCCTGGGATCTGCAATCCTCCAGGAACTCCGGTGGTCTCCTACTGGGTCGTGGAGATCCCCATAGGCCCGGACCCGTCGTCCGGTATATACTTGCTGGGTTAAGCTGATTAGGCTCCTCTGCCCCTTTACTACTCTCCTCTTACCTTCGGCCTACTCGGGCCCTCACAGGATTATACACACTGGCAGTTGGTGGACTGCCTCTTCTGCCGCTCTCAGAGCGTCGGCACGCTCCTAGCTCTCTAAATGAGCTATTGAGTCTCTCACTGCAAACTCCTCTCTGCTCTGTCTAGACAGACTACTCACTACTCACTTGCCTCAGCTAGACTGAACACTGAGCTCTGCTTTGCTCTGAACTTCCTACCTTCACCCTCCTTTTATAGTCCTATTAGAGCTCCCTCTGGTGGTCTTAGGGGACCGGTAAAGGTGTGTGTTTGTATAGTGAGACCTCTAGTGGTTGATTCCTTTTGTACACCCTTCTGGGATATGTGAATCCGAGCGCAGCTGGGCTCCACACAGGCACCCGCCGGCATGTAAAGCCAACAGCAGCACAGGAGGAGGCGGCGCAGGGATGCAACAAGGGGATGATAGACCGCTGGGAGGCGGCTGATACAGGGGGGCACACCATACCTATGGGACTCAATACATGTATGGGGACCTATTTATAAAAGTCAATATTTCGGCGTTACTGGGGATCAGAACCAGAAGAGCCAACTTCACAGAATGCAGACTTAGTGCTGCTGAAGGTGGCTCTTTTAGTTAAAACCGCCCGGGGAGGTGACAGGTTCCCTTTAAAGGGGTTGTCCACTTCTCATACAACACCTTCTCCATATGAGTGTTTGCCACTGTTAAAATAAAAAAAATTATACTCATCTTTCCTGCCGGCGCACTAAACCTGGCTGTGTTACAGGTAATGCGCTTCTACTTTCCTGTGCTTCAACAGCAGGTAGGGACGCGGCAACTGCAGAGTTCTCAGCGTGTTCATGTTAGAGAGAGCATACAGAGCCAGACTGCAGTGGAGACCATCTCTTTGGATGTTTGCTTTGTCCCCTCTATGACTTGGCCATGTGTTTATTGCTCAGGGAAGTTCTGTGGCATACACCCTCTTTTCTTGAAGGGAAAATTTGCACATTAGATGTTCTTTAACACTGGGAGACACACCTTTGGAAAAGAGGAAAAAAGCGAACAAAGAAAAACTGCTCCAGAATCAATATAAAAAGGGCCTAGAGTGTTACCACGCACCAGAGGATAGGGGTGCCATATTAAAAAATGTTAAAAAAATTTCTTATGGAAATATTCCATGAACACCCAGCTCATCTCACTGATGGAAGCACTCATCAAGCAATGAGCACTTTTATCAGTGAAAGGATTGAGAAAAACACTCACTGGAACAAGAGGAAGAAGAGCAGTGAGTGCACCTGACATAACTCACTGCTCCTCCATTCTCTTCTAGTCCAGTGGGTGTAACTGTGGGCCTTAAATACATATCCCCACCTCCTCACACTGCACTGCTTTTTGGCAGTCCACAGCTCAGATATAGAAGAATTACATTTGTCAAACTATCTCTGCTGCAGTGACAAACAGCCCTGCTACATCTTAAAAGTCCTTTTTTCTACATCTGAAATTGTCAATATAATACAAGATCAGCTCTGCGCCATTCAAATAGTTTAGCTAAAGAAGCAGACATGCAGAGATGTTTGCCTGTTATCTTAAGGAAAAGTCAATATTACAGTAGGTTATGTGAACATAATGTCTTTTTAAATCGAGTCCACCCCATAACCCACCTGAAAAAGTGCTAAAAGAACCTAAAATGAATGAATATATGCATTTCTATGTAAAGACAGATTGCTGTTCACATGTTCTGACTTTTGAGCGTTTTTTTAACTCACTGATTATCCCGCGTGGCTATTGTTATGTCACATGATCATTGCAGTCAATCAACATTGACTTAACTTTACTCTCCTACAGACATAATTGACATCCAGAGGAAGTGAGAGAGCAGATACAGCTGTCAGATCCTCCGGATGTCTTGATTTGACCAAAGGAAGTGAGAGTGAAGCCAGCACAGAGATTGCTTGACATAGCAATGTCACACCATCCCTGGGAGAGCAAGTGTCAACACTGCTGGAACGGCTCCGCCACCACCAGAGGTGAGTATGAGTGTTAGGCAGGGGTCACACTTGCGTGTGCAATGCGAGAAACTTACGCGAGCCTCTCGCATCTATACCCGGCACTGCAGCTGGCACTCGGGATCAGAGTGTGCGGCTGCATGTATTTTTATGTAGCCGCACACTCCGGTCCGAGTGCCGGCGGCAGTGTCGGGTATTGATGCGAGAGACTCGCGCAAATTTCTCGCATTGCACACGCAAGTGTGACCCCGGCCTTATTATTTTACTGGGGGAAACATAGGGATTCAGATGGGTTGGGAGAGTGGTTGGGCAGTCAGCAGGTCTTTCATATACATTATATGGTCGTTCTCTGGAATTGGAGAGTACGACCAACTTTTATCTAATGTCCATAGGGGCCTTTACTGTCGAGGGAGGAATCTCATTGCATATGATTGGCTTTAAAGATATGTTTTCTGTAAAATATATTAATGAATGTCTTTATTGAAAAAAAGGAAGAGTTTTGACCTAGTTAATTCATTTTCAGTTAACCTTCATATACATTGTGCTGAAGTAAATTATTCATACCCCGAGCAAACTGCAGGCATGCATCAAAGAGCTGATAGTTTCAGTTTAATACAGTAGAGACGGAGAAGCTTTGATGTTGATGATAAGTATCATGTGATGGTTGTGTAGAGTGCATCATACTTTTGACAATATACAATATCTAGCTATTTAGCCCATCAGTATTAGAAGTAGTAATAATAATGAATTGTATTACTTCCCCTACTAGCATCCATTGTAAACATCTAAGACTCTACATACAATATATTTCATGTGGTTACAATAACAAAGATCTACTCTCCTCCGTTTCAAGGCTTTTGTAGTATTTTAAATAAAAGGGAACATAATATCAGGATGTATGCAGCTTTGATATTTTATTTGATCATGCAGTCATTGCTCATATTGCTGTTTCCACCTGTAGATATGTAATTACTTTTTTAACCTTATAAGCCCTTTTTTGTCTTTCATTCCCCCCCCCCAGAAAAAGGCTCTCATGCAGCTCCAATTACAAAAAAAATACAAATGTTATGGGTCTTAGAAAACGGAAACACACTTTTTTTTTGTATAAAGTTATGACTAGTGTTGAGCATTCCGATACCGCAAGTATCGCGTATCGGCCGATATTCGCGTTATCGGAATTCCGATACTTAGTTCCGATATTTTTCCTATATCGTATACCGGAATCGGAAGTTCCCATAATTCTTTGAGAGGCAATGTGATTTTTGTCAGCCAATGAGGAATCTTATGAAGTGTGGGCACATCCTGTAATGCTGCGGTCATGTTAACTAATGGCATGGCTGTGATTGGCTGCTGAAATGATGTCAGAATGCACTATAAAAGGCGCCGCAGCCATTTTAGCGTCACTGTGCTGTGAATTCAGTAAGGGACAGAACGCTGCTCTGCTGACTCTGAGGGACAGTTAGATATTGCGATTTTGTGTACTGGGCTTTAGGCAGGCTAGTTTACCAACCGCTGTGTAAAGCTTCCTTTTGCCTGCAGTGTTGTTTTAACAGCTCTGTAAGGTGTGTGAGTGCAGGTGACGCTGCAGTTTGCTCTGCATGCAACGCTGTCTGTAGGCATCTGCACGTGTCACTCACAGACTCTTTTTTTTTTTCTTCAGTGTAATTCTTGCTGCTCCATGCAATTTAACTATTAGTGTGACGCGCTTCCATCCGTATCCAATACATTGGTTGCAAACACTATAGAAGTAGACAAAGGAGTAGCCTTTCACAGATTGTGGACAGTTGTGTTTCAGTGTTCACTTCAGTCTGTGTTTTTTATTTTTTGAGTGCATATCACGCTCCAGTTACTTGTTCAAGCACTGCTGCTTGTACTCTGCTGAGCGTGTCTCAGTGCCTCATCCTTTTCATTTTTCTCCAATTGGTGCTTCTCCATTATATTTGAAAAAAATCTAATCTATTAGTGTGACGCGCTTCCATCCGTATCCAATACATTGGTTGCAAACACTATAGAAGTAGACAAAGGAGTAGCCTTTCCCAGATTGTGGACAGTTGTGTTTCAGTGTTCACTTCAGTCTGTGTTTTTTATTTTTTGAGTGCATATCACGCTCCAGTTACTTGTTCAAGCACTGCTGCTTGTACTCTGCTGAGCGTGTCTCAGTGGCTCATCCTTTTCATTTATCTCCAATTGGTTCTGCTCCATTCCATTTAAAATCTAATCTATTAGTGTGACGCGCTTCCATCCGTATACAATACATTGGTTGCAAACACTATAGAAGTAGACAAAGGAGTAGCCTTTCACAGATTGTGGACAGTTGTGTTTCAGTGTTCACTTCAGTCTGTGTTTTTTATTTTTTGAGTGCATATCACGCTCCAGTTACTTGTTCAAGCACTGCTGCTTGTACTCTGCTGAGCGTGTCTCAGTGGCTCATCCTTTTCATTTATCTCCAATTGGTTCTGCTCCATTCCATTTAAAATCTAATCTATTAGTGTGACGCGCTTCCATCCGTATACAATACATTGGTTGCAAACACTATAGAAGTAGACAAAGGAGTAGCCTTTCACAGATTGTGGACAGTTGTGTTTCAGTGTTCACTTCAGTCTGTGTTTTTTATTTTTTGAGTGCACATCACGCTCCAGTTACTTGTTCAAGCACTGCTGCTTGTACTCTGCTGAGCGTGTCTCAGTGCCTCATCCTTTTCATTTCTCTCCAATTGGTGCTGCTCCATTATATTTGAAAAAAAACTAATCTATTAGTGTGACGCGCTTCCATCCATATCCAATACATTGGTTGCAAACACTATAGAAGTACAGAAAGGAGTAGCCTTTCCCAGATTGTGAACAGTTGTGTTTCAGTGTTCACTGCAGTCTCTGAGGAATAACCACACTTAGGCCTTATAACTTTTCTGACTTTCTTTATCAATCTACCAAGATGAAGAAGGCAGGGAGTAAGGCACGTGGTCGTGGCCGTGGAGTTTCAGCAGGGAGAGGACGTGGGGATTCTGTGGCTGCTGCCGCACCCAGTGACACAGCATCCACCAGTTTTCCCCGTGAGCGTTCCTTTATGCGCACTTTTGTAGGAGCTCAGCGTACCCCCCTGCTGCGGGAAGAACAAATTGAAGCCGTTGTTGGTTGGATGGCAGCCAATGCATCGACTTCAATTCCTTCCACCTCCTCTCAGGACCACAGCACTGTTGAACAACCATCTATCTCTTCAACGCCTGCCAAATTGCCCAGGCAGTCAGAGAGTTCTGAACTGGAGCCAGCTGAGTCTCTGCTTCTGTTCTCAGAATCTGTTGGCTTGCAAACAGGGGCCCAGCCAAGCAGCATTCTGGAATGTGAAGAAGAGGCAGTATGTAGTGATGCGCAACAGCTGTGTCTCTCTGAATGTGAAGAGGCGGGTGAGCCAGTGCCGATGGTCAGCACACCGCAGAACGCATCTGATGATGAGACTCAGGTGCCATTTTCTGTTGAGCATGGTGCTGGCCAGACCACCCAACAGCAGCAGGTGTTGGAAGAGGGTAGTGGAGATGATGAGGTCCAAGACCCAACATGGCGTGAGGAACAGGAAGGTGGTGGTAGCAGCTCTGAGGAAGAGATTGCCCCAGCGGTCCAAACAGTAGGGAGAGTTAGGCTGCAGACTCGGTTGCCTGTAGCCTCCAGTTTGGCACCCGTTCGTAGCAGTTCTCTTCCAACAGCAAAAACGGGCGCTCCCAGGACTTGCACTGCGTGGTCCTTTTTTGACACACTTGCAGATGATATTTGCTATGTCAAATGCAAGCTGTGTAATCAAAAAGTAAAAAGAGGTAAAAATGTCAGTAACCTTAATACCACAAATATGTGGAAACATGTGCGGTCAAAGCACGTGGTTGAGTTCCAAAGACACACTGGAGATGTAGGCCAACCTACAGCAGCACCTACATCTTCAGCTCGTGTTGGAGCCTCTTCCTCCAGCTCACACACAGCTGGTTCTGCTTCCTCACAGGATCGCCATGGAAGAACCTCTGTCACTGTTGTCCAGAGACCCAGTGTTATTCCACCCACAGCTGCAAGTTCCCTGTCATCCTCACACTCCCAGGCCACAAAACAGCCATCGGTAGCACAGGCATGGGATAAAAGACGGCCATACTCGGCAAACCATCCACGAGCACAGGCTCTGAATGCTGGCATTGCAAAACTCCTGTCCCTTGAAATGCTGTCATTCAGGCTGGTGGAGACTGACAGTTTCCGTAACTTAATGGCATTGGCAGTCCCACAATACAATGTGCCCAGCCGATTTTATTTCAGCAGGCAAGCCGTCCCTGCTCTGCAAAAGCATGTTGAGGGAAAAATTAAACATGCGCTGCTAAACGCCGTCAGTAGCAAGGTCCACCTGACCACCGATGCGTGGACCAGTACCCATGGCCAGGGACGATACCTTTCCCTCACTGCCCATTGGGTCAATGTTGTGGAGCCGGGTACATATCTTGCGAGTGGCGCTGTACGTGTTCTGCCAACTCCAAGGATTGCAGGAATCAAGTCTGTCCACATTGACTCCTCCTCCTACTCCAGTTCCTCAGAATCATCGCTGCAGGAGCCGTCATGGTCTACCTCCACATGGACCCGTGAACGCTTACCTGATGCGACCGATATGAGCACAGCCGTGGCCAAACGTCAACAGGCCGTCCTGAAATTAATTTCCATGGGGAATCGAAGCCACACAGTGCAGGAGCTCTGGAATGCCATCAAGCAGGAGAGCGACGTGTGGTTTTTGCCAGCGAATCTCCAGCCAGGCTTGGTAGTGTGGGACAATGGCCGAAATCTGGTGGCAGCTCTGGGCCTTGGCAACCTCACTCACATACCATGTCTGGCACATGTGCTCAACTTGGTCATGCAGAGTTTTTTGAGGGACTATCCGGATCTTGATGCACTGCTGCACAAGGTCCGCCTAGAGTGCGCTCACTTGCGACGTTCCAGCATGGCCAGATCGCGCATTGCAGCTCTGCAACGCAGATTTCACCTTCCTGAACATCGCATCATATGTGACGTACCCACCAGGTGGAATTCCACGTTACATATGTTGGAGCGGTTGTGTGAGCAGCAGCCAGCAGTAATGGAGTATCAGCTGCATCAGGCGCAATCAACTCGCAATTTGCGCCGTTCACACTTCACCACTACTGAGTGGGCCTCTATGAAGGACATCTGCCACGTTTTGCGTCCGTTTGATGAGTCAACGCGGATGGCGAGTGCAGGTGATGCACTAGTCAGCCTGACTGTCCCCCTTATCTGCCTGCTTCAAAAAAAAATTCAAACACTAAGGGATGAGGTTTTGGAAGAGGTGGAGGATGAGGAGTCACTAATTCCATCACCTTCTGGACAGTCAGCGCAACGTGGTTCCTCACAAAGGGCTGGGCAGGGCTCACTTTGTGAGGAGGATGAGGAGGAGGAGGAGTCAATGGAGGAGGAAGACATCGCTCCAGAGGGAGGTACACAACGCTCTAGTCAGTATGTAGAGCGAGGGTGGGGTGATGCAGAGCAGGCAGAGATGACGCCTCTTGCAGGGGACAGCGTTTGTTGGCCAGTTGGGAGTCTGCAGCACATGGTTGATTTCATGCTGCAGTGCCTGAGAAACGACCGCCGCATCGCCCACATTCTCACCACGTCTGATTATTGGGTGTACACCCTCCTAGACCCTCGCTACCGGGACAACTTACAAAGCCTCATCACACCGTTGAACCGGGAGCGTAAAATGCGGGAGTACCAAGACACACTGGTGCAATCCATAATGTTCTCCATTCCAGCCGAGAGCACTGCTGCTGCTACTGCTTTACAAAGCAGCTCTGTGCGTCGAGGCAGTGGAGACAGCTCTGCAACAAGAGGGAGCACAAGCAGCGCCTCTGCACAGGGCAAGACCAGTATGTTCCAAATGTTGCGAAGTTTTGCGGCAGCGCCACAAATGTCTACACCATCCAAGACGGCTCCAGTCAGCAGGAGGCAACGTTTCCGTAAGATGGTGACAGACTACATGTCTTTCCCTCTCAGTGTACTCCCAGATGGCTCTTCCCCATTCAAGTTTTGGGTCTCTAAGCTGGATACATGGCCAGAGCTTAGCCAGTATGCATTGGAGGTGCTGGCTTGCCCTGCTGCCAGTGTATTATCGGAGCGCGTCTTTAGTGCTGCAGGTGGTGTACTAACAGACCGTCGCATGCGACTATCCTCCGATAATGTAGACCGGCTTACTTTTCTGAAAATGAACAAGGCATGGATCTCGCCAGAATTTGTCTGTCCGTTTTCAGATTAAATAACTGGTTCGCAACGTTATCCATGTCTCCTGTTATGTTCATCTTTCTACCACCTGAACTCTACTCCCTGGGCTACAACACTGGCAGTTGCTGCTCAGAAGTGTCGTGTCCACAGACCAATACACAAGCTATAGTGTTACTGGCGTTCAGTAATGTCAGCTGTTCCCCTGCTGTGTGAACGGCAAAAAGTCATGCTGCCTCCACCCTGTTGTCTTCTCATCCCTGGGCTTCAACACCGCCAGTTGTTGCTCGGAAGTGTCATTGGCACGGGTACTCACTCCTGCCCAGACTGGTTACAGCACACCATCTGTTTCCTGTCAGTGTAAACGTCACTTAGCCTCCAATAAGCTGTCCTGTCGTGTTGCGGTCGGGTTAGCCGACTCTATGGTGCTTGGAGTTTAGGTGCTTCCTATGTGTGCTGCGGGATATGCAAATAAAGGCTGTTTCCGTTGTGACAATAGGACAATCACCCACTGTAGTACTGTGGGATTCGGTAACTGCGGCCGGCTCGCGGCCTATCAACTTAAATTTCCATGGGTACCTTCTGCTACCCGTCCGGGTTCCAGTACCGTCAGCTGGTTCTCCGCAGTGCCTTTGCCCTAGGTGCCTCCATCTCGGTATCCGAGTTCCAGCAACGTCTGCTGGTCCTTGGTAGTGCTTTGGAGCACAGGTACCTCCTGCTTAGTAACCGTGTCCCAGTAACGTCAGCTGGTCCTCAGTTGTGCCATTGGCTCTTTTCCTTCTGCTGTCCCTCCGGGTTCCAGCACAGTCAGCTGGTCCTCGTTACTTGCATTGGCTCTTGTACCTTCTGCTACCCGTCCGGGTTCCAGTACCGTCAACTGGTTCTCCGCAGTGCCTTTGGCCTAGGTGCCTCCATCTCGGTATCCGAGTTCCTGCAACGTCTGCTGGTCCTTGGTAGTGCTTTGGAGCACAGGTACCTCCTGCTTAGTAACCGTGTCCCAGTAACATCAGCTGGTACAAGGTTGTGCTACAAATACAAGATACAGAACAAGAGACACAAGAACAATAAGCAGAAGATCTAAAAATATATGCTCTAAATTATAAGCAGAAGAAGACTAAGCAGTGTATGGGTGAGTCCGTTCCTCCTCGTGGTGCCCCTGGAAAATGCCTGCTGCTGCTGCAGGCTAAACTGAACACGGACAAATACTGTTGTAATTTAAATCTTTTGTCACAGCAAGAACGGAAGAATGAAAAATGCATACTTTGACAGATTACAAGTACAGGATTCTCTGTCACAAATAAGAATATGATGAAGAAGATGAAGTAGAATATGAATAAGAATAATAGTTTAATAAGAAGAATATGAGTAATGTTAACAAAAAGATGAATAGCAAGAAGTTTAAGAAGAAGATAAAGAAGGTGAAGATGAAGAATAATTTGATGAAAAAGATGATGCTGCTGAAGATTATGAAGGAGAAAGTGTGTCAAAAGTTAAAAAGGTGAAGAGCATGGAAGTTGTGAAATATACATATTTGCCAAAATAGAAAAAACGTGAACAACATTGTCAATTTCTTCGTCAATCCGAACATCTTTAAAAAAAAAAATATTTATGCTATTCCATTTGATTGGGTTAAACATCTATGCCTTTAATGTCTCCTCAACCTTCCCCAATACATTCTACATTACTCTTTGTTGTTTTCCTTCATGTACAATTAACCAACAAGGCAAAGAATGGGGTTTTTTTAATTCCGATATTTTGTTCCCATAGACTTACATTGGATTTCCGGTATCGGTATCGGGTATCGCCAATATTTTTTGGGTATCGGCGATACCATTCCGATTCCGATACTTTTGGATATCGGAAAGTATCGCTCAACTCTAGTTATGACCTTTTGAAAAGCAGTAAGATTTTATTTTTTGTGCAGAGATGGAGAGTTATGTTGCCAGGTCATTTGTACTGCAAACTAATACTAACATACAATGCCAAAATTGATTTTTCTCACAATTTCACTCCACTTGGAGATTTTTTCTTATTTTTTAGTACATTACATAATGAATAGTGACGAGCGAATACATTCGGCACTATTAATTTTGTATTCACCTCGGTATATTTCAGTGACCCGTCCATCATGTTTCTCGCTTTATTTGCAGCCAATGAACATGCTGGGTTGGCTTGCCAATCACATTAATGCTCACGCCATATTTTTTGTGGCATTACTGTGGTTGGCTGGCTTTACAGTGTCATAGGGGATATTTAATCCCTGCTGACACAATCTTGCACACATTGCAACCGGAAACAGCGTAGGGAGAGCATAGTTTGAGGGAAGGGAGAGAGTGAAAGGGAGATTTTTTTTATTCCAAAAAGCTCTTTTAAGAGGTCATGGAGGTCATGAGAATGAAGATTAGTTCTTTGTTAGGTGGAGATAGTGTAGGGAGAGATTTAATAGGAGGTAGAGTGAAAGGCATGCATCTAGGTGTTATCAGTTCACATTATCATTGCAAGTACATGCTGGGGATCTCTGCATTTTGCATTGTGTTGCATAGTTTAGGATTAGGAACAGACTGTAGGATTAGGGAAAGATAGGCAGGGTTTCATGCACTACCATAATATACAAATCATCTCTTTTTTACAGGCAAATAATATTAGGCAGTACCAGCATATACAAAACCAATTTTTTTTGGAGCTACATAATAATCCTGCGGAGCAGCATATATAAAAAAAATTTTTTACAGCTAAATATTCCTCAGTGCCAGCATATAGTAACATCCTTTTTAAAAGTTAATTGTTAAATAATATTCATTGGCTATTGCTTAAATAGCTAATATTTATTTAGCAGTTGTGCAACTGGCTACATAAATTTCACTGTTTACCAGTAATTTCCCTGAATCTGCTGTTGGTGTGTCTCACAAAGGCAATCTAAAAAATCCCCCAAAATTCCTATTGGTTAAATAAATAGCGTATTTTTATCTACCAGCAATCCAGGCAGAAATAATCAAACGTCACAATTTACCAGTGGAAATAATTGTCATTAGTCCACTGTTGCAGTGTGTCAGCAATGCGATATAAAAAAAAATACTAATTTTCTATTGGTTAATAAATAGCGTATCTTTATCTAGCAGTTGTGCGACTGATGCAAAGCCTTCTGAGATTCGCAAAAGTTACTATTTACCTGTAATTTTCGTGAGTCTGCTGTTGCCGTGTGTAATAAAGTTGATATCTGAAAAAAAAAAATAGCCACAAATTGCTAAATACAGAGAATTTGTAAATAACACTTATGTAAGGGTACTTGTGAAAAATAAAGCCAGGAAATTGTTTTTTCAGAAGCATAGCACATTCAATATGAGAAATGTGACATTAAGGGATGTGGATGTGGTGGTGCCAGCCAAGGCCATGTGACAGATCACAAGGTGACTGTATCTCTTTCTAGCCAAAATTTGGTCAGCGTGTTGTGGGTTGGATGGCAGACAAAGATTCCAGTATGTTGACAAGCAGCACCACAAAGTCTTCCATACGGTTCAGTCTCAGTAGCCAATGCTCAACCTGGTCCTCCTTCCTCCCACCATCAAGAGTCCCAAGAGACATATGACCCCAACGCTGGTCACTCTGAGAAACTGTTTACGTTCCATTGTAATTTTTCAGGAGGAGGTGGAGTGCAGTGATGCCCAAACATTTGAGCACCAACAGCTAGGATAAAGACAGGTTGGGGAAGGTCAATTCATGTCTGAAGAGGTGGAGGATAATCAAGAAGCACAGTTGCCATCAGGTCAGGCTAAAATCGCATCTCTGAAGGAGAATCAGATTGATGAATTGGAAGACGACGTTGTCAATGTTGAGGCCACTGATCCAACCTGGCACAGTGGGACGCCTAGCAAGCACTGCAGTGCAGAGAGGGATGGATTCATAGCATGAAAACAGGCAAGAAGAGGTAGTGGTTTGACCAGAGGGAGAACTCAATCAACTGTTCCACAGAGTCCCCCAACTTGGCTAGATAACTGTTCTATTTTCTGAAAGTCATTCAGACAAAACAACTGTAATTTGCAGCATCTGCCAAATCAAGCTAAGAAGAGGCAATAACACTGCCAACCAAAGCAACTCCTGCATGCAAAAGCACATGGAAGCCAAGCATCCCAGTAGGTGGGCAAAATGCCTGGGTACAAACTCTATGTCTGCGGGTCAAACCACTGCCCCTTCCCTTGTGTTCCGGCTTTCCCAATCTGCTGTTCATGAAGCAGGTGATGATGCCTCCTGCCCACAACCTGCAGTGGCACTGACACAACAGTCAACAACTACATTCAGTTAATTGTCTCAGCACAGTGTTCAGTTGTCACTGCCCCAGACATTTAACAGAAAGCAGAAATATTCACCCACAGGCCCAAACGCTAAACACTCACATTGCCAGATTAGTACCCCTGGAAATGTTGCCATTTTGACTTGTGGGAACTGAGTCTTTCCATGACCTCTTGGTGGTGGCAGATCCATAGCATTCGATTCCCATCCACCACTGTTTTTCCTGGTGTGCCGTCCCCACTTTACATAAGCACATTACACAATATCAGCTGTGCTCTGGCCAATGCAGTCACAGAGAAGGTCCACCTAACCACAGACATGCGGACAATTTCTTGTGGATAGGGATGCTACATTTCCCTGATGGCACACTGGGTGAACCTGGTGGAGTCTTGGACAGAGTCAGACGCTGACACACCTTACCCAGACCAAGAATAGCAGGCAAAACTTCCATCAGGGTTTATGTCTCCTGTTGTGAATACTCTGGAGGCGACTTCTGAGCTGGGGCTCCCTCCGGTGGTTGCTGAGGGTAATGAACCAATTGCTGAATGGCCTTCAGCTGGCTCTGAATGGTCTGATATAAGTGACCTCAACTCCCTTCAGCCTTGCCGGTAATCAATTGTTCTTCTACGTCTTGCTTGGAGCTCAGCTTTCATTCCTGCTCTCATTCAGATAAGTGATTTGCTGTTTTTTTTCCTCTGGTTGGATTTTGCTGGTTTGCTGCTTAGCAGTAGACTTCAGCCTGGTCCCCTTTTGGGGCCTGGCGCAGCAATTGTGCTCAGTTTGTGTTTGCACTTTTGCTCTGTTCCTATGTCACTTTTTATTTGCTGAATTGCTGTGTGTTACACCACACAGGTGGTAGAGATCGTGTAATCTCAGGTTTTTTGTTAATCAGAAGTGTTGGTATATTTGTCAGGGTTTTTTGGGTAGCAGTTGGAATTCTTTCCTATACTTTTCTATCTAGACAGATTGGGCCCCAACGTTTGCTCATTCTATTTTCAGTCTGTGTTCGTATTTTCTTCTGGTCTAACCGCCATTACATGTTTTGGGGCTTCCCATTTCTTTGGGGATTCTGCTACGGGGCAGATAGCATTCATCTTTCTGCCTTTAGTTGTAGCTATCTCTCCGGCTGTGACAAGGCATCTAGGATCATCGTAGGTACGCTCCACGGCTACTTCTAGTGTTGCGGTTAGTATAGGGTCCTGCAATCCAATAGTTTCCAGCCTCTCTGGTGTATTGCTTCTTTGGCTATTTTTGCAATTTCTCCTCAGCTACCGAAACATAACCATCTCCTTGTATTTCAGTTCTTGTCTCTCCTCCTCCTCATCCTCAGCAGAACTAGCCTCACCATCACTCCCCAGCTGGGAAGTCTGCAGCACTGCCTTGGCGAAGCGGCAGCACGCTCTGCTGAAGCTCATCTGTTTTGCTGATAAAGCTCACAATGCAGCCGAGCTGTTGAAAGGGATAAAAGAACAGACCAATCAGTGGCTCTCCCCGCTGAACCTCCAACCAGGTCTGGTTGTGTGCGATAATGGGTGTAACTTGGTGGTGGCTTTGAAGCTCGGCAAGCTGGTACACATTCCATGATGCATGGCCCACGTGCTGAACTTGGTTGTACAGCAATTTTTCAAAACATAATCTGACTTGCCTGACCTCATTGCCAAGGTATGCCGCGTCAGCGAACATTTTCAAAAGTCATCTCAGGCTTTTGCCGCTCTAGCTTTGCTGCAACAGCGCTTTCATTTGTCTCGTCACTGACTGATTTGTGACCTACCCACATGCTGTAATTCGACATTTCATAAGTTGGCAAGGCTTAGTGAGCAGTAGAGGGCAGTCTCTGAATTCCAGCTTCTCAATGTCCGTCAGAGTAGCTCTCAGCCCCCACACATAACAACTGTCGAGTGTGTGTGGATAGCTGACATATGTGAGGTCCTTCAAAACTTTGAGCACTGCACTAAGATGGTGAGCACTGATGACATCAGGGCCGGCGTCAGCACCCGGCATACCCGGGCAAGTGCTGGGGCCCTGGGCAGGCGGGTGGCCCACTCGCCGTCGGGCACCCTGGCGCCTGTCAGCGGAGGAGAGCGGTGCCAGCGCCACCACTGGGCCCCCTGCTTGCTCAGGGCCCCGGCAGCAGCTGGCGCAATACTCACCTCTCCCCGTGCCTCCGCTGCCGCAGCTCCGGGGTCCAGGGGGCGCCTGCAGGGCGCCGGCGCTTCCTCTCACAGCAGCGCCGCTGAATGACATCATCATTCAGCGGCCAGCTGTGTGGCAGAGAGAGCGCGGACGTCGGACAGGTGAGATGTGTGTGTGTGTGTTCTGCGGTGCTGTCTGTGTGTGGTGCTGTATGTGTGATGGTGGTAGGGGGGAGGCAGTGATGGTGGTAAGCCGGGGCCTGGAGGCAATGATGATGATGATGGGGAGGTGATGATGATGGGGAGGCGAAGATGATGGGGAGGCAATGATGATGGGGAGGCAATGATGATGAGGAGGTGATGATGAATGGGGAGGCAATGATGATGATGGGGAGGCAATGATGATGATGATGCGGAGTCTTTCCACAGCGCCCTTTCCTGAGCCGTAACAGCGCAGAACGCAGCACAGTGCAGAGGAGCGCTCCATATTTTGTATGGAGCATTATATGGGGACCAGTATCCTGTATGGAGCATTATTTGGGGTCCAATATTCTTTATGGAGCATTATATTTGGCCCATAATACTGTATGGAGGACTATGTGGTGCCCATAATATTGTATGGAGGACTGTACTGTACAGTCTTTACTGTGCGCAGTGAGGATTTGGCGGTTTTTGAGCTATTGTACAATTTACAATAGATATCACTCATGTAATGGAAAAGTGAAGTATTTGACATTGTACTATGCCCATATTTCTCTGCAGTATCTGTGCATCATGAATCGTGGTCTGTGTTAAAGGGGCCCACTGACACTCTTTCGCCCGGGGCCCATAAAAACCTGGAGCCGGCCCTGGATGACATTATTATCAACAATGGGAAGAAAAAAGGCTACAGGCCAAACAAGCAGGGATCACCTTAAAAGATTAGATACTTTATTGGATACACAAAAACCAAAACAACACATATATAAAAAGATTTAAAAGTCAAACAAGTGACATAGAAGATATACTATTTTGCTCATAATAATAGAGCTGCAGCCCATAACCAAGTGACGTAAAGAATGCTTAATTCAGGAATACAGATACCAATTAGTAACGTTTGTAGGTATACATAGATACAGTCAGCACACCAAAATATTCAAGGAGACATAAAGGTTCATATATATGTCAAAAAATATATATTAGCAGACACCAACTGCTATAGATATATTATAATATTCTCAAGATATAAAAAGAGTAAATAAGCAGTGTAAGTAATAGCAAATGCTCAAAGCAGAAAAATGCAAATACAAGCGAAACAATAAGGCTACTTTCACACATCAGTTTTTTTGTGTCAGGCATAATCCGTCGCATACCTGATAGGACGGATCCGGCGCTGATTTTGAAAAAACTGATGCAACAGATCAGTTTTTTTGCCGGATCCGACCTGACCCTTTCAACCCGGAAAAAGAAATTTTCTATGTGTGTACGCATGGAGAGAGAGAGAGACCTTGGTTTCCAGAATCCGGATCAGTCTTTTGACGGATTTCACAAAAGACTGGTCCGGTTCCATAGACTTGTAT
Organism: Oophaga sylvatica; assembly: GCA_033576555.1. Classification (NCBI taxonomy): domain Eukaryota; kingdom Metazoa; phylum Chordata; class Amphibia; order Anura; family Dendrobatidae; genus Oophaga; species Oophaga sylvatica. Next base: position 163,507,207 of record JARQOD010000004.1, on the reverse strand, counting down.
TATTTCCGGCCGCCTGATGCGCCGATTCAGGCACTATCAGGCGGCTCCGGAAAAAAAAAAAACGTTGCAGTCAGCGTCTTGTCCGGCCGCCAGAATGTACATTTCCGCCAAAAACGGATGCAACGCAATGACATTAGGTGCGATCCGGCGCTAATGAAAGTCAATGCCAAAAAAACGCATCCGGTACCGGATCCGTTTTTTTAAAAACACGCCGGATCGCGCCTGACGTCAAAAAACTGATGTGTGAAAGTAGCCTTAGAGTCTCCAAATAATGTGTGACCATATACCAATTGTTAATGGAGATTAAATAATAAAGGTATGAAGTCAATTGGTAAACAAAAGATCCTGGTAAAGCAAAGGATATAATTTATAGGCAGGAACTGTCCAATGAAAAATAAATGAACTCAGAGTAGCCACCTAAATAGAGAGTAAAATGAGTCAGGTGTAAGATACCTCACATGAACGTAGGAGGATGCGGTGGTCCTGCCTAAGACATAAAGGTCATATGGAAAGGGATGGAGAGATGCCCGACACGTGTCGCCACCCTAGGTGGCTTCGTCAGGGGCCGTTGCTCAATTTTCTAGTACCACACTTATATATGTTACAAGCAGCTGCAGTGCTTATCACAGGCACGGTGGATACCAGGCCGTAAATACATATAAGGTATGTGACAAAGCCATGGAAACACACAAACATGGAGGCTCAAGCGTGAAGCAGGGCGTAACACTCAGTGGATATAACAAAGATGGAATGGCAAATGCGCAGGGGCCGTAAAACAGTGAGTCCGGGAATGACCAGAATGGAAGTACGTTCACACAGTGCGACATAGCCATGGCAACATAATAACATATGAAGACGGAGCAACCCAAGAAGGTTATGCAGGCGATAGGTACAAGTAGGGGAGCCATAGAGTAGTGAATTTGAATGCACCAAAGCAATAAAAGTCCATGGCAACTAATGAAAAGATAATCCCTGAACTGAGGTGGTACTAAGCACTGAAGCAAAATGATTAGTGATATTGTAAATAAACACACGGTACAGAATGACTGGTGATGTTATAAACCCACGGCGCATGAAGATAATATAGCAGATGACCAAATAGATTATTTTTTTAAACTTTTTATTTTTTAATATGCTGGTGCCGTGAAACCAAAAGTCCTAATGTTAGGTACCTAGTCGATGTTGTACAGTTATACGCCTGCGAGGTGAATAGAAAAGATGACAGGTCAGCTACAAGGGAAGAACCATTAGACCAGGGGTCTCAAACTCGCGGCCCGCGAGCCAACTGCGGCCCTCGGGACATGAGTTTGCGGCCCTCACCTCATGGGCCCTCGGTACGGTATTTTGCGGCCCTCGGCTGGGATCTCACATGCGAGAAACACCGCATGTGAAATCCCAGTCACTCGTAGTACCGCTCATTAAGGTCATGAATATGGACGCCACTCCACTCTCATAGGCGTGGTGCCCATATTCATGAGCTTAATGAGCAGTACCACAGAAAGATGTCAGGGGGGTGCCGGGCATACTCACCTCTTCTCCTGCTGCTGCCGCCGCCCGCGCTTCCTGTCTCTGACACAGAGAGCAGCGCCGCTGGATGACGTCATCATTCAGCGGCCTGCTCTGTCAGAGCGAGGAAGCGCGGGCGCCGGACAGGTGAGAGGTGTGTATGTGTGTGGACAGGTGAGAGGTGGTGTGTGTGTGTACAGATGAGAGGTGGTGTGTGTGTGTGTGTGTGTGTGTGTGTGTGTGTAGGAGAGTGATGGGGAAAAACAGTGATGGGGAAAATCAATGATGGAAGTGATGGAGAAAAGCAATGGGGAAAAAACAATGATGGGAGTGATGGGCAAAAGCAATGATGGGAGTAATGGGGAAAAGCAATGATGGAAGTGATGGTGTAAAAGCAATGATGGGAGTGATGGGGAAAAACAATGATGGGAGTGATGGGCAAAAGCAATGATGGGAGTGATGGAAAAAGCAGTGATGGGCAAAAGCAATGATGGGAGTGATGGGGAAAAAACAATGATGGGAGTGATGGGCAAAAGCAATGATAGGAGTGATGGGGAAAAAGCAATGATGGGAGTGATGGGGTAAAAGCAATGATGGGAGTGATGATGTAAAAGCAATGATGGGAGTGATGTGGAAAAGCAATGGGGAAAAACAATGATGGGGAGTGATGGGCAAAAGCAATGATGGGAGTGATGGTGAAAAAGCAATGATGGGAGTGATTGGGTAAAAGCAATGATGGGAGTGATGGGGAAAAGCAATGGGGAAAAACAATGATGGGAGTGATGGGCAAAAGCAATGATGGGAGTGATGGGGAAAAACAATGATGGGAGTGATGGGCAAAAGCAATGATGGGAGTGATGGGGAAAAGCAATGGGGAAAAACAATGATGGGAGTGATGGACAAAAGCAATGATGGGAGTGATGTGGAAAAGCAATGGGGAAAAACAATGATGGGAGTGATTGGCAAAAGCAATGATGGGAGTGATGGTGAAAAAGCAATGATGGGAGTGATGGGGTAAAAGCAATGGGAAAAACAATGAAGGAAGTGATGGGCAAAAGCAATGATGGGAGTGATGGGGAAAAGCAATGGGGAAAAACAATGATGGGAGTGATGGGCAAAAGCAATGATGGGAGTGATGGGGAAAAGCAATGATGGGAGTGATGGGGAAAAGCAATGATGGAGTGATGGGGAAAAAGCAATGATGGGAGTGATGGGAAAAAGCAATGATGGGGTGATGGGGAAAAAGCAATGGGGGAGAATGAGTGCTGGGGGAGAATGAGCACTGGGGAGAATGAGCGCTGGGGGAGAATAAGCGCTGGGGGAAAATGAGCGCTGGGGGGAATGACTTCTTGCTGTTAACCAGTTAATGTTTTCTTGTCCACCACACTGCAGTGTCAAAAGAGGAAGACAGTGAGACATGCAGCAACATTGCATCAGAGAGCGCTTGACCTTGAAACAGAAAATCCTCAAATCCTGGTATTGTAACATAATATTAAGAATAATATTTATTCATTGATATTGCGCTATTAACTCCACAGCACTATACATACATCATCAACACTGTCCCCATTGGTACATTTGATAACATTGGAATGTTTTTGTAAGAGCTTTTCTTGTGGAAAACCTGATGCGGCCCAGCCTCACCCAGATTCTACCTCCAGCGGCCCCCGGGTAAATTGAGTTTGAGACCCCTGCATTAGACTGTTAGTCCCCTTGCAATATATATTGCAATATATACTGCAATATACTGCAATATATGCAATAATTTATATATGCAATATATTTCAGACAAAACTCTATGGAAAATAAGAGTATGCCCATTGAGTTATCAGTTCCAAAAGTGAACAGTCGAGATATGTTTATAAAAAAATAATAAAATAAAATATCCTTAGCACATATGCTTCAAATGCTGTTTATTGAACCAGATACTGTATCAATAATAAAGAACTAAGAAATTCCAATGAAGTCACAAGGGCAAATAAATGACACTGATATTACTCTAACTGGTTTAGCTGAATAAGGCTATTTTGAGGTGGCAAAATACATCATTTACATCAGTTAATTATTGGTTGTCCAAGCTGCACACTTGGCCCGACCTCTCCTGTACGCTTTGGAGGTGCTGCCATGCCCTCTTGCAAGTTTGTTGCCAGAGTGGGTTTTTAGTTCGACCTTTGCAATCATAACGGATAGGCGCACATAGCTGTCAATGGAAAGTGCAGACAGGCTGACTCTTCTAAAATTGAACAAGGGCTGGATTTCCTCTGACTTTGTAAGCCCTAAGGATGACAGCAATGTAAAGTAAATGCTTCCCAAATGTTTTTTTTGGAAGTTGTCTTAACATCCATGCCTTGCCATCCAATTCCATTTTGTTCACCTCCTCCTTCTACTTCTGCAACAAGTACTTAGTGGTCATCTATGTATACCCCACGTAGGTAATGGTTTTTACTTTTTGAAAAGTTTGCACATTGTGCAATGGTAAAACTTGTACTCCCTATCTCTACCTCTCGCTATAAATACAAAATGTATTGTGAGGTCCCCATCACGGTGTCTTTCAGCTTGTAAGATACAGACCTGTTGGGTAATTTTTTGAAAACTTTGCACATTGTGCAATGTTGAAACTTGTATTGTGAGGTCCCCATCACGATGTTTTTCAGCTTATATGATAAGTCGCTTCATTTAGGCGGCACTAGAGACCATTCTGGACACTGCAACTAACGAAAGTTATTTTGAAAAGTTACAGGTCTGAAGCTAGCCACTCCTTTCTTAAAAAAAGGGAAATTCCAGACAGATGATAGGTACTGTAAGGCCTCTTTCACACTTCCGGCGCCGCAGCGCCGCATCAGAAAACCTGATGCGCCGCATGAGGCTTTTTTCGCATTGACATGCATTAGCGCCGGATGCTGCCGCATGTCAGTGCGTTGCATGCGGTTTTGTCCGGATGCGGCGCAAATGTACATTGTGGCGGACGGACAAAACGCTGCATGTAACGTTTTTTTGTTTTTGCCGGATGGTTTCTGATGTCTCCGGGCATCAGAAACCATCCGGCAAAAAACCGCATGCGGCCGCCGGCGGCGCATCAGGTTTTCTGATGCGGCGCTGCGGCAAAATGCCGGGGGCGCCGTCAGGCGCCCGCCGGAAGTGTGAAAGAGGCCTTAGGTATGTTGAGGCATGTACTTTTTTTCAGTAGACCCATGACCTGGACCATGGCCATTCAGATAAATCTGCTCAATTCTTGACTTTACCGGTAAATTCTTATATTACTTTATTGCTCCTTTATGTGAAATTATACAATATATTATACAATCCTCAAAAATATTATTTTTAAAAGCAATCTGGGTTGGAGTTTCATTCACATAGTTTCAAGTTAGTTACTTGTATGTGCATGTACCTATTTCAAAAATAACTACTGCAATACTTTTACATGAACTGTTTGCTCCTCCAGTACTGAGACATCATCATTTGAATTGATATGCAAATGGATATGATAGATCTGAAGCCTTTGTCACTCCAGCTCTGTTGCTCACTCAGCACTGCCTCTTCCTGTTTGACTGATGGCTCTTTGCCTTTGTTGGTGATGATGGGCTGGGAATAGAGCTGGAGTGACAGAGGTTCATCTCTACAGCCTCATTTATTTAAATATTTCAAACAATGATTATTTTGGAATGGAGGAAAGCACTGGCCATGTAAATGTGTTGCTGGACTTGTCTTAGACAGAGCTATATGTGAATATACACAGAGTCGGACTGGAACACCTTGGGCCCACCAGAGAAAATCATTCTTGGGGCCCACTATGTAGCTACATAGAAATAAATACAAGACCACAAATTGTGCAGTAAAACACACTAATATCAGGGTATAATATAAGGTAGTACATGTCTTAATTATGTAGCAGGAGTTGGGGTAGCCTCCCTCATAGATTATAAAGCAGCCCCCCTCATAGGGGATAATGCTGCCCCCCTCATAGAGGATAATGCTGCCCCCCCTCATAGGGTATAATGCTATATATATATATATATAATATGTATATATATATAGATAGATAGATAGATAATAGATAGATACCATATATACTCGAGTATAAGCCGACCCCCCTAATTTTGCCACAAAAAACTGGGAAAACTTATTGACTCGAGTATAAGCCTAGGGTGGAAAATGAGATTATGCCCCATATGCTGCCCCATGTATTATGCCCCACAAGATGCTCCATAGATTGTGCCCCATATGCTGCCCATGTATTATGCCCCCATAGATGCTCCATAGATTGTGCCCTCATAGATGCTCCATAGATTATGCCCCCATAGATGCTCCATAGATTATGCCCCCATAGATTATGCCCCCATAGATGCTCCATAGATTATTCCCCCATAGATGCTCCTTAGATTATGCCCCCATAGAAGCTCCATAGATTGTGCCCCATAGATGCTCCTTAGATTATGCCCCCATAGAAGCTCCATAGATTGTGCCCCCATAGATTATGCCCCTACAGATGCTCCATAGATTATGCCCCCATAAATGCTCCTTAGATTATGCCCCCATAGATGCTCCTTAGATTATGCCCCCATAGATTATGCCCCCATAGATGCTCCTTAGATTATGCCCCCATAGAAGCTCCATAGATTATGCCCCCATAGATTATGCTCCCATGAATGCTCCATAGATTATGCCCCCATAGAAGCTCCATAGATTATGCCCCCATAGATGCTCCATAGATTATGCCCCCATAGATGCTCCATAGATTATGCCCCCATAGATTGTGCCCCCCATAGATGCTCCTTAGATTATGCCCCATAGATGCGCCTTAGATTATGCCCCCATAGAAGATCCATAGATTGTGCCCCCATAAATGCTCCTTAGATTATGCCCCCATAGATGCTCCATAGATTATGCCCCCATAGAAGCTCCATAGATTGTGCCCCCATAAATGCTCCTTAGATTATTCCCCCATAGATGCTCCATAGATTATGCCCCCATAAATGCTCCACAGATTATGCCCCCATAGATTATGCCCCCATAAATGCTCCACAGATTATGCCCCCATAAATGCTCCACAGATTATGCCCCCATAGATTATGCCCCCATAAATGCTCCACAGATTATGCCTCCATAGATTATGCCCCCATAAATGCTCCACAGATTATGCCCCCATAGATTATGCCCCCATAAATGCTCCACAGATTATGCCCCCACAAATGCGCCACAGATTATGCCCTCATAGATTATACCCCCATAAATGCTCCACAGATTATGCCCCCATAGATTATGCCCCCATAAATGCTCCACAGATTATGCCCCCATAGATTATGCCCCATAAATGCTCCACAGATTATGCCCCCATAGATTATGCCCGCATAAATGCTCCACAGATTATGCCCCCATAGATTATGCCCCCATAGATGCTCCACAGACTGTGCCCCCATAGATGCATAAATGTCACGCTGTATAGCAGATATATATATGTGATGTCAGTAATCTATATCAAAAGGGCAACATACTATATAACATGCGCATAGATATATGATAACATAGAATTACCTGACAGAATGTCCAGTGGGTCAATACTGAATCCGTTATACGCTGTCTCCGGGCTAGAGGGTGACCGGGGTCTATGCTGACCCTAAACTGGGTCCTGACTAATCCCTCTACCTGGAGGTACTGTTAAAGGTACAGAGGTCCAGGCCACCAGCGTAAACCCTGTCTCCTATCAATCCCTGCCAACTGTAATCTAGTCCTAAGAAGGACCCTGATTACCACCAAAGGGAAAGAACAGGTAACGGTTAATGAACAGAAAGACATACAAGAAAGACAAGAAATAAAGTAAATAAAGTCTTACATACAACACTCACACACAGTAGGAACACCTAAGGTCTCAGAGATAAACTATAAGCTATAAGAGTAAAAACAACTAAGGAGCTCTTAGCTTAAGTATTCTCAGAACCGCTCCAGTCTGCTAGACTACATGAATGCTTTCACTGGCGTCTAACACCCAGACTGGCAGGAATATAAAGGAAACTAATTAGAACATAATCAAAAGCAGCCGGCGAGGCTGGACCTAGTCTTAGCAAAGAGCTAGGTAAAATTAACTCTCTCATTACCAAACACAAAGAAACAGCAGCTCAGCTGTGAGAAGTCAGAATGTGCAATCGCGACGATCTTCGTGGCGATGCACCCATGACAGTACCCCCCCCTTCTACGAGGGGCCTCCGACCCTCATGACCAGGTCTGTCTGGGTAAGTTGTGTGAAAGGTCCGAACCAATCGATCTGTGTTAGCATCAGACGCAGGGACCCACGTCCTCTCCTCAGGACCATACCCCCTCCAATGAACTAAGTACTGAGGGGATCGGCGACTGAGACGTGAGTCAATGATTTTCGACCCATGAAATTCCACGTTATCATTGACTACCACTGAAGGAGGAGGTAGAGGTGACGGTATGACTGGTGCCACATACTTTTTAAGTAATGACTTGTGAAACACATTATGAATTTTAAACGTAGGAGGGAGGTCCAGACGAAATGCCACAGGATTAATTATGGAACTGATCCTGTACGGCCCGATGAATCTGGGACCCAACCTCCAGGAGGAAACTTTAAGTTTTATATTCCTGGTAGACAACCAAACCAGATCGTTCACCTTCAGATCTAGACCAGAAACTCTCCTCCTATCAGCCATCCGTTTGTAACGGTTCCCCGTAACCTTCAGTCTTAAGCGATCTGGAACTATCAGTCTCCCTGGAAGTCCCACAGGGGCGTCCCCCTGAGCCCCCAATACCTCCCCCTCAAGCTCAGAGCATACAGCTGACACTACAACTCCCTCCTGAGGAATAGGAACCGGATCATCCGTCTTCCCGGCCCCTGGGAAAGTACGAGATAAGGCATCAGGAAGCAACTTTATTGAGCAGTCATATGCGCGATGAGGAGGTAACTCTTTACACCCCTCCTCTGAGAACATCTCCCCAAAGTCCTCCAGAAAAGGAGGCAAAGTCCTAGGCACAACCGCACCGATGACCGTGCTCATGCAGTTATTCCTGCAAAATTCACCCCACTGGCTTATCTTTCTGGATTGCCAATCAATCACTGGGTTATGTTTAGCCAACCAAGGAAGTCCCAACACAATAGGAGTAGGTAGACCCTCCAACACATAACAAGACAATTGCTCTTTATGTATTGCCCCTACTCGAAGATCTATGTTATGAACAGCTTGTACCAAGCTACCTTGACCGAGAGGTCTAGAATCAATAGAGACTATAGGGACTGGTTTGGCCAATACACTCAGTTGCATACCATGCACCTGGGCAAACCGAGCGTCCACCAGATTAGCCCCGGACCCACTATCAAGAAAAACAGAAATCCTCTCAGTTCTAGTACCAATCACCACCTCCGCAGGCACGAGAAACTGAGAGGGATTTGGGACGAAATACACACTCCCAGGTTAACTCCTTTGCTCAAAGAGGCCCGGGATGGACACCCCCCAACAAAATGTCCCTCTCTCCCGCAAAAGAAACACCTTCTAGTCTTGCGGTGCACCGCCGATTCCCTCCTACAAAATGATGTCCCTCCCAACTGCATGGGCTCCTCAGAACAGACCAGGGGAACCTCAGTATAAGGGACTTTAGTAGTAGGTGGAGTCATCACGGGAGGCGGAGTTACCTCGCGTCTTCCCCGAAGTCGTCTATCAATGCGAATAGCGAGGGCCACAGCAGCCTCCAGTGATGGAGGAGAATCATACTGAGCCAACACATCTTTTAATTTGTCAGACAACCCTTGACAAAACTGGCTCCTAAGAGCTGGGTCATTCCACTGAGTATCTGTTGCCCATCTACGGAACTCAGAAGAATATTCCTCCGCTGGACGATTTCCTTGCCGTATTTTACGTAACTTTGTTTCAGCAAGGGAGACTCGATCCGGATCATCATATACCAGACCCAGGGCAGTAAAAAATCGATCCACTGACTGGAGATCTGGGGAGCCTGGAGGAATAGAGAACGCCCAAGATTGAGGGTCCCCTTGTAAGAGCGAGATAACAATTCCCACCCTCTGCTCTTCACTCCCAGATGACCGAGGCCGCAGCCGAAAGTACAATTTACATGCCTCCCGGAAGGTAAAAAATTTGTCCCGCCCACCAGTGAACCTGTCCGGGAGAGCAACCTTAGGTTCAGATCTGGTTTGCTCCGGGGGGGACAAAACCTTGGACTTAATGTCTGCAAACTCCATGGACAACCCCTGCAACTGCCGGGCCAGCTGGGCTACTGGATCCATGACAGCTGGGGAGAATCTTTAGTATGGCCGGTGAAAATGTCACGCTGTATAGCAGATATATATATGTGATGTCAGTAATCTATATCAAAAGGGCAACATACTATATAACATGCACATAGATATATGATAACATAGAATTACCTGACAGAATGTCCAGTGGGTCAATACTGAATCCGTTATACGCTGTCTCCGGCTAGAGGGTGACCGGGGTCTATGCTGACCCTAAACTGGGGTCCTGACTAATCCTCTACCTGGAGGTACTGTTAAAGGTACAGAGGTCCAGGCCACCAGCGTAAACCCTGTCTCCTATCAATCCCTGCCAACTGTAATCTAGTCCTAAGAAGGACCCTGATTACCACCAAAGGGAAAGAACAGGTAACGGTTAATGAACAGAAAGACATACAAGAAAGACAAGAAATAAAGTAAATAAAGTCTTACATACAACACTCACACACAGTAGGAACACCTAAGGTCTCAGAGATAAACTATAAGCTATAAGAGTAAAAACAACTAAGGAGCTCTTAGCTTAAGTATTCTCAGAACCGCTCCAGTCTGCTAGACTACATGAATGCTTTCACCGGCGTCTAACACCCAGACTGGCAGGAATATAAAGGAAACTAATTAGAACATAATCAAAAGCAGCCGGGCGAGGCTGGACCTAGTCTTAGCAAAGAGCTAGGTAAAATTAACTCTCTCATTACCAAACACAAAGAAACAGCAGCTCAGCTGTGAGAAGTCAGAATGTGCAATCGCGACGATCTTCGTGGCGATGCACCCATGACAATAGATGCTGCAAAAAAAAAAAAAAAGACATACTCACCTCTCGTCACTGGGGGCCAGGTGCTGGTGTCCTGAGCAGGCGGGGACACCGGCGCGCTATGGGTGACAGGTGCCGGTGTCACCACTGGCTCAGGGCCCCGGCACCTGCGATATTTACCTGTCACCGGGTCCACTGCTGAGCGCCGCTGTCTTCAGTCCTCCGGCAGTGAATGCTCAGGCAGAGGGAGCGGCGCTCACTAATGACGTCATCGCACCCTCTGCCTGAACATCGCAGCAAGAGAGGACACGATGACACAGCGGCGCTCAGCGGCTGGAGCGGGTGACAGGTAAGTAATGATATTCACTGCTTCCCACGCCCATGTGGACGTGGGAAGCAGTGAATATTCATTTCTCTTTAGCAGCGGGGACAGGGGCTCCTGCCTCCTGTCACCCGCTGCTGCTCCGCTGGCACGGGGCCCCCATGGCAGCTGCGTGGTGTGCCGCTATTAGCGACACGCCCCTGGCTGGGGGCCCCTGGAGCAGCGGGGGCCCTAGGCAACTGGCCCCTGTATGCCAGCAGGTGCCAGGGCCCCCCAGATGCCAGGGCCCACCGGAGAATCCTCCGGTTCTCCGGTGGGCCAGTCCGACCCTGAATATACATAGTTTTGGGTATAAAATTATGCTGACAGATTCCCTTTTAATAAGAGCCAGCTAACATAGGCTCTAATGATGTACGGGGTGGATACAGTGCATGCAGTCTTTCATTTCAAGGGCATAAAAGAAATGTGTGGTCTTCTAAAAGACCAAGCCTACATTGAAATTCCACACAAAACTCCTCCATATTAGTAGGTGATATTACTTTTTGTTCTGTGATTCATGTCATCTATCAATGATTTACCGTAAAATGAAAATTAATCTGATGCCTGTATTGTTCATAGAAAAGAAAATCATTCATTTGTGCTGCTTGGGGATATTTTAAGCACTGAAGCTCCCACAATCATGTGTTTGAAATTGTTCGCTGTTAAACTTTATACAAGAGTGAATCACACAGTGTAATGCTTCACAGCTTATTGCGGGGATTTGTATTAACAATTGTACAGTCATGGCCAAAAGTTTTGAGAATGACACAAATATTATATTTTCACATGATCTGCTGCCCTCTGGTTTTTATGTGTGTTTGACAGATGTTTTTATCACAGACAGAAATATAATAATTGCAAACATATGAGTAACAAAAGCTTATATTGACAGTTAGAATGAGTTAATGCAGCAAGTCAATATATGAAGTGTTGACCCTTCTTCTTCAGGACCTCTGCAATTCTCCCTGGCATGCTCTCAATCAACTTCTGGACCAAATCCTGACTGATAGCAGTCCATTCTTGCACAATCAATGCTTTCATTTTGTCAGAATTTTTAGGTTTTTGTTTGTCCACCCGTCTCTTGATGATTGACCACAAGTTCTCAATGGGATTAAGATCTCGGGAGTTTCCAGGCCATGGACCCAAAAAGTCTATGTTTTGTTCCCTGAGCCATTTAGTTATCACCTTTGCTTTATGGCAAGGTGCTCCATCATGCTGGAAAAGGCATTGTTGATCGCCAATCTACTCTTGGAGTGTTGGGAAAAGTTGCTCTTGGAGGACATTCTGGTACCATTCTTTATTCATGGCTGTGTTTTTAGGCAAGACTGTGAGAGAGCCGATTCCCTTGGCTGAGAAGCAACCCCACATATGAATGGTTTCAGGATGCTTAACAGTTGGCATGAGACAAGACTGGTGGTAGCGCTCACCTTGTCTTCTCCGAATGAGGCGTTTTCCTGATGTCCCAAACAATCGAAAAGGGGATTCATCAGAGAAAATAACTTTACCCCAGTCCTCAGTAGTCCACTGCTTGTACCTTTTGCAGAATATCAGTCTGTCCATGATGTTTTTTCTGGAGAGAAGTGGCTTCTTTGCTGCCCTCCTTGAGACCAGGCCTTGCTCCAAGAGTCTCCGCCTCACAGTGCGTGCAGATGCACTCACACCTGCCTGCTGCCATTCCTGAGCAAGCTCTGCACTGCTGGTAGCCCGATCCCACAGCTGAAACACTTTTAAGAGACGGTCCTGGCGCTTGCTGGTCTTTCTTGGGCGCCCTGAAGCCTTTTTGGCAACAATGAAACCTCTCTCCTTGAAGTTCTTGATGATGCGATAGATTGTTGACTGAGGTGCAATCTTTCTAGCTGCGATACTCTTCTCTGTTAGGCCATTTTTGTGCATTGCAATGATGACTGCACGTGTTTCTTTAGAGATAACCATGGTTAACAGAAGAGAAACAATGATGCCAAGCACCAGCCTCCTTTTAAAGTGTCCAGTGGTGTCATTCTTACTTAATCATGACAGATTGATCTCCAGCCATGTCCTCATCAACACCCACACCTGTGTTAATGAAGCAATCACTGAAAAGAGGTTAGCTGGTCCTTTTAAGGCAGGGCTGCAATGATGTTGAAATGTGTTTTGGGGGATAAAGTTCATTTTCTAGCCAAATATTGACTTTGCAAGTAATTGCTGTTAAGCTGATCACTCTTTATAACATTCTGGAGTATATGCAAATTGCCATTAGAAAAAGTGAAGCAGTAGACTTTGTAAAAATTAATATTTGTGTCATTCTCAAAACTTTTGGCCATGACTGTATCTACTAAGACTGATACAGGTCAAAATAGTCTTCATAGGTTTCAGGTATTACATTTTGGTTTATGTTAGAAATTTAGAACAACAATTACGGTACTTTAAATCAATGCACTTTCCAATGGGGATGTGTACATACTTGAGATATGTTTAAAGACATACAATGAGAAAGAGCACCATTGCAAAAGTGAGAATGAGGTCTCTACCATTGTCCCAGTTATGACAATGCCCCTTCATGATCAGGGGATTTTCTGTATTTTTTTTTAGCTTTTTTTTCCTTCCCTTCTTCCAAGAGCCATACATTTTTCGATTTTGTTATGCCATATGAGGGCTTGTTTTTCGCTGATCGAGCTGTACTTTTGAATGACATCATTCATTTTATCGTGGGATGCACTGGAAAGTGGGAAAAAAATCAAAGTGATTTGAAATTGCAAAAAAAAGTGCAATTCCAAGTGAAATCATGTTCACTATACATACGGTAAAACCGATCTGCCAATATGATTCTCCATTGTAATGATGAGCCCCCCTGCTGGCGCATGTTAAATTCTGCTGTCAGATTTACATATGACATAACTGTATGTCATTGTTGCGCGAGGGACATCATGATTACAGTGCAACTGATTTCTGCAGCCAATCACTTGGCTCAGTGGTGATAGTGATGTAGATGGCATGGACTGATTGATTTGCGGTGTGCGGTGATCTTGAAGTCAGAGATTCAGCCTGTTATTAAATACCAGGGACAGAGGCAACAATGAACCCGTGGAGGCTGGGTAGTCTGATTTTACTATTTTTCCCTAGTGCAAGCCTAAGGGCAGAAAATAAATCAGTTCACAAAAAACCTCTTCATTGCCATAATGCCTCTTAATATTGGACAGAAAACAACGTTTTTCTTTTCTGCTGTTAATTGGAAAGTCATAAATATCCTTTAGCCTGCGTATGTGAGTAAGGGTATGTGCACACGTTGCGGATTCGTGTGCGGATTTTTCCGCGCGGAATCTGCACAATCTGCAGTTAAAATGACCTGCGTTTTACCTGCGGATTTACTGCGGATTTTCTGCAGTTTTTGTGCGGATTTGCCCTGCATTTTACACCTGTGGATTCCTATAAAGGAATAGGTGTAAACACGATTGCATTTTGGTGCGCTCGGCGCACCATCAAAAGGACGCATGCGCCGGCAAAAGCATACCTGCACACGGCCTGCGTACCCAATGCTAAAGATAGGGTACGCAGGTCACATGCAGCGTCATGCACCCATAGGCGGAGCCGCTGGGAGGCGTGGCCAGGGGGCAGAGCTTAGCGGCGGCCGTGCGCAGACCGACGCAGGTCTGTGAAACGCAAATGTGAAACCTCCCTAAGAGTGCTTTTTTTTTAAAATACAATGTTAAAATTAAAAATAAATACAATCATATATGCTGCATTAGTAAAATATTGTATAATCATATTGAATGACCACCTCCCTCCCTGTACAGCCTTCCTCTATCCCTACTCTCTATAATGTGCTGTAAAAACACGTCAAAAACGCATCAAAAAGGTATGTTTTTATGCTGCGTTTTTCCTGCCAACATCAGTATTTACAGCAGATTTTTTTTGGAAATACTGAATATGTGCACATACAGTTAGGTCCATAAATATTTGGACAGAGACAACATTTATCTAATTTTGGTTCTAGACATTACCACAATGAATTTGAAACAAAACAAATCAGATGCAGTTGAAGTTCACACTTTCAGCTTTCATTTGAGGGTATCCACATTAAAATTGGATGAAGGGTTTAGGAGTTTCAGCTCCTTAACATGTGCCACCCTGTTTTTAAAGGGACCAAAAGTAATTGGACAATTGACTCCAAGGCTATTTCATGGACAGGTGTGGGCAATCCCTTCATTATATCATTCTCAATTAAGCAGATAAAAGGGCTGGTGTTGATTTGAGGTGTGGTGTTTGCATTTGGAAGGTTTAGCTGTGAAGGAAACATGCGGTCAAAGGAGCTCTCCATGCAGGTGAAACAAGCTATCCTTAAGCTGCAAAAAACAGAAAAAACCCATCCGAGAAATTGCTACAACTTTAGGAGTGGCAAAATCTACAGTTTGGTACATTCTGAGAAAGAAAGAAAGCACTGGTGAACTCATCAATGCAAAAAGACCTGGGCGCCCACGGAAGACAACAGTGGTGGATGATCGCAGAATACTCTCCATGGTGAAGAGAAACCCCTTCACAACAGCCAACCAAGTGAACAACACTCTCCAGGAGGTAGGCGTATCAATATCCAAATCTACCATAAAGAGAAGACTGCATGAAATTAAATACAGAGGGTTCACTGCACGGTGCAAGCCACTCATAAGAATCAAGAATAAAAAGGCTAGGCTGGACTTTGCTAAAAAACATCTAAAAAAGCCAGCACAGTTCTGGAAGAACATTCTTTGGACAGATGAAACCAAGATCAACCTCTACTAGAATGATGGAAAGAGAAAAGTATGGCGAAGGCGTGGTACAGCTCATGATCCAAAGCATACCACATCATCTGTAAAACATGGCGGAAGCAGTGTGATGGCTTGGGCATGCATGGCTGCCAGTGGCACTGGGTCACTAGTGTTTATTGATGATGTGACACAGGACAGAAACAGCCGAATGAATTCTGAGGTATTCAGAGCCATACTGTGTGCTCAGATCCAGCCAAATGCAGCCAAACTGATTGGTCGTCTTTTCATACTACAGATGGACAATGACCCAAAACATAAAGTCAAAGCAACCCAGGAGTTTATTAAAGCAAAGAAGTGGAATATTCTTGAATGGCCAAGTCAGTCACCTGATCTCAACCCAATTGAACATGCATTTCACTTGTTAAAGACTAAACTTCAGACAGAAAGGCCCACAAACAAACAACAACTGAAAACCACCGCGGTGAAGGCCTGGCAGAGCATCAAAAAGAAGGAAACACAGTGTCTGGTGATGTCCATGAGTTCAAGACTTCAGGCAGTCATTGCTAACAAAGGGTTTTCAACCAAGTACTAGAAATTAACATTTTATTTACAATTATTTAATCTGTCCAATTACTTTTGGTCCCTTTAAAAACAGGGTGGCACATGTTAAGGAGCTGAAACTCCTAAACCCTTCATCCAATTTTAATGTGGATACCCTCAAATGAAGCTGAAAGTCTGAACTTCAACTGCATCTGATTTGTTTTGTTTCAAATTCATTGTGGTAATGTCTAGAAACAAAATTAGATAAATGTTGTCTCTGTCCAAATATTTATGGACCTAACTGTACCTTTGGGGTAACAAATATGAAAATTCTCCTTCATTGTTCTTCATAATATCCCTTACTGATCTCCTAATACACCAGTTATTGTTAATAATGAAATAGTCAATAGAAATATATTCTGTTTTACTATATACAATAGTATTACATATGGCAAGGCTTTAATACTAGAGTTTAGGACCGTCCCGAATAGTCACCTTGACGTGGTGTGATGGCTTTTACTTTTTATCAATCAAAATTACCTTAACTAAACACTCTATATCATTTTCATGAAGTATTGCTGTTTATTTATTTACTGCAGGGTATTTGCTTATTTTGTTTTTGTCTTGGGTTTTGTCTGTATAGTGGCCAGTGCGAACATGTGCCTACACGCTGCATGCACACAAACTTATATTCCAGTTCATCTCTTTAGGTTTTTTTTTTTCAGTTTTTTTTGCACTCTATACAAATAAAGGTTTGGCCTACCTTTTTCTTGAGCTGGACATTACATTCATATAGGCCTTCATGTCAAGATGTCATTAACCGGGTCTCAGCCCTTCTCAGCCATTATTCACATTTAGGCTATGTGCACACGTTGTAGATTGGTCTGCAGAATTTTCTGCACAGAATCTACATCTCTTGGCAGAAACTGCAGGTCAAAATCCGAGCAGTTTTTATCCTTTTTTTGTCCTTTTTATCTGCAGATTTACTGCAGTTTTTGTGCAGATTTCCCCTGCCTTTTGAGACCTGCAGATTCCTATAATGGAGTTAAGGGTATGTGCACACGTTGCGGATTCTGTTGCAGTTCTGCAGCAGATTTTGCCTTGCAGATCTGCAGCAGAACTGCAAGCGATGTACAGTGCCATTCTAGTCAATGGAAATCAAAAAATGCAGTGCACATGCTGCGGTTTTTTCTGCGCAGATTTGGTGCGGATTTAAAACTGCAGCATGTCACTTCTTTTGTGCAGAACTGCAGCGGTTTTACACCTGCTCCATTATAGGAATCTGCAGGTCTCAAAAGGCAGGGGAAATCTGCACAAAAACTGCAGTAAATCTGCAGATAAAAAGGACAAAAAAAGGATAAAAACTGCGCAGATTTTGACCTGCAGTTTCTGCCAAGAGATGCAGATTCTGTGCAGAAAATTCTGCAGACCAATCTACAACGTGTGCACATATAAACCGCTGCAGTTCTGCACAAAAGAAGTGACATGCTGCAGTTTTAAATCCGCACCAAATCTGCGCAGAAAAATCTGCAGCATGTGCACTGCATTTTTTTGATTTCCATTGACTAGAATGGCACTGTACATCACTTGCAGTTCTGCTGCAGATCTGCAAGGCAAAATCTGCTGCAGAACTGCAACAGAATCCGCAACGTGTGCACATACCCTTAGGCTATGTGCACACGTTGCGGAATTGCCATGGAAATTTCCGCGGCAATTCCGCACCTCCCTGCCGCGGGAAATCCGCATATTATAGGTATGCGTATTCCCGCTAAACACTAGCGTTTTGCAAGCGGAATTAGCTTGCAGAACGCTAGCGTTTTTCAAGCGATCTGACAGGTTGGTCACACGAGTCAAACAAGTGTTTGATTCGTGTGACCAACTTTTTACTATTGATGCCGCCTATGTCGCATCAATAGTAAAAAGATCTAATGTAAAAATAATAAAAAAAATAATAAATAATGATATTCTCACCTTCCGGCGGCCCCCGCAGCCTTCCCGCCTCTCAGCGACGCTCCCGGCAAGTTCCGTTCCCAGGAGTACTTTGTGGCAATCATCCCGATGACGTAGAATCTCACGAGACCGCTACGTCATCTTGGTGATCTCGCAAAGCACTTCTGGGAACGCGATTGGCGGGAGCGTCGCTGAGAGGGCGGAAAGCTGCGGGGGCCGCCGGAAGGTGAGAATATCATTATTTTTTATTTTAATTATTGTTTTTACATGGATATGGTACCCAGGGCTTGGAGGAGAATCTCCTCTCCTCCAGACCCTGGGTACCATCCGCACATGAACCGCTTACTTTCCGCATGGTGGGCACAGCCACATGCGGAAAGTAATTGGTTCAATGCATTCCTATGGCGGCGGAATCGCCGCGGTTCCGCAAAAAAGAATGAGCATGCTGCGGATTCTCCCGCGATGCGATTCCGCCGCGGAAAAACCCGAGCATGTGCACAGCATTGCGGAATCTCATAGGTCATAATGAGTTGTATTGTGCAAGCGGTTTTGCCGCGGTTTCGCGGCGTTTCCGCCGTGAAAAACCGCGGCAAAACCGCTAAGAAACCGCAACGTGTGCACATAGGCTTAGGCTATGTGCACACGTTGCGGAATTGCCATGGAAATTTCCGCGGAAATTCCGCACCTCCCTGCCGCGGGAAATCTGCATATTATAGGTATGCGTATTCCCGCTAAAAACTAGCGTTTTGCAAGCGGAATTAGCTTGCAGAACGCTAGCGTTTTACAAGCTATCTGACAGGGTGGTCACACGAGTCAAACAAGTGTTTGACTCGTGTGACCAACTTTTTACTATTGATGCCGCCTATGTCGCATCAATACTAAAAAGATCTAATGTTAAAATAATAAAAAAAATAATAAGTAATGATATTCTCACCTTCCGGCGTCCCCGCAGCTTTCCCGCCTCTCAGCGACGCTCCCGGCAAGTTTCGTTCCCAGGAGTCCTTTGCGGCAATCATCCCGATGACGTACATCTCGCAAGACCGCTACGCCATCTGGGTGATCTCGCAATGCACTACTGGGAACGCGATTGGCGGGAGCGTCGCTGAGAGGCGGGAAAGCTGCGTGGGACGCCGGAAGGTGAGAATATCATTATTTTTTATTTTAATTATTGTTTTTACATGGATATGGTACCCAGGGCTTGGAGGAGAATCTCCTCTCCTCCAGACCCTGGGTACCATCCGCACATGAACCGCTTACTTTCCGCATGGTGGGCACAGCCACATGCAGAAAGTAAGCGGTTCAATGCATTCCTATGGCGGCGGAATCGCCGCGGTTCCGCAAAAGAGAATGAGCATGCTGCGGATTCTCCCGCGATGCATTTCCGCCGCGGAAAAACCCGCAGCATGTGCACAGCATTGCGGAATCTCATAGGCCTTAATGAGTTGTATTGTGTAAGCGGTTTTGCCGCGAAAAACCGTGGCAAAACCGCTAAAAAACCGCAACGTGTGCACATAGCCTTAAGGTTTTAATAGTAGAGGTTAGCATCATCCCAAATAGGGTCCCCTTGACGTGGTAAGATGGCTTTAATGTTTTTTTTTTTAATTAAAATTATGTTAACTTATTAAGCACCCCAGAGGTGTAGCTAGAGTTTTAGCGCAGGGGGGGGCGACACATTTGAGTGGGCCACTAACCAGGTAACCATAATTACAGCTACGTTGGCATCCCCTAATTGTTGATATAGGTGAACCTCAGCAGGTGATCACGCTGTTATTGAAAATAAATATTGTAACATTTTCAAGGGATATAGCTCTAGGATCGCTGTCTGGGTAGACAGAATGGCATGAAAACAGTTCATTCAGACAGCAGTTCTGGTGTAAAACTGGCCGCAACCAGCTTTATTAAAGTCCACAGCAAACAGATAAAAATAAATCATAAACAGAAAACCTGGGCTTGTCTAGCCACTAATTACACATAGATTGATTTCCCTGTCTATCCGGGTCCCGGCTCTACCAGCCTGGCTCAACACAACACATATCATATATGTTACCAGTATGGAGTTTCACAGATACTCCTCCTTGTGTCTGAAGGCACATCCAACGTCCAGACTTGAGAGAGATCCACTCCTATTCAGCTGCTATTCGCACGGATTCTCACTGAGACTACTCCTGTGTCCGGGGTACTTCCTGCACCCAGACTGAGATAGCTCAAAATCCTGGAGACTGCTTCCTTGTGCCGGGACACCTCCCTGTGTCCAGACTAAAGACAGCTCCCAATCCTGGAGACTGCTTCCTTGTGCCGGGACACCCCCCTGTGTCCAGACTAAAGACAGCTCCCAATCCTGGAGACTGCTTCCTTGTGCCGGGACACCTCCCTGTGTCCAGACTAAAGACAGCTCCCAATCCTGGAGACTGCTTCCTTGTGCCGGGACACCTCCCTGTGTCCAGGCTAAAGACAGCTCCTAGATTGTGTTTGCAGACACCTACTTCTGGTCTCCTAATTAACACCTGAGTGATTTTAGGCCTGAGCTGCAACTGTGTGTTGAATGTGAGGTGTAGTGACCTTTCTCTACCACTAGGTTTACAAAGCCACACATTTCCCTTATACCTAGGTGAAATGTACACCCCATTCAACACATATTCCTTCACTGTCTCACATATCCCCACCCTCTTCTCCAGACCGGAGGGCTGGTCATCCAGACCGGAGGGCTGGTCAACAATCCAACAGAGACAGTGAACTCTGGACCAGTCATGGCCCTCATCAGCTTCATCTTCACCACTGTCATTTGTATCGTCACCTGAGTCATAGCCAACATCAGCTTTCTCTTCATCTGAAGCATCCGCACTACCCTGTACCCTCCCAGGCCTATACTCTCTGCGGGCCTCGGGTATCCTGCACGGTTTCATCTTGACCTTAGGGCCGGGCTCAGTTTCGACATAGTGCCTGGCCAGAGAAGTACGACCCGGCACATCAGAACACTTCTGCTGACTCTTCCTCAGAAACTCACGTACCTCCTGTCCCTGGTGCACTGACCATGTGTCACCAACTATCATAGAAGGTATAGGGGGTTTTTCACTTTTCTCCAGTTCCCCACTTTCAGGCTCTTCTGGCAAGACATGCCCAGAAGCCCTACCGTCCGTCCTATACTCTACTTCTTCAGTCACATCTGGCTCACTGTCAGGGCTATACCCTTCATTTTCATTCACATCCTGCTCACTGTCAGGGTCATACAATTCATTTTTATTCATATCCTGCTCACTGTCAGTGTTATACAATTCATTTTCATTCACATCCTGCTCACTGTCAGGGTTATACAATTCATTTTCATTCACATCTTGATCTGGAACCTTAGTTAACATGTCATCCACAACATTAACTGCACCATCTGGTCCCTCAAGTATGTGACTATGTGACAACCCCAGCACTATACTTCTATATAGTTCAGGTACTAGGAGCTGACTCACGACCTCTCCCTGGACTTCAGTGTCCCTATACAACAGGCTATTGTCCATGGCAGCATGAGGAAACCTCTCCTCAGAGCCAGGCTCCTGGGAAACCTCATTTAGAACAATTATATTTTCCTGTGCCGTTTTAAGAGTGGGGTCTCGCCACTGCTCACTCTCAAAATTGTCACAGGACACAGGCAAGTCAGGGACACTCGGTTCCCGAGAACCACCATCCTCATCTCCCAACATCACCTGCAAAGGAATTTCATCACTATCACAGTCATCATTATTATCAATATCATTATCATGACTATGATCAGTATCATCATCACTATCATGATCATCATCAGCATCATTATCATGGTCATCATCATTATCATGATCATCATCATCATTATCATGGTCATCATCATTATCATGATCATCATCATCATCATCATTATTATCAGCATCAGCATCATTATCACATAAATTTAACGGCCCACTAGCATTGTGTTCCGCCCCTCGGGACTGCGCACCCTCAATAGGAGCTTCATCACACTGTCCATCAGAAACATTTCTCCCCCAGAGATCCTCAGATCGGGGAAAGTCTCCACCCAATATGACGTGGTGCACCAGGCTCTTCACTACCCCCACTTCATATGAAACCTCCCCGAGTTTAGGGACCAAGTCCACGGCAGTCTCTGGGTAGACTTTGGTGTCTCCATGGATGCACACCACACTCAGGTGCTTATCAGGGATGAAGTCCCTATCAATCAGGCTGTCACATATGGAAGTCACTGGACTCTCTGAGTCCAAGAGGGCCTGTACTGGGCAGTCATTTACAACCACCGGGACACCTGTGGTCCAGTCTCTTCAGCTGAGGTGGACACACACACAGGCTCTGCGCAGGGAGAGAGAGATCTGCCAACATCACAATACATAGGCTCCCCCTCTATTGGACAGTTGGCTGCAATTTCACGACATCTCCAACACTGTCCACCACAATCACCCTCCCATATGTCCCCTACAGCTGGAACGCTCTTACCGCGAGAGTTCAGCGTCCGGGAACTCCGAAGTGACGACCTCTCAGACGGCTGTACCTCAGGAGGACGTGCTCGGGTGTAGCGGTTCACTATCACCTTTTCAACTCCATAATCAGGTTTGCTGACTGCAGACTCCCAACTGTATCTCCAGTCACGAACTCCCCTGGCACGGGCTGTCACCGTAACACCCAGCCGGGTACGAATCTCCGCTTTCAGCTTGGCATAGTCTTGGCTGTCCTGCTCGTTCAGGTCAGCATAGGCCACCTGGGGCACTCCAATCAGATAGGGTGCGACCATCATGGCCCACTCAGATAGGGGCAGATTCTCCTTCTCTGCCAATCTCTCAAATCTAGTGAGATACACCTCCACATCATCACGAGGTGTCATCTTTTTCAGGGACTGTCTTACCGCCTTCTTTACAGCGGACAAGTCAGGTGCCTTCACAACATTACTCTGAGACGAGGTGCGGAGAGCTGCAATCTGCTCCAACAACCGGTTATTCTCCTGCTGCTGCTGCAGGAATTGCTGCCGGTGCTCCTGCATGCGCTGCTGGTGCTGCAGGCGCTGCTGCTCCATGCTCCGCTGGGCCTGTACCAGGTACTCAACGAGCCCCTCCATACTGCCGGATTTATCTGTCTCAACCACGGCAGTCTTATGTTGCACAATAACTTGCGCCATTTGTTCAAACAGCGCCTCCATGCTGTCATCCATGCTGTCAGACTTCTCTGTCTTAACAACGGCAGTCTTCACTCAAGACATACACACACTCTACAGTCTTTTCCATAGAAAAATTCAGCTCTGCTGTGCAGACACTTTTTTTTTTTTTTCTTTGCAAAGTCTATTAGGGCTCCTGTCTCTTTAAGACTGCTCCAAACAGATGTTTCTGCTGACACACTTTTTTTCTCTGCTGCTATTTCAACAGACTTCACCTTTATTGCTGTCTCTAAGCCACCGTGCTGCATGCACACTCCAGCACTAACTGTATCAGCCCCTGCGCTGCCCGCATTCTCCACCAATTGTAACATTTTCAAGGGATATAGCTCTAGGATCGCTGTCTGGGTAGACAGAATGGCATGAAAACAGTTCATTCAGACAGCAGTTCTGGTGTAAAACTGGCCGCAACCAGCTTTATTAAAGTCCACAGCAAACAGATAAAAATAAATCATAAACAGAAAACCTGGGCTTGTCTAGCCACTAATTACACATAGATTGATTTCCCTGTCTATCCGGGTCCCGGCTCTACCAGCCTGGCCCAACACAACACATATCATATATGTTACCAGTATGGAGTTTCACAGATACTCCTCCTTGTGTCTGAAGGCACATCCAACGTCCAGACTTGAGAGAGATCCACTCCTATTCAGCTGCTTATTGCACGGATTCTCACTGAGACTACTCCTGTGTCCGGGTACTTCCTGCACCCAGACTGAGATAGCTCAAAATCCTGGAGACTGCTTCCTTGTGCCGGGACACCTCCCTGTGTCCAGACTAAAGACAGCTCCCAATCCTGGAGACTGCTTCCTTGTGCCGGGACACCCCCCTGTGTCCAGACTAAAGACAGCTCCCAGTCCTGGAGACTGCTTCCTTGTGCCGGGACACCTCCCTGTGTCCAGACTAAAGACAGCTCCCAATCCTGGAGACTGCTTCCTTGTGCCGGGACACCTCCCTGTGTCCAGGCTAAAGACAGCTCCCAGATTGTGTTTGCAGACACCTACTTCTGGTCTCCTAATTAACACCTGAGTGATTTCAGGCCTGAGCTGCATCTGTGTGTTGAATGTGAGGTGTAGTGACCTTTCTCTACCACTAGGTTTACAAAGCCACACATTTCCCTTATACCTAGGTGAAATGTACACCCCATTCAACACATATTCCTTCACTGTCTCACAATCTATATAGAAAAGCGAGTACCATTATTAACACCATGTAAGATTACAGTACAGTTACAGATAGTGACTTACAGCTGATGTTCTTTTTTAGGAAATTGTTCATTTTTGCGGTCTTTTCCATCTGTCCTAGACTGAAATGACAACTTCTCCAGCCAGGACTCATCTGCAGATATTACAGCACAGACACATCAGACTTCTCACATTTCCAGCTCCGTCTCCATCTATTCCCAACCTTCACAAACTCCTCATCCTGCTGATATCCCAATACTGAGCTGCTGCTGCCATATGTGTCCCTATTACTGCACCCACTGCGTGGTACAATAACGGCTTCTCTTACCACCCCACATAGTAATAATGCCACCACTGTGCTCCTTACTTAGTAATAATGATTCCTTTGTGCTCTCTTGATAGTAAAATTGCCCCTAGTAAATATTAATGCCCTGTGCTAGTGCCCTCCATATTTTGTCCCTATAAAGTATTAATACCCCATATTCCACTTTGCTGGTCACAATACTCTGAGTCCCAATAACAATAATGATTTAGTGCCTGCTTAAGTGTTCCTCCGTGTACAGCTCCAGTATACACAGTATGGTAGGCCCACAGCTTCACCATACACAGTATAATGCCCCCACATCTCCCCTATACACAGTATGATGATCCCACAACTTCCCTATACACCATATGATGTCCGTACTGCTTCCCTATACACATTATGGTGAGCCCACAGCTCCCCTCTACACAGTATGATAGACCCACAGCTCCTTCCCCTATACACAGTATGATAGGCTCACAGCTACCCTATACACAGTATGATGATCCCACAGCTCCCCTATACATTGTATGATGTCCTCAATGCTCCCCAATACACAATATGATAAGCCCAAAGCTCCCCTATACATAGTATGATAGGCCCACAGCTCACCTCTTGTATGGTTCTTAGTCTCTTTTGACATGTTTCTTGAAACTCAGTTTTTCCGTCGGCCATTTTGCTTTCTGTCCTGCTGCAGCTGTCTTGCCCTCAGTTAATATGGAGTTTCCAGCTTTCATGTTCCCGCCCTGATTCTCTCCCTCTTGCCTCTTAAGCAGCCTCAGCTGAGCAATCAGTGCTTCAGAGTCAAGTCTGCAGTCAGCCTGTGACCTGGCTCCTGGAAATCTTGGACTTGGTACGCCAGCCTTTTCCTGCTGAGGAACTTTTGAACGCTTGTGGACTCTGGAAACCTGCTATTTGATAAATCCACGTTTGCAAGGGAATTATGGTAAAAGAGAAGAGATCCTGGACCTGTTGTAGAAAGTTACTGCTGAGCTTGCTGTTACTCTGGCCTGCTGTGTCTCCTGCCTCTGTACCTGCAAACCGTTTGACCCCTTTTGCCTACTTGTATGAAGTAACGCAAGTCCTTCCTAATCAAACCTGTGTCTCATGTGTTTTCCTCGCACCCAAGCACAAAACGCTATATGAACTGTACACCATATATCATACCTCTACACAGTATGATAATCCCACAGCTCCCCTTTACACAGTATTATGATCCCACAGCTTGCCTATACACCATATGATGTTCCCCTGCTCCCCCATATACAGTATGATGAGCTCACAGCTCCCCTCTAAACAGTATAATGCTGACAGAGCTTCACTATAGAAAGTATAATGCCCCCCAGATCTCCACTTTATACACTATGATGGGCCCACAGCTCCCATACATACCCAGTTACTCTATACATAGAATGATGTCCCCATTGCTCCCCCAAACCAAAGTACAATAGTTAATAGTGTTGTAACACAGTGCATCGCCCACGCTGAGAGCCCCTCTGACAAGAGTAAATGAACTTAATTCCTCCAGCTGTTCCATTCATAGTTTCAGTCACTGCTCTGTGTATAGAGAGCGGCAGCTGTAACCGCATCTCGGCACTGACTGCCAGCCGGCTCAGCACCTTCTACTACCCGGTAGCTGCACTACTGGTGCCCCTATAAACAATAATGCTCCTTAAGTCCCCACTTAACGTTTAATAATGTCCCCTGAGTCCCCCCATGTACAGTAACAATGACCCCAGTATTACAGATTCGAGCAGGCTGTCATGTGACGACAAAATGACAAAAAAAAATGCTGGAGTGGTGCATTAAATGTAATGCAGCTCATGGTTACTGAATGGGGGCTTGTTATACTAATACTGGTAAAAGAGCCAGCTGGTAAGTATAAAAATCCCCCAACCTTTCCATCTCCAGCCTCCCCAGACTGCAAATATTAAATGTGATGGAGTGCATATAATCTCATAACAAAGCAGTATAATAATCAGCTGCCCAGTGCTCTGTCCACCTCACCCACCCACAATTCCGCCCCCACAATACCCCATGGTCTCACATTCACCCCGAGTGCCCTCTCCCCACTCCCCCACTTCAGCCCCCACAGTGCCCCATGGTTTCACATTCACCTCCAGTGCCCTGCCCTTCCTTCCCCACTTCAGCCCTCACAATACCACCATCATCTCACATTCTCCCCCAGTGCCCTGCCCCTCCTCCCCCACAATACCCCAATGCAGGGGTGGGATTCAGCTAGTTCTCCCCGGTTCGGTGGAACCGCTTGTTAAAAAAGCAGCCCGTTTCCCGAACCGGGGAGAATCAGAGCGGCGATCCGGTACTACTTTGTTGCAGCAATGCAGCGCCGGCACGCCGCAACACTGCCGGGCCCCGGCCCCTGTGCACTGATAACTCTGGAGACAGTGCAGTGCGACGATTGGGTAGCGTAGCGGCGCGGCCATCTTCTCAGTCACGAGGCGGAGCCGGAGTGTGCGGCTCTGCACAGCCGCTCCTCCTCCCTCCGCTGATGACAGTGCCCAGTAGGAGGGCTCGGAGGATATGTTTGAGGAAAAGGTGTGTCTAAATGGGTGTGGCTTTAAAAATGGGTGTGGCTTACAAATGGGTGTGGTTTTAAAATGGGTGTGGTTTTCCGACGCACAAACACAGAACCTGTTGTTAAAATTTTGAATCCCACCCCTGCCCCAATGGTCTCACATTCACCCCAAGTGGCTTGCCCCTCCTCCCCTACTTCAGCCCACACAGTACACCCATCTTCGCACATTCACCCCACAGTGACCATGACATGCCTGAATTTAGTAATCCTAATAAATTACATCCACACTTACTGATTAAGTTTGCAGGCAGTGAGGCAGAACCAGGAAGTGTCTGAGTGAAATGCAAGGTGGGCACTAGGCCCCAGCATGTCTGAGCCAATCCGAGCATGCACAGAGTGAAGCTCCATCATCAGGTCAGACAGCACCGTACACTGCAGGAGTGAGACTCTGCAACTGGCCACTTTTCTACCAGCGTGCAGCGTCTCCGTTAGACAGGAGCAGGCATTAAACTCCTCTCCTTCTGTGCTGTGTTCTGCCTCATTATGTAAGTGGCAATGGCTCCCGATGGGCCCCTTCATGTGACGGGGCTCGGGGTGATGGCCCCTCTGCCACCTCAGTAGCTATGCTACTCAAGTACCCTATATTATTTTCATGCACTATTTCTATTCATTAACTGCAGGGTTTTTACTTATTTTGCTTTTGTTTTGGGTAAAGATGAGCGGAACCATGGTAGTTGGTGATCTGGTACCCAACTAAACTATATATCCAAAGATTGGTTTGGATATCAGAACTTTACCCAAATTTGAACATGAACCCGAATTCCATTAAAATGTATGGGCACCCAAACTTCAGAGCTGGAAAAATTTCTCTCCCTCCCAACTTCCCCTGGAAATCTGAACATTAAAACGGACTTCCGGAAGAAGTCCATGTTTGGAGTTCAGCACGGTACGAACCCTAAGCTTTAACATTCTGGTTCGCTCATCTCTAGTCTTAGGTTTTATATATCATAGTGTAGTAAAGAATAACATATATTAGGTATACAAAATATGAATATATAGTATATATTGTATAAGGTATAGCATATACTTCTATATATTTTGATGTGACAATGGACCCATTTTCTTGCAATGCCCAGTTTCACAAACTGTTGTATGGTGCCCTCCACATAAATCCTTTCCTAAAAGCAATGATCTATAGAAAAGAATCAGATTGAGCATACCAAGATCTTTTTTATTGGATTTTTCATGGTTTTATGCAAACAGATAATGCCCATGTGCCAAGGCACAAATGGGTCAGTGAAAATATTAGTAAAGTGAATTCTGAGATGTTTCGCATAATATTGTGTAATTCAACAAATTAAATCAATTTTGCGCATAATAAGCTGACTTTAAATCTTGATTAAATAAAACGTTATAATTTCAAGATTTAGGACACTCATAGGGCTATAATTCATGGCATTAAAGCATGCCATCAGAAAGGTGAGGCAGACAGGCTGTAGATTGCAGTGTTTGTGTCAGGCTTTAGATTTCTGTACTTGCATGTCTGTCATACCAGCCACTTGTATTACAAAGGTCAGCTCATTTCTGAGCAGCAATTTGAGATTGCTAATTATCGAGACACAGGAATAGGATAAACCTCAGTGCATCTGTCTCAAATGCCACATCTGTAAATACTATTTTGTGCCAACTCAAACCAAGTGTTCAAGCATTCATTACAAGTTGTCTCTTTGCTTCAGGCTATATGAAGTATCTGGTGTTAAATTATTTTAGAGTTTGGAGGAAAAATAGTAATTTGTAATTCTAAAGTAAAAAGTAATAATATTCATAAGATGTGGCATATGGAAGCATCTACATCTAACACCTTGATAATTTTTCAATCAACCCAATTTCTGTGGAATGTTGTAAAATAGCATATAATACAGATGTAAGGAGAAGAAGCAAGCCAGGCTTGCCTCATTCGTAACGGGTCCAGAAAACCCTCGGGTCTGTTACCTCAGTTACAAGGGGGAGCGCTTAGAGTAACAGGATGTTCCCTGTGCTCGAGAAAAGGGGGCGTGGCTAATCAGGCAGAAAATGCGCGTGCACAAGTTCAAACTGTTGAGATGGGAACCTTGAGCGCGCGTCAGTCGTGTGAGGTAATATCAGTTGTGAGGCGAGGGGGCGGAGCTAAGGGGGCCAGAGACTAGATGACGCGCTGACCGACGGGGTCCCGTTGACAGGTCGCATGTACCGCTGTCCCCGCTAACATCGCTGTCCCCGCCTACATCAAGGACCTTAACGAGACTGTGAACTCGGCCGACGCCGCTGACACAACTGCCTCGGCCAACGGTTCTGACCTGGGGAGGCAAGGTTTGTGTGAGGAATACCGGTGCTCAATGGTACAACTCAGCAGACCGAACAGGCCACCGTGAACTGTTTCGGGACCGTGACCCAGGCCCCGATAGTACAAGGATTCTCACTGCTGAGGGAAGAGCCTACCCCTCCTTCTTCCCTGCATCCGTTGGGGCCAGTGCCCAGGCTAGAACCCCTGGCAATCACCACCAGCGACAGGATTGAAAAGAAGACACTGTCAGAACCACAAGAGGACATTCTCAACGCCAGAAAAGCTTCCCCCATTTTCCACAGGACTGTGACAGATCCCCGTTGTGGCTCATTCCAAGTGGCCCCAGTTAAAGAGAGGGGCACATCTGTGACTGGAGCGCAAAGTGATAAGTGCATAGTTTACATTATCTTCCCTTATTAGTTAAAACCCCTTAGAAGAGTTCTTTGTATTAGGGAAGAACTCTCCCTCTCATTTAAATATCTCCCTGCGAGGAGTAACCCTTGTAAATTAAACCCCTTGTTAACACTTGGTCTGCCTCTTGTCCGTTACTGCATCCCGTTACCTGCTCACACGTACAAAATAATAATACAGTAAAAGAAAAGGAAGTGTAATAATGTGAAAAAAAACAAATAAAAACTACATTACTATGAAAATTTGGATTGTTATTAGTTTAGCAGGATCCCAATATCATTGTATCTCTAAACTGCCTTTGACTTGATTCCATTTTTCTCTTGATGTTACACATTAAAACTAGAGGTGGACGAGTTTGCTCGGCATTGCATGATACTTGACCGAGCATGGGGGTGTTCAATCGAGTAGCGAGCAGTACCGAGTATCGCGGGGTGCTCAAGTGTTTGGATCCCCATAATTGGATTAGATGAGCATGATGCAGAGAGAGAGGGAGAAGGGGAGAGAGAGGAAGAGATAGAGGAAGAGGCAAGGGAAGGGGGAGGCGAGAGAGATATGGAAGGGGAAGAAGAGGAGGAGGTGGAGAGGGAGAGGGACAGAGAAAGGCTGAGGGAGTGAGAGAGTTTTCCATCCTCCAGAAAAATGATCTTATTTGCCAATCACTTCCATTATCCTCACTATTGAAGTCGAGCATATCAAGTACCAAACACTTAAAGGGAACCTGTCACCCCTAAAAGAGCTAACTAAAAGAGCCACCTTTAGCAGCACTAAGGCTGCATTCTGTGAAAGTGGCTCTTCTGTTTCTGATCCCCAGTAACGGCGAAATATTGACTTTTATAAATAGGTCTCCATACCTGTATTGAGTGCTATAGGTATGGTGTGTCCTCCTTTCTCAACTGCCTCCCAGCCGTCCATCATCCCCCTGTTACGTCACTGCGCTGCCTCCTCCTGTGTTGCTGTTGGCTCTACATGCCAGCGGTCGCCTGAGCTGTGCCAACAGTTCTCGGGCATGCGCAGTGCGTGCTGCCCGGGAATCGACATCGGGCTATAGCGCCTGTGTGAGGCCCCAGATCTCTTATGATGTTTTCACACTGCATGGCTGGGAATCTGGTGCCTGCGCAGTGAACAACCTGCCAGTGAACTGCTCAGCTCATCAGACGCTGCAGAGGGAGGAAAATGAAACAGGCGGAGGGAGATGGTGGCAGGAGCAGCTACAGTTGTTCACTGCGCAGGCGCCAGATTCGCAGCCCCGTATGAAGAATACATCATAACACACTGTGGGGCGGGATCTGGGGCCTCCAAAACACGCAGGTGCAATAGCCTGATGTCAGTTCCCGGGCAGCGCGCACTGTTGGCACAGCACAGGCGCCCGCCGGTATGTAACGCCAACAGCAACACAGGAGGATGCGGCGCAGTGACGCAACAGGGGGATGATGGACGGCTGGGAGGTGGCTGATACAGGGCGACACACCATACCTATGGGACTCAATACAGGTATGGGGACCCCCTGGGGGTGTGACAGGTTCCCTTTAAGCATTTCACTGCTCGAACAACCCTAATTAAAACCAATAATATGTTCTAACCTTTGTTTAGGCTACTCCCATGATGATGAACTAAATACTTTGAGTCAAGCTGCTGAGTTATGTTTGCAAAAATAGCAGTGCTCTTTTTTAATAGGTCCTTTTAATTCTCAATAAATGGCAGCTGGAGTTTATACAGGTATAATATTAAGAAAAAGTGGAATTCTTGTAAATCTATTACATCAATTACTCAATGTCTTTTGTTATGTTTCGGTAGCTGAGGATGACAGGAACAACAGCAGGGCAGCCGAACACCTGAGATGTTGGTAACTGATGGGTTGCAGATTCCTAAACTAACGACACAACTAGAGGTAGCCGTGGAGCGTTCCTACGTTGATCCTAGAGGCCTCGTCACAGCCTGAGAGATAACTACACCTAAAGGCAGAAAGAAGAAAGCTATCTGCCCCGGAGCAGATCCCCAAAGAAAATAGGAAGCCCCCAAACATATAATGGCGGTTAGACAAGATGAAAATACAAACAAAGGCAGAAAATAGACTGAGCAAACGCTGGGGCCACAAGCTGACTAAATAGGATAGGACAGGAGAGATTACTTTCTGCAACCCAGAAAACCCTACAAAAATCCAACAATTCTGATTACAAAAATACTGAGATCACACGATCTCGCCACCCACTATATCAGATCTCAGTGTGAACAAAAACCAAGCCGCAGCCGCTGAAAAAACAGGAAAAAGCAAATGAGCAAATAACAGTGGCTGCAGAAAAACTGTGAGGAGCTCAGGCCCCAGGAGGAGACCTGGCTGACCGCTACAAAAGTGCAGAAAACAATGCAAAAAGCAAGCACAAAAAGAAAAGCAAAAAATATCTTATCTGAAAGCAGGAGATGCAGGCAGGACTCCAGCAAACTTCCAAATGAACCAGGAACCACAATTGAGACAAGAACAATTGATCACCGGCAACCATCATGGGAGGGAACCTCCCTTATATCAGACCAGTCCGTGATTCCAGATTGCCACTCCTCGCTAAAAGGTTCAGTACTGTCTGTAACCACCAGAGGGAGCCTCTGCTCATAAACCATCTCTAGCACATTCATAACAGTACCCCCCTTTGAGGAGGGGTCACTCAACCCTCACTTGTGCAACCAGGCCGATCAGGATGAGCTTGGTGGTAGGCACGGATCAGTCTCCTAGCATGAATGTCCGAAGCAAACACCCAAGAATTGTCCTCCTGACCATAGCCTTTCCACTTCACCAAGTACTGGAGTCTCCGCCTGGCCAAATGAGAATCCAATATCTTCTCAACCACATACTCCAAATTGCCCTCAACCAAAAGAGAATCAGGAGGCGCAGCCATAGGAACCACTGGCTCGACAAATCTCTTCAATAAAGATTTGTGAAATACGTTGTGAATCTTGAATGTTCCTGGAAGAAGCAAACGGAACGAAACGGTATTAATAATCTCCACAATCTGATAAGGTCCAATGAACCTTGGCTTAAATTTTGGACACGCGACCCTCATAGGGATATTTTTTGAGGACAACCAAACCAAGTCACCCACTTTAAATCGAGGACCATCAGTCCTATGCCGGTTGGCAAACCGTTGGACCTTCTCCTGAGAGACAGCTTATCCACTACTTGATCCC
This sequence comes from Oophaga sylvatica, assembly GCA_033576555.1. NCBI lineage: Eukaryota > Metazoa > Chordata > Amphibia > Anura > Dendrobatidae > Oophaga > Oophaga sylvatica. Next base: position 163,474,010 of record JARQOD010000004.1, on the reverse strand, counting down.
AAATCAGCTGCATTCTCTCCACAATAGAGTCAACACCAGGACAGACAGAAGCCTCCACCTGCCCTGATGAAAATCGAGGATGAAACCCGAAATTGCAGAAAAATGGAGACATCAAAGTGGTAGAACTAGCCCTATTATTCAAAGCAAACTCAGCCAAAGGCAAAAAAGAGACCCAGTCATCTTGATAAGCAGACACAAAACATCTCAAATAAGTCTCCAAAGTCTGGTTTGTTCTCTCAGTTTGTTCATTGGTCTGAGGGTAGAACGCAGAGGAAAAAGACAGCTGAACTCCCAGTTTGGAACAAAATGTCCTCCAAAATCTGTAAACAAACTGGACTCCCCTGTCAGACAGAATGTTCTCTGGAACGCCGTGCAACCGAACCACCTGTTTAAAAAACAAGGGCACCAACTCGGAGGAGGATGGCAACTTAGGTAGTGGCACAAGATGTATCATCTTGGAAAACCTATCACAGATTACCCAAATAACGGTCATTCTCTGAGAGACAGGGAGGTCGGAAATAAAAGCCGTAGAGATATGGGTCCATGGCCTCTTGGGCACAGGAAATGGCATTAACAAACCACTAGAACGAGAGCATGGTTTGGACCGAGAACAAGTTCCACGGGACTGCACAAAGTACCTGACGTCACGAGACAAAGTGGGCCACCAAAGGGACCAACTCACCAAATCTCTGGTACCAAAAATACCAGGATGGCTGACCAATGTGGAGCAATGAATCTCGGACATCACATTCATCCTCCACTGGTCTGGGACAATCTCCCAGCAGGGCAACATTCAGGTTTATCCTCCTGAAATTTCTCCAAAGCCAGTCTCAAATTGGGCGAGATAGCGGTAAGAACCACACCCTCCTTCAGAAAAACAGCAGGCTCAGTTACCTCAGGAGAATTCAGAAAGAAATTCCTCGAGAGTGCATCCGCCTTAACATTCTTAGTGCCCGGGAGAAAAGAGACCACAAAATTAAAACGGATGAAAAACAAGGCCCACCTGGCCTGTCTAGGATTAAGTCGCTTGGCTGATTCAAGATAGACCAGGTTCTTGTGATCCGTGAGGACCACCATCTGATGCTTGGCTCCTTCCAGCCAATGTCTCCACTCCTCAAAAGCTCACTTCATGGCCAATAACTCCCGATTACCCACATCATAATTACGTTCTGCTGGGGAAAATTTTTGAGAGAAAAAGGCACAAGGGTTACTCTTAGAGGTCTCCAGATCCCTTTAGGACAAAACGGCTCCTGCACCACTCTCAGAAGCATCAACCTCCACCTGAAATGGTAGAGAAACATCAGGTTGGTGCAAAACAGGAGCAGAAGTGAATCGCCGCTTAAGCTCCTGAAACGCAGAAACTGCCTCAGGAGACCAATTCACTACATCAGAACCCTTCTTGGTCAAATCAGTCAGTGGCTTCACAATACCAGAGAAATTAGCTATAAATTTACGATAAAAATTAGCAAAACCCAAAAATCTCTGAAGAGCCTTCAATGTAGTGGGTTGAACCCAATCACAAATGGCCTGAACTTTGACCAGGTCTATTTCAATAACAGACGGAGACAAAATGAATCCCAGAAATGAAACCTTCTGTACGTCAAAAAGACATTTTGATCCCTTCACATGCAATGCGTTTTCTCTCAAAATCCGGAATACAATCTGAACATGTTCCACATGAGAATCCCAGTCATTGGAAAAAATCAAGATATCGTCCAAATAAACAATCAGAAATTTATCCACGAAATCCCGGAAAATATCGTTCATAAAGGATTGGGCAGCACGGTGGCTCAGTGGATAGCATTGCAGCCTTGCAGTGCTGGAGTCCTGGGTTCGAGTCCCACCAAGGATAACATCTGCAAGGAGTTTGTATGTTCTCCCCGTGTTTGCGTGGGTTTCTTCCAGGCACTCTGGTTTCCTCCCACACTCCAAAAAACATACTGATAGGGAATCTAGATTGTGAGCCCCACCAGGGACAGCAATGATAATGTGTGCAAACTGTAAAGCGCTGCGGAATATGTTAGCGCTATATAAAAATAAATATTATTATTTAAAATAAAGATTGGAAAACGGAAGGGGCATTAGCGAGCCCAAAAGGATTATACTCAAAATGCCCTCAGGGGTATTAAATGCTGTCTTCCATTCATCTCCGTACTTGATGCGAATAAGATTATACGCCCCCTGAGGTCAAGCTTGGTAAACCAACAAGCACCCTTCACTGTGGAAAATAGGTCAGAAATCAAAGGTAACGGATACTTATATTTAACAGTGATCTTATTCAGGAGATGATAATCAATACATGGCCTCAATTAACCATCCTTCTTGGCCACAAAGAAAAAGTCGGCGCCCAAGGGTGAAGAGGATGGTCTGATATGACTCTTTGATATAAGATCGCATAGCCTCATGCTCAGGTACAGATAAATTAAAGAGCCGACCCTTGGGAAATTTACAACCGGGTACTAAGTCAATAGCGCAATCATAACTCCTATGAGGAGGTAAGGATGCAGACTTACTCTCACTAAACACATCAGAAAAATCAGTCAAATAGTCAGGAATAGTCTTGAGACTGGGGGGGAGGCAGAAAAAACATCTTGAGACTGGGGGGGCTGAAAAAACAGTGTCAGTACTAGGGTTGAGCGATACTTTCCGATATCAAGAAGTATCGGATCGGAATGGGTATCGCCGATACCCAAAAAGTATCGGTGATACCCGATTCCGATACCGGAAATGCAATGCAAGTCTATGGGACAGAAATATCAGAACTAAAAAAAACCCTTTCTTTCCTTGTAAACACTAAATATACACACATAGAATACATATATATATATATATATATATATATATATACATGTCATTGTGACATATATATATACATATATTTATAGTTTATACACTTCTACATAGTAAAATAGCCTCTGATTCAATTGCCGGGTAATGCCGGCTTTTGTGAAAATACAGAAGCACCCGACATGAAATGACACATGGTTTACATAGAGTTAACCATGTCTTTTCATGTAGTTTGATATCTGATTTTCAAAAACAATTACATGAGTGTATGTGTGCAAAATTTCACACCTGTAGGGGTTAATTAAAGGTGTAAATTCGTTGTAAAAAAAACGGACTTTTTTGCTACAAATTTACACCTTTAATTAACCACTACAGGTGTGAAATTTTGCACACATACACTCATGTAATTGTTAGTGAAAACAATATATCAAACAACTTGAAATTACATGGTTAACTCTATGTAAATCATGTGTCATTTCATGTCGGCTTCTGTATTTTCACAAAAGCCGGCAATTGAATTAGCGGCTATTATACTATGTAGAAGTGTATGAACTATAAATATATATATATATATGTGTCACAAATCCAATGACATGTATATATATATATATATATATATATATGAGGTGTAAAATTGTTGAAAAAAAATGCGTGGGCTCCCGCCCTATTTTCTCAACCAGACAGACAAAGCCAGCGAGTGGAGGCAGATAATAATAGCCCAGAGAGGGACCATTATTTTTGCCCCCCCCTGACTACTAACATCTGCCCCCAGACACCCCAGAAAAGGCAAATCTATAATTAGATTCGCCCTTTCTGGCACTTTGCCCGTCTATTCCCATTGCCCTGTAGCGGTTGCGAATGGGTTAATAAGGGGTTAAAACCACCTTGCTATTGAAAGGTGACCTTAAGCCAGGTTAATAATTGAGAGCTGTCAATTAGACAACTATCAATTATTAATCCTATTGCATGAAATAAAAATAAAACACACACACTTTAATAAAAAATCATTTTAATGAAATAAAGACACATGTTTTTGACCATCTTTTATTTTACTGAAAAAAACATTTCCTGTAATAAAAATAAAATAAAAAAGCAAAATTATTCTTACCTATCCCATGCACAGTCAGGTCCCACGGTGTAATCCATCAGAAAGGGTTAATGTTTACTGCAGGGACGTAGCTAATGCTGCAGCCTCACAGTAAACCCCTGAATGAATCTTCTCCTCTCCTGGCTGACAGGAGAGGAAGTGGAAAGCTTAATTGATTGCTCCCCAGTTTCACTTCAGGTCAGCCAGAGACACCATCAGTGACGTCAGAGGGAACTGGTTAACAAAAATAGGGGATCCCCTCTAAAAAAAAAATGGCGTGGGGTCCCCTCTATTTTTGTTAACCAGCCTGATGAAGCAGACTGCTGAGGCCTGGATTTTCAGGCTGTTAAGGAGCCAAGATCCATGGACCTTGCCAGCCTGATAATACCAGGCCACAGCAGTCTGCTTATCTTGGCTGGTTAACAAAAATAGGGGATCCCCTCTAAAAAAAAATGGCGTGGGGTCCCCCCTATTTTTGATAACCAGCCAGATGAAGCAGACTGCTGAGGCCTAGATTTTCATGCTGTTATGGAGCCAAGATCCATGGACCTTGCCAGCCTGATAATACCAGGCCACAGCAGTCTGCTTATCTTGTCTGGTTAACAAAAATAGGGGATCCCCTCGAAAAAAAAATGGCGTGGGGGTCCCCCTATTTTTGTTACCCAGCCAAGTAAAATGCAGACTGCTGTGTCCTGGTATTAAAAGACTGTCAAGGCCCATGGATTTTGGCCCTCAACAGCCTGATAATACCAGGCTACAGCAGCCCCACATTTGGCGCATCAAAAGATGTGCCAATTGTGGCACTTTACCCGGCTCTTCCCACTTGCCCTGTAGCGGTGGCAAGCGGGGTAATAAGGGGGTTAATGTCACCGTTGATTGCACGGTGACAATAAGCCCGGTTAATAATGGAGAGGCGTCAATAAGACACCGATCCATTATTAATCCCAAAGTTTTTAAAGGTTTAAAAAAAAGACACAGCAAGAAAAAAGTATTTTAATGAAATAAAAGAGACAACACAGTTTTCATTTCTTTTATTACACGCTCATCCTGCGACGCCATCGATCTCCTGGAAAAAAAGAAAAAAAACAAACCAACAGTATACCTCCTGTCCGACGCAGTCCATAGTAACGAGTGTCCCACGACGATCCAGCTCTGCTACATCGGAATGCCAGGCAGGGCCTGACATCCCGACGCAGCACAGCTGCTTACCAGCTTCCCCGGCGGTGACGTCATCGGACTGCTTTACGGCCGCAATTACCCGGCAGCACGTGCAGTTATCGCGAGAAACTGCACGTGACCGCCAGGGAGAAGATGATGGCGGCCATCAAGCAGTCCAGGACGTGACCACCGGGGATCTTCTGCCGAGTAAGTGCCGCTGACTCCTGACAGACCCGACCGACGGACACTGACAGTGACAGGAACATTCCGATTCCGGTATCCGATATGACAAAAATATCGGAACTCGGAATCGGAATTCCGATACAGCAAATGTCGGCCGATACTCGATATTTGCAGTATCGGAATGCTCAACCCTAGTCAGCACGAACACAATGACAACCCCAACTGGTCACAGACACAGATTTCCAATCCAAAACAGGATTGTGAGTCTGTAACCAAGGAAAACAAAGTACAACAATGTCATGTAAATTATGTAACACCAAAAATTTGCAATTCTCTTGGTGGTCCGGGTCAACGTGCATTGTCACCTGGGTAGAAAACTGGGGTTTATTCTCCGCCAAGGGGGTAGAATCAATGCCCAGCAAAGGAAAAGATTTCCGCAGGGGTATCATAGGAAAACCACAACGTTTGGCAAAATCAAAATCCATCAGGTTTATAGCTGCCCCTGAATCAACAAAAGCCTGAGCTGAAAATGTGGACATGGAGCAAATCAAGGTAACAGTCAACAGAAATTTAGTCTGAACACTACCTAAAACAACTGAGCGCGCAAAACGTCTTCCCCGCTTGGGGTAGACGGAAATAGCATGAGAAGTGTCACCACAATAGTAGCACAACTTATTACTCTTACGAAATTCATGACGCTGTGTCCCAGAAGTCACTCCATCACACTGCATGGGCTCAGGGGCTGGACCGCAAGGCATCACAATCTCACACATATTTCTACGCTCGTGCAGACGTCTGTCAACTTGAATAGCTAATGACATAGAGTCATTGAGACCAGAGGGGACAGGGAATCCCACCATAACATCCTTTACAGTCTCTTCCAGACCCTTCCGAAAAAGAGCTGCCAGAGCATCATCATTCCATTTAGTAAAGACTGCCCACTTTCTGAATTTCTGACAATACAGCTCAGCGGCTTCATGACCCTGATTCAATGCTAACAAGGTTTTTTCAGCTTGATCAGTAACATTAGGTTCATCGTACAATAACCCCAGAGCCTTAAAAAACACATCAACATCGTTCAAAACAGGATCCCCATGTGTCAGGGAAATGGTCCATTCGTGAGGGTCACCACGCAACAGGGAGATGACAATTTGAACCTGCTGCGTTGTGTTCCCTGAGGATTTAGGCTTCAAAGCAAAAAACAACTTAGAGTTATTTTTAAAATTCAAAAACTTAGACCGATCCCCCAAAAATAAATCCAGCAGAGGGATCCTAGGTTCCATAGCAGGCAACCCAGCAAGATAGATAGCAATACTCCGAACTTCAGCAGCAAGCTGCTCCACACGATCGGACACATGTGTTGTGAATGTTTTGGAAATGAATTCTGAGCAGAAGCTCCCTCTGGTGGTTACAAACAGTACTGAACCATTCAATGAGAATTGGCAATCAGGATTCACAGACTGGCTTGATATAAGGGAGGTTCCCTCCCATCATGGTGGCGGGTGATCAATTGTTCTTGTCTCAACTGTGGTTCCTGGTTCACTTGGAAGCTTGCTGAGTCTTGCCTCTTCTTCTGCTTTCAGATAAGATATTTTCTGTTTTTGTTTTTGTGCTTACCATTTGCATATTTCTCTGCATTTCTGTGAGGTTAGCCAGGTTCCCCCCCCCTGGGGGCTTGGGCTCCTCTCGGTTCCGCTGGAGCCACTGTTGTTTGTTCATTTGCCTTTTCCAGTTTTTTCAGTGGCTGCGGCTTAGTTTTGTTACACCAGAGAACTGATTTAGGTGGTAGAGGTCGTGTGATCTCAGGTGTTTTTGCAATTAGTAGCGTTGGCATTTTTTAGGGTTTTTTTGGATTGCAGTGAGTATCCTTTCTATCCTTTTCTGTCTAGGCAGATTGGGCCCCAGCGTTTGCTCATACTATTTTCTGTCTGTGTCTGTATTTCCTCTTGTCTAACTGCCATTACATGTTTGGTGGCTTCCTATGTTCTTTGGGGATCTGCTCCGGGGCAGATAGCTTTTCTCTTTCTATCTTTAGGTGTAGTTAATCTCTCAGGCTGTGACGAGGCGTCTACGACCAACGTAGGAACGCTCCACGGCTGCCTTTAGTTGTGGTGGTTAGTCAGCGTACTGCAATCCAATAGATTCCAACCTCTCTGGTGTATTGCCGTTTTTGCCTGCTCTCCTCAGCTATCAAAACATAACACACATGCTTGACCTCCATTGAGGAGAAAAAAAAATTCCACCTCAGCCCCCAGAGAAAAAGAGGGAAAAAATGCAACAAACAGGAAAAAAAACAAAAAATTTCTGACAACTCTGACTTTTTTTTTCCTTTACTATTTTTCCCTACTATTGAGTACCATAGAATTTTCAGTAGGGCCGGTGATTCTGTTATGTTTAGGTAGCTGAGGAGACAGGAGCAAAAAACCGCAACACCAGAGAGGTTGGAAACTAATAGGTTGCAGACCCCTAAACTAACCGCACAACTAGAAGTAGCCGTGGGACGTTCCTACGGTGCCCTAGATGCCTCGTCACAGCCGGAGAGATAGCTATCCCTGAAGATGGAAAGAGGTAAGCTAACTGCCCCGGAGTTGACCCCAAAAGAATAGGAAGCCCCCAGACATATAATGGTGGTTAGACAAGATGAAAACACGAACACAGACAGAAAATAGATTGAGTAAACGCTGGGGCCCAAAACTGTCTAGATAGGACAGCAAAGGAGAGAATACTGTCTGCAACCCAAAAAACCCTAGGAAAAACTCCAACACTTCTGAATCCAAAAATACTGAGACCACACGGTCTCGACCACCTATATCAAATCTCTGGTGTGGACACGTAGCAACATAGAAGTAAAATATCACAAGAACTGAGCATATAACAAATACAAAAAACGAACGGAGACCAGCCAAAGCCCCCAAAGGGGACCCGGCTGAAGAAAAAAAGCAATGCAGCAAAAAGCAAGGAATTCAAACCACAGTAAAAAAAACTGAAAGAGACTTATCTGAATGCAAGCAGGAGACAGCAGAAATGCAAGCTGAATTCCAACCTAGACCAGGAAGAACAATTGATCACCGGCGAGGATCATGGGAGGTCAGCTCACTTATATCAGGCCAGTCAGTATCACCTGACAACCACTCATTAACTGCAGGTGTAGGACTCTTGGTGTTTAACATAGGTTCAATACCCTCAGCAACCACCAGAGGGAGCTTCTGGTCCGAAGTCGTCTCTAATACATTCACAACAGTAATGGTCATGTGTTAATATGTATTTACATTTTGAATACACATTAACTTACTTTTTCAGCTCAGATCTAGTTTCTTATTTTGTTCAAAGTGCATCTTGTTCATATAAGGGTGTGACCGCCCTGTTTCTGAGCTGAAAAATCCATCCTGTCTGGCCTATGCTTTAACTGGTGGGTTCAGTCCCTCAGTCTTTGTTCACATTTATGTCACTTGACAAGTGGAAAGGTTTTTAATACAAGAGATAGGACTGTCCCACAAGTGTTGCCTTGACGTGGCGGGATGACTTGTACATTCTTTTGATCAAAATAATGTTTACTAAATACCCTTATAATTATTACTACCTTCATGCATTTTTTGCAAAAAAGAAAAAAAATTATTTATTTTATTTTAGGATATTTGTTTTTTGTCTAGTTTTCTCTGTGTAATGGTCATGTGTTAATATGCATTTACAGTTTTACATTTTGCATACACATTAACTTACTTTTTCTGCTCAGATCTAGTTTCTTATCTCTTTTAATTGTAACTTTTATTCTAAATATATTTTACTTTTTATTCAAATCACCTTTAAAGATGAATGTTTGGAGAAGAGATTTCTATATCAGGATAGAAAGCCATAAAATTGTAAACAAATTCTACAGTGTGTGTTGTAGCACAGTAGTAACAATTAGTGTACAGAGCGAGTAGAAAAGAAATTAAGACATCGAAGCGAAGTAGGCCACTTTTGTTTCTAAAGGATAAAAATAACTCTGTAACTACCTCACAAAGTGTATGTCACAAACTAAAAAATTTATTTTACACCTATTATATTATTCAAATTTGAAATGCATACATGCCGTGCTAATACTGTGGTCTGTTGCCACTTCTGTTCTCATAATAATTCTGTGGTCTGTTGCAACTTCTCTTCTCATATTAATACTGTGGTCTGCTGCCACTATGGTTCTCAAGCTAATACTGTGGTCTGTTGCCACTGCTGTTCAAATACTAATACTGTGGTCTGTTGCCACTGCGTTCTCATACTAAAACTGTGGTCTGTTGCCACTGCTGTTTTCATACTAAAACTGTGGTCTGTTGCCACTGCGTTCTCATACTAAAACTGTGGTCTGTTGCCACTGCGTTCTCATACTAATACTGTGATCTGTTGCCACTGCATTCTCATACTAATACTGTGGTCTGTTGCCACTGCTGTTCTCATACTAATACTGTTGTCTGTTGCCTCTGCGTTCTCATACTAATACTGTGGTCTGTTGCCACTGCTGTTTTCATACTAAAACTGTGGTCTGTTGCCACTGCGTTCTCATACTAAAACTGTGGTCTGTTGCCACTGCGTTCTCATACTAATACTGTGATCTGTTGCCACTGCATTCTCATACTAATACTGTGGTCTGTTGCCACTGCTGTTCTCATACTAATACTGTTGTCTGTTGCCACTGCGTTCTCATACTAATACTGTGGTCTGTTGCCACTGCTGTTCTCATACTAATACTGTTGTCTGTTGCCACTGCGTTCTCATACTAATACTGTGGTCTGTTGCCACTGCTGTTCTCATACTAATACTGTTGTCTGTTGCCACTGCTGTTCTCATACTAATACTGTGGTCTGTTGCCACTGCTGTTTTCATACTAAAACTGTGGTCTGTTGCCACTGCGTTCTCATACTAATACTGTGGTCTGTTGTCACCGCTTTTCTCATACTAAGGCCAGGGTCACACACAATGTCTAAAAAATCGGACCGCTTTAGTCGGACAAAAGTTTTAATCGCACAAAAGTTTCATGAACATTGATCCGTCTGTCATCTGATTGTACTGCGATGATGCGATTTAGTCGCATCTGAGCGTACGTTTCACATCCGATTGACATCCGACTTGCGAGATTTTGTCGGTCGCTAGCAAAACCGACATATAACGGATCCAAATGAATAGTTTTTAAATAACAAAAGAAAGAATAGATATATACACATAGAATATATATATATATATATATATATATATATATATATATATGTCATTGTGACATATATATATATATACATATATGTATATATATATATATATATATATATATATATATACATATTCATAGTTCATACACTTCTACATAGTATAATAGCCGCTAATTCAATTGCCGGCTTTTGTGAAATTACAGACCCGACATGAAATGACACATGGTTTACATACAGTTACCCATGTCATTTCATGTAGTTTGATATATGGTTTTTACTAACAATGACATGAGTGTATGTGTGCAAAATTTCATACATGTAGGGGTTAATTAAAGGTGTAAATTCGTTGAAAAAAAATGTGTGGGCTCTGTGCTATTTTCTCCACCAGACAGGCAAAGCCAGCAAGTGGGGACAGATAATAATAGCCTAGGGAGGGTGCATTTATTTTGTGCCTCCCCCTGGCTACTAACATCTGCCCCCAGCCACCCCAGAAAAGAATCAGTTCAGGTCAGCCGGGGACACCGCACAGCATCAGTGACGTCAGAGGGAGTCCCAGGCTGACCTGAACTGAACTGATTAGCCTGAGAAGCAATCAATTAAGCTTCCCAGCTAATCACTTCCTCTCCTGTCAGCCGGGAGAGGAGCTCATTCGTTCAGGGGCTTACAGCTGAGCTGCCAGCATTAGCTGCGCTGCTTGCTGTAAACCAGTTAACCCTTTGTGAAGGATTTCAGCGTTGGACCTGACTGATCACCGGATAGGTAAGAATAATGTTGTTTTATTATCTTTTTTTATTACAGGAGAACAAGGGAATCGAAGGAATACCAGTACAATAAAAGATGGTCAAAAACTGTGTGTTTATTTCATTAAAATGATTTTTAATTAAAGTGTGTGTGTTTTTTTTTTAGTTTCATACAATAGGATTAATAATTTATAGTTTTCTAATTGACAACTCTCAATTATTAACCTGGCTTAAAGTCACCTTCTAATAGCAAGGTGGCTTTAACCCATTATTAACCCGTTAGCCACCGCTACTGGGCAATGGGAATAGTGGGCAAAGTGCCAGAAAGGGCGCATCTAATTATAGATTTGCCTTTTCTGGGGTGGCTGGGGACAGATGTTAGTAGCCGGGGGGGCACAAAATAATTATCTGCCCCCACTCGCTGGCTTTGCCTCTCTGGTGGAGAAAATAGCATGGGAGCCCACACATTTTTTTTCAACAAATTTATACCTTTAATTAACCCCTACATGTATAAAGTTTTGCACACATACACTCATGTCATTGTTAGTGAAAACCATGTATCAAATACATGAAATGACATGGGTAACTGTATGTAAACCGTCATTTCATGTCGGGTCTGTAATTTCACAAAAGCTGGCAATTGAATTAGCGGCTATTATACTATGTAGAAGTGTATGAACTATAAATATATATATATATATGTGTCACAATGACATGTATATATATATATATATATACGTATTCTATGTGTATATATCTATTCTTTCTATTCTTTATTAAACCTGTCAGTGTGAATTTACAGTATAGCCGGGGATGAGTTGCCGGCTTTTCTAAAGGACACCAGTGCGATTTAATAGCAAGTCACATGTGCGGTCCGTTTGTAATCCGATTTTTCATCGCACCCATAGACTTGCATTGGCGATTGTCGACCCACAATCGGTGACAATCGCAGCATGCTGCGATTTCACTCGCACGTATAAAACAGATGACAAAAAATTGGATGCTGGGAGCTGCTCCATAGGTTAACATTGGTCCGACTGCAATGCGATATTTCATCGCTTTGCAGTCATCCGATTTTGTCACCAGTGTGACCCTGGCCTAATACTGTGGTCTGTTGCCACTGCTGATCTCATACTAATACTGTGGTCTGTTGCCACTGCTGTTCTCATACTAACACTGTGGTCTGTTGCCACTGCTGTTCTCATACTAATACTGTGGTCTGTTGCCACTGCTGTTCTAATACTAATACTGTGGTCTGTTGCCACTGCTGTTCTCATACTAATACTGTGGTCGGTTGCCACTGCTGTTCTCATGCTAATTGTAACAACCCTGCTGGCATCACTGCATGGCCTTCCATCTCCCGCACACCAACATACTCACTGCTCCCCGTCTGGCTGTGATTTCTGTCTGCTGCCAGCTCCATGCTTTGTGCCTCTTGTCTCCTATCTACTCGGTGCATGTTTCCTGGCTGTGTGCATAGGGGGGCAGCGCTAGAACTCTCTGGTTCTTATGGAATCAGGGTGTTCCTGTCTAATGTGTCCCTGATCAATTCCCTGAAGGCCTCTAGTATTTAGGGCAGCTCCACCCTGTGGATCTTGCCTGTGCAATGTGTTAACTCAGTTAGTGTCTTGCTACTGAGCTGCCAGGTCTTGCTCTGTGTTCCTCCTCCTTGGAGGCTTCACTCCTAGCTTTGCCTTGTACCTGTCTGTCTGCCCTCCAGGAGGTTGAATATCCTGGTCTTTGTGCTATTGCTCCTGACCTTGTCTTGTACTTGTCCTTGCCTGCTTCCAGGAGGCAGAATATCTTGGTTCCCTGTGTCTTTGTCCCTGTACCTTGTCTCGTGTCATTACCATGTCTAAACTCTGTCCTACCTCTGTCTCTAAGTCTCCTTGTCTGTGGTTTCTTTCTTTTGCTGCAGCTCCTCTCCGCATATCTTGCGGTTCCGCTCTGCTTTGCTCCTGCAGCTGCAGAACCTCTTGATGCAACTGCTCTCCGCATACCTTGCAGTTGCGCTTTGCTTCGCTCCTGCCGCTAGAGAACCTCTTGCTGCTCTACAGCCCTTCTCTGCAGCCTTGTGGTTCTCATCCTGTCTGAACAGGTCAAAACCCTGCTCCTCCATACACCATTCCTTCCAGTCAGTACCAGTACCTGCACCTGCTGTGTGAACAGATCTCTACCTGTCCCTCCATACACCATTCCTTCCAGTCAGTGCCAGTACATGCACCTACTGTGTGAACAGGTCTCTACCTGTTCTTCCATACTCCATTCCTTTCTGTCAGTACCAGTACCTGCACTTGCTGTGTGAACAGATCTCTACCTGTCCCTCCATACACCATTCCTTCCAGTCAGTGCAGGTACCTGCACCTGCTGTGTGAACAGGTCTCTACCTGCTCTTCCATACTCCATTCCTTTCTGTCAGTACCAGTACCTGCACTTCCTGTGTGAACAGGACCCTACCCATTCCACACACCACTCTGTGTCCCTGTGCCTTTCCAGTTGGTGCCTGCTTGCCCTGAGTCTCAGCCATGCCTGCCTGCCCTGTATCTCAGCCGTGCCTGCCTGCCCTGTGTCTCAGCCGTGCATGGCTGCCCCGTGTCTCAGCCATGCCTGCCTGCCCCGTGTCTCAGCCGTGCCTACCTACCCTGTGTCTCGGCCGTGCCTGCCAGCCCTGTGTCCCAGCCATGCCTGCCAGCCCTGTGTCCCAGCCGTGCCTGCCTGCTTGTGTCTCAGCCGTGCCTGCCTGCTTGTGTCTCAGCCGTGCCTGCCTGCTTGTGTCTCAGTCGTGCCTGCCTGCTTGTGTCTCAGCCATGCCTGCCTGCTCGTGTCTCTGCCGTGCCTGTCTGCCAGTGTCTCAGCCGTGCCACTGTCTCCCCAAGTGGGATCAGCAGCCACAACCAGACACCCCCCTGGAGTGGAACCTGGCAGCTGCGTGCCGCACAAGACTGACCTCATTATCAGAGGCTCCAATGAAAACCAATGCAGCTGTGCTAGTCAAGCCCCTTCTAGGGTAGTCTGGTTTGTGGCATAGTGGGGCCACAACACCCTGGCTCACGCCCACCAGCCAGGGAGTGAGCGTGACACTAAAAGACTGTGGTCTGTTGCCACTGCTGTTCTCATACTAATAACCCTCTGATGAATACTAATACTCTGGTCTATTTACACTGTGGTTCTCATAAAAATACTGTGGTTTGTTGCCACTGCTTTTCCCATACTAATACTCTGGTCTGTTGCCTCTGTTGTTTTCATAATAATACTGTGGCCTGTTGTCACTGCTGTTCTCATACTAATACTGTGGTCTATTGCCTTTTCTCTTCTACTACTAATTCTGTGTTCTGTTGCCACTGCTGTTCTGATACTAATATTGTGGTCTGTTGCCACTGCTGTTCTCATACTAATTCTGTGGTCTGTTGCCACTGCTGTTCTCCTACTAATAATGTAGTCTTTTGTCACTTCTGTTCTCATACTAATAACCCTCTGATGAATACAAATACTGTGTTCTGTTGTCACTGCTGTTCTCATACTAATACTGTGGTCTGTTGCCACTGTGGATCTCATACTAATTCTGTGGTCTGCTGCCACTGCTGTTCTCATACTAACACTGTGGTCTGTTGCCTTTTCTCTTCTCATACTAATACTGTGGTCTGCTGCCACTGCTGTTCTCATACTAACACTGTGGTCTGTTGCCACTGCTCTTCTCATACTAATACTGCTGTTCTCATACTAATACTGTGGTCTGTTGCCTTTTCTCTTCTCATACTAATACTGTGGTCTGTTGCCAGTGTGGATCTCATACTAATTCTGTTGTCTGTTGCCACTGCTGTTCTCATACTAATAACCCTCTGGCGAATACTAATACTGTGGTCTGTTGTCATTGTGGTTCTCATACTAATACTGTGCTCTTTTGTCTCTGTGGTTCTCATGCTAATACTGTGGTCTGTTGCCACTTCTGTTCTCATACTAATACTGTGGTCTGTTGCCACTGCGTTCTCATACTAATACTGTGGTCTGTTGCCACTGCTGTTCTCATACTAATACTGTGGTCTGTTGCCACTGCTGTTCTCATACTAATACTGTGGTCTGTTGCCACTGCTGTTCTCATACTAATACTGTGGTCTGTTGCCACTGCTGTTCTCATACTAATACTGTGGTCTGTTGCCACTGCTGTTCTCATACTAATACTGTGGTCTATTGCCACTGCTGTTCTCATACTAATACTGTGGTCTATTGCCACTGCTGTTCTCATACTAATACTGTGGTCTATTGCCACTGCTGTTCTCATACTAATACTGTGGTCTTTTGCCACTTCTGTTCTCATACCATTAACCCTCTGACGAATACTAATACTGAGTTTTGATGAAATCCATCTTGAGGTTGTTTAATCTTTAATTTCAGTTTTGAGTTAATGATAGGCTTGTGTTTCGGGGCAGCCTGTGGGGGTTCTTCATGTGTTGCTCTGCTTAGGTATTCATCAGTACGGCTGCTAACAGTTCACTGATCCCTCATTGACCTGCCCCCAAGTTTATTATATATATACATATACAGGTGCTTCTCACAAAATTAGAATACCATCAAAAAGTTAATTTATTTCAGTTGCTTAATACAAAAAGTGAAACTCATATATTATATAGAGTCATTACAAACTGAGTGATCTATTTAAAGTGTTTATTTCTGTTAATGTTGATTATTATGGCTTACTGCCAATGAAAACCCAAAAGTCATTATCTCAGTAAATTAGAATAATTAACAAAAAACACCTGCAAAGGCTTCCTAAGCATTTTAAAAGGTCCCTTAGTCTATTTCAGTAGGCTCCACAATCATGGGGAAGACTGCTGACTAGATAGAAGGCAGTATTTGACACTCCACAAGGTAAGCCACAAAAGGTCATTGCTAAAGAAGCTGGCTGTTCACAGAGTACTGTGTCCAAGCATATCAATGGAAAGTTGTGTGCAAGGAAAAAGTGTGGTAGAAAAAGGTGCACAAGCAGCCGGGATTACCACAGCCGTGAAAGGATTGTTAAGAAAGGGCCATCCAAAAATTTGTAGGAGATTCACAAGGATTAGACTGCTGTGGGAGTCATTGCTTCAAGAGCCACCACACACAGATGTATCCAGGACATGGGCTACAAGTGTCACATTCCTTTTGTTATGCCACTCATGACCAATAGACAATGCCAGAAGCGTCTTACCTGGGCCAAGGAGAAACAGAACTGGTCTGTTGTTCAGTGGTCCAAGGTGTTTTCAGATGGAAGTAAATTTTGTGTTTCATTTAGAAATCAAGGTCCCAGAGTCTGGAGGAAGAGTGGAGAGGCCACAATCCAAGCTGCTTGAGGTCTAGTGTGAAGTTTCCACAATCAGTGATGGTTTAGGGAGCCATGTCATCTGCTGGTGTTAGCCCACTGTGCTTTATTAACACCAAAGTCAGCACAGCCATCTACCAGGAAATTTTAGAGCACTTCATGCTTCCCTCTGCCGACAAGCTTTTTGGAGATGGAAATTTCATTCTCCAGCAGGACTTGTCAACTATCCACACTGTCAAAAGTACCAATACCTGGTTTAAAAACAACAGCATCACTGTGCTTGATTGGCCAGCAAACTCTCCTGACCTTAACCCCATAGAGAAACTATGGGGTATTGTCAAGAGGAAGATGAGACACCAGACCCAACAACGCAGAAGAGCAGAAGGCTGCTATCAAAGCAACCTGGGCTTCCATAACACCTCAGCAGTGCCACAGGCTTATCGCCTCCATGCCACGCCGCATTGATGCAGTAATTGATGCAAAAAGAGACCGACCAAGTATTGAGTGCATTTACTGAACATATATTTCAGTAGGCCAACATTTCGGATTTTAAAATCATTTTTCAAGCTGGTGTTATAAAGTAGAAACTACAAAAATCCCAATCAGGAATAAATATTACATAACTCTGTGTAAGCAATAGACCACAAATTAAACCACCAAGTGCCAAGAAAAAAGCAAGGGGTCCAGAGTTTTAAACAAAAACAATAATTTTAATAGTTCATCAATAAATAGACACAATAACATATAATAATACAGAGTAACCACAAACCAAGCAGGTAAAAAAAGGTGAAAAAAGGAAAAATTCCAGACCACTAAGTACATTCATGGCCAAAAGTTTTGAGAATGACACAAATATTAATTTTTACAAAGTCTACTGCTTCAATTTTTCTAATGGCAATTTGCATATACTCCAGAATGTTATAAAGAGTGATCAGCTTAACATCAATTACTTGCAAAGTCAATATTTGGCTAGAAAATTAACTTTATCCCCCAAAACACATTTCAACATCATTGCAGCCCTGCCTTAAAAGGACCAGCTAACCTCTTTTCAGTGAGTGCTCCATTAACACAGGTGTGGGTGTTGATGAGGACATGGCTGGAGATCAATCTGTCATGATTAAGTAAGAATGACACCACTGGACACTTTAAAAGGAGGCTGGTGCTTGGCATCATTGTTTCTCTTCTGTTAACCATGGTTATCTCTAAAGAAATACGTGCAGTCATCATTGCAATACACAAAAATGGCCTAACAGGGAAGAGTATCGCAGCTAGAAGATTGCACCTCAGTCCACAATCTATCGCATCATCAAGAACTTCAAGGAGAGAGGTTCCATTGTTGCCAAAAAGGCTCCAGGGCGCCCAAGAAAGACCAGCAAGCGCCAGGACCGTCTCTTAAAAGTGTTTCAGCTGCGGGATCGGGCTACCAGCAGTGCAGAGCTTGCTCAGGAATGGCAGCAGGCAGGTGTGAGTGCATCTGCACGCACTGTGAGGCGGAGACTCTTGGAACAAGGCCTGGTCTCAAGGAGGGCAGCAAAGAAGCCACTTCTCTCCAGAAAAACATCATGGACAGACTGATATTCTGCAAAAGGTACAGGCAGTGGACTGCTGAGGACTGGGGTAAAGTTATTTTCTCTGATGAATCCCCTTTTCGATTGTTTGGGACATCAGGAAAATGCCTCATTTGGAGAAGACAAGGTGAGTGCTACCACCAGTCTTGTCTCATGCCAACTATTAAGCATCCTGAAACCATTCATGTGTGGGGTTGCTTCTCAGCCAAGGGAATCGGCTCTCTCACAGTCTTGCCTAAAAACACAGCCATGAATAAAGAATGGTATCAGAATGTCCTCCAAGAGCAACTTCTCCCAACCCTCCAAGAGCAGTTTGGCGATCAACAATGCCTTTTCCAGCATGATGGAGCACCTTGCCATAAAGCAAAGGTGATAACTAAATGGCTCAGGAAACAAAACATAGAGATTTTGGGTCCATGGCCTGGAAACTCCCCAGATCTTAATCCCATTGAGAACTTGTGGTCAATCATCAAGAGACGGGTGGACAAACAAAAACCTAAAAATTCTGACAAAATGAAAGCATTGATTGTGCAAGAATGAACTGCTATCAGTCAGGATTTGGTCCAGGAGTTGATTGAGAGCATGCCAGGGAGAATTGCAGAGGTCCTGAAGAAGAAGGGTCAACACTGCAAATATTGACTTGCTGCATTAACTCATTCTAACTGTCAATATAAGATTTTATTACTCATATGTTTGCAATTATTATATTTCTGTGTGTGATAAAAATATCTGTCAAACACACATAAAAACCAGAGGGCAGCAGATCATGTGAAAATATAATATTTGTGTCATTCTCAAAACTTTTGGCCATGACTCTAAGTCAAAAAATTGCATCAAATAAGTTATCCATGCTAATTGTCATTGTTGCTATAAATCAGTGCCAAGACAATTCCATGTCTAAAACAGATTGCTGCACATGAAATTAGACAAAGTACTATCACACAGCTGAACCCAGGGATTTCAAAGAAGTAGCAGGTCAGTACCAACCTATCATAATTATCCCATATAGAATGAAAGTGTCTATGTGCTGACCGCTCAGTATAGAGCAAAGTGTCCACAGTGCAGCATGAATTAAATAGCTGAATAAAGTGCCAGTACATAAAGGAATAACTTACATGTGGAATGGTATCCTAATTTCATGTGCAGCAATCTGTTTTAGACATGGAATTGTCTTGGCACTGATTTAATATATTTTCATGCATTTATTTTAGCACAAATTATTCTATATATAAAGAAATTCTTGTATTATTGATTAATTTTCCAGTTATAATATAACTATTTAATTTTTGCTATCAATTTGCTATAGCAACAATGACAATTAGCATGGATAACTTATTTGATCCAATTTTTGACTTATTTAGTGGTCTGGAATTTTTCCTTTTTTCCCCCTTTTTTACCTGCTTGGTTTGTGGTTACTTTGTATTATTACATGTTATTGTGTCTATTTATTGATGAACTATTAAAATTATTGTTTTTGTTTAAAACTCTGGACCCCTTGCTTTTTTCTTGGCACTTGGTGGTTTAATTTGTGGTGTTATAAAGTATTCTAATTTAGTGAGATAATGACTTTTGGGTTTTCATTGGCTGTAAGCCATAATCATCAACATTAACAAAAATAAACACTTGAAATGGATCACTCTGTTTGTGATGACTCTATATAATATATGAGTATCACTTTTTGTATTGAAGAACTGAAATAAATTGCCTTTTTGATGATATTCTAATTTTGTGAGAAGCATCTGTATATCTTGAAAAAAAAAGTCCCATTCTGCCATCAGGCATCAGTGGTGGTGTTTACGCTGCAGCATGATTTCATATGTAATGGGTATGTAATTCATTTCTTTCATGTTATCCTTAAATTTAAAAAAAAAAAAAAATCAGTTTGAAAAAGGTGCCGACCACACCTGCGCAGTAGCAGCTGTCGGTGATTCGATAACTGCTACTGCGCCAGCGGTGCCAACTTGCTAGAGAAAAAAAAATGTCCTCCTCCATTTGATTTCAAAAATTATATCATACTTTTGAACTGCTTCTCTTTCCACTTTAAAGTCAAAACTTTACACCCATCACACATATCACCAATACAAGCAAGTAAAATAAATAAATTAACGCTGGCTTTTCCCTATGCTTCTCAGCCTTCTTCTCTACTGGTTGGAAGAAAAAAACCTTCCTTTTAGCAATAAATATGAATGTCTAGGGCATAAACAGTTTTGAGTCCTTTTTTTGTAAGAGAGTGACAAAAAAAATCCTTTTAGGGTGTATTTCCACGATCTGGAATGCTTCAGTAATTGCTGTGTGTTTGACGCTGGGCGCTGGCGCAGCGTCAAACACGCAGCATCCAGATGTTACAGCATAGTGGAGGGGATTTCAAGAAATCCTGTCTCCACTATGCTTAAAAAACACGCAGGTGCGTCTTTTTAGACCGCAGCATGTCCTATTCCCTTGTGTCGCCGCAAGGGAAATAACACAGGCCTATGTAACGCTGCGGTCATTCCGGATGTGTTCCGGATGTGGTCCATGAACACATCCGGATTGACCGCACGTTCACTAGGGGGCGGGGCTTTGGGCGGAGCAGACTTTCCGCGCCGTCCAAAGCGCTGTGGTTCCGGTTCGTGGAACCACAACCTTAATATTTAATACACTCCTCCTCCTTGCAGTTCAGCTATTAGCAACTTTCTGAACATCTCAGTATCTCAATTTTCAACAAACTCCGTTTCAGATACCTAAACAGAAAACTGGAACAATGAAGAATTAAACTCAACATGACTTTATTTTCAACAGCTAAGCTGAATGAACATAGCTTTATATTGAACAGCTTCAGTTTCAAATAACTATTATTTAAAAAGAAGAGATCTAAAATTATGATGGAGAACACCTGGTATGTTGGTCACGCAGCACAAACTTATGTTATAATCAACGTATCAAATAAATGACAACAGTGTTCTAGTGCCATGGTAAAACAGCATTTCTTCCGAAACTAGAAAATATGAACCATTTGGTTCCAGCCCACACACTGCCAAGTATAAATGACACACCAATATTTTCTCAAATGCATATTCTGTTTACTCGTACACGTGTTTAATTCAAAAATATTTAGTTGCAGTCAGCAAATAAGTAGTTCACATTCCATACCATAGATGAGGTATGCACCATTTTTCATCTGTGAGAAAATAAAGAACAGGTATATGCTATGGCATCATTCAGTAGCACTCCTTGTTAGTTTTTTTTTTTTTTTACCTGAAACCAAACATGATTTTATAAAGTTGGTATAGGTGCAATACATGATTTTATAAAACTGGCATAGGTGCTATATCAGGTATAGGTAGGTTAGCAGGATGAGTAAACATGAGAAGTACAGTTTTGGGGAGATTCAGTTTCAGAAAGAAGATGGACATGATGTTAGAGACGGCAGACAATGCCTGGAATTTTGCATTAACGTGGAGGTAATGTCAAGAGATATGTATATTGGGTATCATCAGCATATAGTTGGTACTGGTGTAGGGGGAACCAGGGCCATAGTCGTGTCTGACAACGGGTGCTCAATCATGCCCTGGTCTCCCGCCAGATATACACAATGTCCCCTTTGATCTGTACCTTTCATCCCACTTTCGGTTCCATCAGGGTCCCATCTGAGCTGCTGAGGACTGCTTACTGGCGGTTTCAAACAAAGAGAGATTGAGTAAACTCAATATAAATGATTTTACTTGGTTCCAATCTCAGTACGAGACACATTTACATCACAGGGATCATCACAGAGTACATTCCTTTTCTGCCCTGTGCTTTCCCTCTCTTCTTCCAGAATGTCCCAGGGCTGCACCGGCTCGTCCGGTACCGCAGCGTTCCTTCTGGCTAGCCAAACTATCTTCAGGAGTTCCCCTGTCTGTTTCACCCCAGACAAAAGGGCATCAGCCCATGTAGTTAGCTGCCACATACTGGAGCTGCCCTACATTCTCTCAAGGTTGTGACCTCTGGCCCTCAGGCCCTGGACCACTGGGCCCTGTGCTTAACGTTACGGGGTCCACCTGCCCTGTCCGGGCTCTCAGGCCCTACTGACTAAACTACAGGAAATCTTCCTAGCTTACCCACAGTTGGCCCCTCCTAAGTTAACTAATTCCTATTCTATTGTAAGTTCCTATTCCTATCCTAAAATGCCCCCCTCCAGTGGCTAACCATATAACTACACTTTCCCTATCTACACAATATATATACATTGCAGCATTAGGTACATTACAATATATATGCAGATTAGAACATTCTCAGTTATCAACAGTTAACCGGGAGGTGTTTGGGGGCATAGGTCAGTCTCTGTAACCAGTTACACTGGTAACCAATTCTGCTTATGGTTTGTCCAGTAAAGGTAGTGTACAGAGAGAAGAGGAGTAGGCCTAAGACTGAACCTTGAGGAACCCCAATAGTAAGGGGAGAATTAGATGTAAAAGCCTGAAAATGATACAGTGAAGGTGCGGTCATAGAGGTAGGAGGATTACTAGAAGAGAATGGTGTCCTTGAGGCTCATAGAGCAGAGCTTAAAGAGGAGGAGCTGGTGGTCTACAGTGTCAAATGCTTCAGAGAGATCCAGAAGAATCAGCAAGGAGTAGATTTAGCTGTTAGTTGATCTTTAGGGACTTTGGAAAGAGCAGTTTCAGAAGAGCATAAGGAACAGAAACTGGATTGTCAATGGTCTATAAGAGCGTCATCTGATAAATAGCAGATTAGATAAGAGTGGACCAAGTGCTCCATGAATTTAGAGTCGGGGAGATTAGAGACACGTCTGTAGTTAGCAGTGCAGTTCTGGTTGAGAGATGGTTTGCTTAGTAAAAGGGTTATGATGACGTGTTTGAATGAGGAAAGATACCAGAAGAAAGAGAGAGGTTAAATATTTTTGTTAAGTAGGTAGTGACAGTTGGGAAGAGGGACAACATTTGTCACTCAGTTATGGCTCTTGCCCAGCCAAGTTTCTGTTATGCTCACCACATCATAATCTGTAGCTGACATAAGAGGCTCCAATTCATTCCTTTTCTTTGCAAAACTTTTTTTTCCTTGCATTTGTCAGCAGACATTTGATACTATTAGTGCACTTATTACAACTAATCACCTCCCTACGTTCTTTGCTAGTCTCAGTCCTCATTGGTGTCTACTGTCTCCCACTTCTTTCCTGTATAACCTTCCTCCCAGAACCTGGTTTAAAACCTCCTCCATCCATCAGACCATTTTTTCCGAGCACAGTTACATCCTCCCCGTTGAGGTGCAACCCTTTCCTACTACAGAGCTTGCAGAGAAGTGACCCCAAACTCTTCTTTCCTGCATCAATTTCTAAGCCACTTATTTATCTTCCTAAGCTCCACAATACTTTTATAGTGATGCTCATGGCACTGGCAGTGTTAACAGGCTTTAGCTTTTTCCCAGTTCACTGTAATCATTTTAAAGGTTGACATCAATAGGAAGTGGATATGCAGTACACTGCTGCCGCCACTGTCAGAAGAAAGAGCAGCTCCGCAATTAAGCAGTTCAGGCCAGAGGCCGTCGCCGCTAGCATAGAGAGCAGCTCATCGGTGGGGGTGCCCGCTGTTGGACCCCAACCGATCAGACATTGATGGCCTATCCTGAGGATAGGTCATCAATGATAAAGTAGTGTACAACCTCTTTAAGAAGCTTCAGTCTCCCTTTGACTTTGTTATTGATATCAATGTATATCAAGTCCGCTGGAATTTTCCCAGCCTCACCCAGCAATCTGTCTATCCAATTCGCAATATGCTAAAAATGAATACCCCCTAGACAACACATTTTGGCATTCATGATTCAAGGTTTTGGTGGCAGATGACCCAGATAAATATCTCTGGACTGAATTCTTTTTTTCCCTCCTACCTACAGCAGTAATTTTCCTGGCTGCTAGGAGCAACATCATGCTCTAGTCCTGGACTTCAATTCCTAACAGCCAAACAGACATATGGTATTTTACTAGTTTGCACCAGATCAGGACTGGGCCTCCGGTCACTTTTTTCCCTACCCTTTCTTCTGTTCTGTTAGATGATGAAATTACATAAGCAAAAATATGTCCATTTGCATGTGAGGCTGCTTCTTAAGAGATGTCACATTGAATCAAAAAAACTGAAGACAGCATAAGCTCTGCGATTTTCCTGAGTGAACGATGGGGAAGGATGAAGTTGAATCATGATAAGGAAATCAACCACCAACCTTGAGAGGACAATCAGCTTTTTGAGCAATATCTTTGGATTTTATGTAATTCCAATCAGGATAGAAGAATTGGATTTGCTTTTCTTTGGCTTAATTTGCTTAGGCTACTTTCACATTTGCGCTCGGGCGACCTGCGCCTATCTGCGCACGGCCGCCGCTAAGCTCTGCCCCGGCCACGCCTCCTCCCGGCGGCTCCGCCTATGGGCGCATGACGGCGCATGCGACCTGTGTACTCTATCTTTATCATTGGGTACGCAGGCAGTGCGCAGTATGCGATTGACTGCGCATGCGTCCTTTTGACGCTGCGCCGAGCGCACCAAAACTTAGCATGTTGCATTTTAGTGCGCTCGGCGCACCGTCAAAAAGGACGCATGCGCAGTCAAACGCATACTGCGCATGGCCTGCGTACTCAATGATAAAGATAGGGTACACAGGTCGCATGCGCCGTCATGCACCCATAGGCGGAGCCGCCGGGAGGAGGCCCGGCCGGGGGCGGAGCTTAGCGGCGGCCGTGCGCAGATAGGCGCAGGTCGCCCGAGCGCAAATGTGAAAGTAGCCTAAGAATTCAGTTTCAAAGTCTTCCAGAAAATCCCTCTTTGTCTTGAAAAGCTCTGTTTGGTTGAAAAAGTTTTCTTCATTTGACAATTGTATCCAAAAGTCAATTTCCTGTCATGAACAGTGATTTTGAAAAGATCCTTTGAAAACTGTGTAATCCTATTTTTCTATTGCAGCAGCTAAATCAAGGAAGAGTGTTGATAAACATAAACCTGCTCCCAACATCCAAAGTTTAGCATTCCACCAAAAACATACAGTTAAAGGGGTTTACCATGATTTTAAATGCGGTCTGTGTAAAAGATTTTAGAACATAGAATAATGATGTCTGTCTTCCTCATATACATAAGTGTCAAATTTATAGCAGTGTGTTCAAAGATATTAGTTAATCACAAATATTTATACTAGTTTTTATTTCCATGCATTGGGAACAGTCCACACTGTTTTCTAATTCAAAACATGAAGAGAAATGTATATAATTTTAACTACTTTACAGAGAATAACAAAAATGAACATTGGGCTGTTCTAAAAATAACAGTGTCTGCATTTGTCTTTACAAACTCACAATATGTACTATTTTTATGATTATTTAGCGTTTCCGTGAATCACTAACCTAATATTTAGCTGTATATCCACAGTTTTTTAGAACTGCTTCTCATCTATGTTGCATAGATTATGGCATCTCTCAAGTGTCTTTGGAATTTGATGGCTTTGCCTAAGAACCTGCATTTTTAATGTCACCCACAAGTGTTCTATTAGATTAAGGTCTGGGGATAACCTCAATTTTGTTGGACTGGAACCAAGGTTTTGCTTGTTTACTGGTGTGTTTAGAGTCGTCTTGTTGAAACATCCATTTCAAGGGCATATCTTCTTCAGCATACGGCAACATGACCTCTTCAAGTATTTTAATATACACAAACTGGTCAATGGTACCTGGTATACGGTAAATAGGTCCAGCATCATAGTAAGAGAAACATGACTATATCATGATGCTTGCACCACCATGCTTCACTTTCTTAAGAGTATACTGTGGCTTGAATACAGACTTTGGGGGTCGTCTGCCCTTGGACCCAAAATGAACAGTTTTATTTTCATCAGTTCACAAAATGTTTCCCTATTTCTCTTTAGGCCTGTTGATGTGTTGTTTTGCAAATGTGTTCACCTCAGTACATGTCTTTTTTTACAGTGGGACTTTGCAAGGACTTCTTACTAAGAGATTGGCTTCACACAGGCATCTTCTAACTGTCACAGTACTTACAGGTAACTTGAGACTGTCCTTGATCAACCTGAAGCTGATCATTGGCTGAGCCTTTTCGATTGTGGCTATTCTTCCATCCATTCAAATAGTAGTCTGCAGCTGCGGGCTGCTGTTTTTAGGCTGGGGTGTCAATATCCATGGCCCCTTACCAGCCTGAGAATACCGGTCCCCAGTTATCTGCTTTAGAAAGGCTGGCTGTCAAAAATGGAGGGCAATAATTTAAAAAAAAAACAGTGTGGGGACCGCTCTATTTTTTGTAACCAGCCTTGCTGAAGCTGATAGCTGAGGGTTGCAGGCAGCAGCTGTCAGTTTTGCCTGACAAGTTAAAAAAAATGCAGGGGAACCCATGCCTTTTTTTCATTTATTTATTTATAGCGCAGGCTTCGGGTGAGGAATACTCCCATCAGCCGCTCCTGCTGTCACTGTCATTAGCGGCAGCCGGTGTAGTCTGATGTGAGGAATAGTCCCAAATGCCACCACCTGCTGTCATTGTTCTCACTTGAATACAACTCTCATCATTCTCTCCTGCTTGTGCTGATCGTCGCCAGAGCAGGGGAGAATGATGAGAGTCGTCTTCAGCACAAGGCACCGGGGAACAGCGTTTAGTGTACTGCTGCTTCCTGGGCACTCGCTGTGTGGTACTGATGCATCACATGGGCAGCACATAGTTGCCACATGTGTGCCACTTGTATTACCCTGACATCTCCTGTACCATTTTTTTCCAGTACCAGAAATATCAGGACGTGTGAAACCGGCCTTAGGATATAAATCAGATGCTAGATGTTAAAAATCAGTTTGTACTCGAATGAAAAATGTAGGACACTTCCACTACACTAGTCCGACTTTACAGGAACAAAATCGGACAGATTTTAAAATCACTAGTGTGACTCCAGCCTTAGGGTATGTGCGCACATTCAGTATTTGCTCGCAGAAATTTCTGCAAGGTTTCTGCATCTCTTGGTAGCAAAAATGCTGTGGCAAAAATGTGTTTTTTGCTGTGTTTTTGCCACGGTTTTGTATGCGTTTTTGTACAGCAATGAAGGCTTTTTTGAGCTAAATAAAGATATTTAAAAAACTTTTGTGATGAAATTTCTTGGTTCAACACCTTTTTTTTCATTCTGATGCAGTAGCATCAGGGTAATGGGGTTAGGGCTTGGTGTCAGCAGCTGTCATTGACAACAAGCAATAGGTTTAAGAATGAAAAAGGTGTCAGCCAGAGACCGTGATTACTAAGCGGGTAAGTAAACATATATGCACATACACGCACACGCACGCACACACTGTAGCCAGTCTATGTAGGAGCATTAACAGAATGAACCTATATAGGCTAAAATCAAACAGCAACAGCATGGGCTCCCACGTAATTTTCATAACCAGCAGAGGGAAAGCCGTTGCTTGAGGGCTGATGTTAATATTCTGGGAAGGAGCCAATAGCCATAAAGGTTCCCAGGCTATTAATATCAGCTCTCAGCGGTATGCTTAGCCTTTTACTGGCTAGTTTACACAGGGACCGCAGAAAAATATTGACATAAGGTCGCCCTATAAAATCTAACAACCAAAGACTAGGCAGACAGCTGTGGGCTGATATTAATAGCCTAGAAAGGGGCCTTGGATATTGGTCCCCTCCCAGACAAAAAACATCAGCTCTCAGCCACCCCAGAAAAGGCGCATCTCTAAGATGCACCAAACGTGGTGCTTAGCCTTATTCTTCCCACTTGCCCTGTTTTGGTGGCAAGTGGGGTAATGGTTGGGGGGTTAATGTCATCTTTGTATTGTTAGGTGACATCAGGCCCACAGGTTAGCAATGGAGGGGAGTCTATAAAACACCCCCATTACTAACCTCATAGTGATATTATAAAAAAATACACCCAGAAGAAAGTCTTGCATTTGAAATGATGACAGACTCCTTTATTGATTCTAAATTAAACCATACTCACCAAATGCCTAATCCACTGAAGCCAACGTCTGCTGCAACAAAAATAAAATAATAATTATTATTATTTATTTATATAGCGCCATTAATTCCATGGTGCTGTACATGAAAAGGGGTAACATACAAAGTTATAGATATCGTTTACAGTAAACAAATTTACAATGACAGACTCGTACAGAGGGAGAGGACCATTGCGGACTTACATTCTACGGGATAATGGGGAAGAAACAAAAGGTCTGGGGTGCGGCAGCTCTGTTGGTGACGACGATGTGGCAGCTCTGGTGGTGGAGGCGTGGCGGCAGCTAGGGTGGTGGCGGCGAGGCGGCAGCTCGGGTGGTGGCGGCGAGGCGGAATGGTTATTGCAGGCTGTAGGCTTTCCTGAAGAGATGGGTTTTCAGGTTCAGTCTGATGGATCCAAGGGTGGTGGATAATCGTACATGTTGAGGCATGGAATTCCAGAGGATGGGGGATATTCGGGAGAAATCTTGGAGGCGGTTGTGTGAGGAATAGTGTTGAGCATTCCGATACCGCAAGTATCGGGTATCGGCCGATATTCGCCGTATCGGAATTCCGATACTTAGTTCCGATACTTTTCCTATATCGTATACCGGAATCGGAAGTTCCCATAATTCTTTGAGAGGCAGTGTGATTTTATTCAGCCAATGAGGATTCCTAAGAAGTGTGGGCACATCCTGTAATGCTGCGATCATGTTAACTAATGGCATGGCTGTGATTGGCTGCTGAAATGATGTCAGAATGCACTACAAAAGGCGCCGCCGCCATTTTAGCTTCACTGTGCTGTGAATTCAGTTAGGGACAGAACGCTGCTCTGCTGACTCTGAGGGACAGTTACAGATAGCGTTTTTGTGAATTGTTCTGTAGGCAGGCTATTTGAGAAACCGCTTTGTAAATCATCCTTTTTCCTTGCAGTGTTGTTTTCACAGCTCTGTGCAAGGTGTGTGTGTGAGTGCAGGTGACGCTGCAGTTTGCTCTGCATCCAACGCTGTTTGTAGTCATCTGCACGTGTCACTCACTGACTCTTTTTTTTTTTATTTTGTGGAATTGGTGCTGCTCCATTCAATTGAAATTAACAGTGATCTATTAGTGTGACGCGCTTCCATCCGTATACAATACATTGGTTGCAAACACTATAGAAGTACACAAAGGAGCCTTTCACAGCTAGTGAACAGTTGTGTGCAGTGTTCACTGTAGTCTGTGAGGTTTTCATTTTTTGAGTGCAGATCACGCTCCAGTTAGTTCTTCAACCACTGCTGGTTGTAGTCTGCTGAGCATGTGTCACTGCCTCATCCTTGACATTTTTCTCTAATTGGTGCTGCTCCATTCTATTTCAAAAAAGTCAAATCTATTAGTGTGACGCGCTTCCATCCGTATACAATACATTGGTTGCAAACACTATAGAAGTACACAAAGGGGCCTTTCACAGCTAGTGAACAGTTGTCTGCAGTGTTCACTGTAGTCTGTGAGGTTTTCATTTTTTGAGTGCAGATCACGCTCCAGTTAGTTCTTCAACCACTGCTGGTTGTAGTCTGCTGAGTGTGTGTCACTGCCTCATCCTTGACATTTTTCTCTAATTGGTGCTGCTCCATTCTATTTAAAAAAAGTCAAATCTATTAGTGTGATGCGCTTCCATCCGTATACAATACATTGGTTGCAAACACTATAGAAGTACACAAAAGGGCCTTTCACAGCTAGTGAACAGTTGTCTGCAGTGTTCACTGTAGTCTGTGAGGTTTTCATTTTTTGAGTGCAGATCACGCTCCAGTTAGTTCTTCAACCACTGCTGGTTGTAGTCTGCTGAGCGTGTGTCACTGCCTCATCCTTGACATTTTTCTCTAATTGGTGCTGCTCCATCCTATTTCAAAAAAGTCAAATCTATTAGTGTGACGCGCTTCCATCCGTATACAATACAGTGGTTGCAAACACTATAGAAGTACACAAAAGGGCCTTTCACAGCTAGTGAACAGTTGTCTGCAGTGTTCACTGTAGTCTGTGAGGTTTTCATTTTTTGAGTGCAGATCACGCTCCAGTTAGTTCTTCAACCACTGCTGGTTGTAGTCTGCTGAGCGTGTGTCACTGCCTCATCCTTGACATTTTTCTCTAATTGGTGCTGCTCCATTCTATTTCAAAAAAGTCAAATCTATTAGTGTGACGCGCTTCCATCCGTATACAATACATTGGTTGCAAACACTATAGAAGTACACAAAGGGGCCTTTCACAGCTAGTGAACAGTTGTCTGCAGTGTTCACTGCAGTCTCTGAGGAATAACCACACTTAGGCCTTATAACTTTTCTGACTTTCTTTATCAATCTACCAAGATGAAGAAGGCAGGGAGTAAGGCACGTGGTCGTGGCCGTGGAGTTTCAGCAGGGAGAGGACATGGGGATTCTGTGGCTGCTGCCGCCCCAGTGACACAGCATCCACCAGTTTTCCCCGTGAGCGTTCCTTTATGCGCACTTTTGTAGGAGCTCGGCGTAGCCCCCTGCTGCGGGAAGAACAAATTGAAGCTGTTGTTGGTTGGATGGCAGCCAATGCATCGACTTCAATTGCTTCCACCGCCCCTCAGGACCACAGCACTGTTGAACAACCATCTGTCTCTTCACCGCCTGCCAAATTGCCCAGGCAGTCAGAGAGCTCTGTACAGGAGCCAGCTGAGTCTCTGCTTCTGTTCTCAGAATCTGTTGGCTTGCAAACAGGGGCCCAGCCAAGCAGCATTCTGGAATGTGAAGAAGAGGGAGTATGCAGTGATGCGCAACAGCTGTGTCTCTCTGAATCTGAAGAGGCGGGTGAGCCAGTGCCGATGGTCAGCACACCGCAGAACGCATCTGATGATGATGAGACTCAGGTGCCAGTTTCTGTTGAGCATGGTGCTGGCCAGACCACCCAACAGCAGCAGGTGTTGGAAGAGGGTAGTGGAGATGATGAGGTCCAAGACCCAACATGGCGTGAGGAACAGGAAGGTGGTGGGAGCAGCTCTGAGGAAGAGATTGCCCCAACGGTCCAAACAGGAGGGAGAGGTAGGCTGCAGACTCGGTTGCCTGTAGCCTCCAGTTTGGCACCCGTTCAGAGCAGTTCTCTTCCAAAAGCCAAAACGGGCGCTCCCAGGTCTTGCACTGCGTGGTCCTTTTTTGACACACTTGCAGATGATATTTGCTATGTCAAATGCAAGCTGTGTAATCAAAAAGTAAAAAGAGGTAATAGTGTCAGTAACCTCAATACCACAAATATGTGGAAACATGTGCGGTCAAAGCATGTGGTTGAGTTACAAAGACACACTGGAGATGTAGGCCAACCTACAGCAGCACCTACATCTTCAGCTCGTGTTGGAGCCTCTTCCTCCAGCTCACACACAGCTGGTTCGGCTTCCTCACAGGATCGCCATGGAAGAACCTCTGTCACTGTTGTCCAGAGACCCAGTGTTATTCCACCCACAGCTGCAAGTTCCCTGTCATCCTCACACTCCCAGGCCGCAAAACAGCCATCGGTAGCACAGGCATGGGATAAAAGACGGCCATACTCAGCAAACCATCCACTGTTAGAACCCTCTTGTTAGGTTTTGTTTCAGTTTGCTGGTCACATGACCTTGTTACCCTATTTAGTCTGGCTCCGCCCTTCTGGCTTTGCTGGACTTCATTGTATTATCTACTCTTAAGCTAGCCGGGTGCTTAGGTGCCTTACTCTGTCAGTTTCGCTTGATCTGAGGATCTCTTAGTATTTGTTTTCTGTTTTATTTTCGATGCTACACTTTCTGTTAGGAGGTGTCCACCTTTTCACCCAGTCCCTAGATCTTGTAGGGATTCCTCCCTCGCAACTATAGGTCTTCGTTCAGACTAGCTGAGGACTTTAGCGGGTCTGGTCGCAGGATCAGGTTCCCCGTTACATCGTAGGGATCCAGCTCAGTCCTATTGTAGGGACAGAATTCCCACCTTTCCTTAGTGCTTGTAGCAGATCATAACAGTAAGTCCAGCCAAGAGAAAAAAATAAATAAAAAATCTCTAAGGAAAGATTTTCTGTTTCCATCATGGTCTCGGTTCAGGATTTGGTTCAACGCCTGCAGGGACTTTCTCTGGAGGTGGCTGAGATAAAGCAACACGTGAGTAGTTGTTCTGGAGCACATTTCGTGGAGCCTAAGGTACGTTTGCCTGATTTATTTTTTGGTGAACAAGATTTTTTTTTCTTTTAAAAATGCTTGCTTGTTGTATTTCCGTTTGAGACCCAGATCCTCTGGTGATGAATCACAGCGCATAGGTTTCATAATGTCACTTTTGCGCAAAGAACCTCAGGACTGGGCCTTTTCTCTGCAGCCTAGTGATCCATGCTTTAGATCTGTGGATAGTTTTTTTCTGCTTTGGGCTTATTATATGACGATCCGGATCGTGTTTCATCGGCTGAGACAGAATTGAGACGTTTGAGACAGGGATCAGGTAATGTGGAAAAATATTGTACTCACTTCCGAAGGTGGTCCACTCAGGTGGGCTGAAACGATTCAGCTTTGAAAAGTTTATTTCTTGCAGGGTTAAGTGAAAGGGTTAAAGATTTGCTGATTGCTTATCCCATACCTGGTAACTTGCAAGAGGCTATGCAATTAGCCATACGGGTGGATAGGAGACTGCGTGCAAGGGTTAATGAGAGTAAATCTGCCTTGTCAGCTCCAAGTTTGGAGAAGGAATGTACTGACATTGGAGAGCCGATGGAAATTGGAGCAATGACACCTCACTCTCGGGAAAAAGAACGCAGATTTGCTAAGGGCTTGTGTTTCTATTGTGGCAAATCTGAGCATTTTATTAAGAACTGTGTGCTTCGAATGAATAAAGAGAGAAAAAAAAATGAGGTCAGTTTCGCCCGCATAGCTTGTTTAAACAATAAAGGTGTCTTTCTTTCTGCTACCACTGCTGTTGAGGAGGAATTAATGGAGTTTCGGGTATTTGTGGATTGTGGTTCAACTCTCAATGTGATTGATGGGAAATTTTTGGAAAAACTAAAATTAAAACCCAAACTTCTGTCTTCCCCTATTAATGTGGTGTCTGTGGATGGTTCTCACTTGAAAAATGTTACTCACCATATCTGTGAATTTCCTCTTACTATTAATGGTGTTCATCAAGAGAATTTGGATTTGGTAGTTTTGAATAATTTGCCCTCACCGGTGATTTTGGGGTTACCCTGGTTAAAATTGCACAATCCGGTACTGGATTGGTCTACCAATGAAATTAAGTCCTGGAGTCAGAATTGTTATGACAAGTGTTGTAACGGGCGTATTGCTGCTGTAGTTAAGGGGGAGTTACCTGTACCTATTCAGGATTTTTGGAAAGTTTTTTCTGATAAGGAATCGCAGGTATTGCCTCTTCATAGAGATTATGATTGTGCAATTGAATTTGTCCCTGGAGCGACTCTTCCTAAAAGTTGTTTATTTAATTTGACTATTCCCGAGAGAAAGGCTTTGGAGGAATACATACAGACAAGCTTGGCCGCCGGTCACATTAGGCCTTCCAAATCTCCTGTGGCGGTTGGATTTTTTTTTGTTAAAAAAAAGGACGGCGGTTTACGGCCTTGTCTAGACTTTCGTGAGATTAATAAGATTACTGTACGCAATCCTTACCCACTGCCATTGATTCCTGATTTGTTTAATCAGTTAGTGGGGGCCAAGTGGTTCTCGAAAATTGATCTTCGAGGGGCATATAATTTGTTGCGCATGAAGGAGGGGGATGAATGGAAGACTGCGTTTAACACTCCACTGGGTCATTTTGAGAATCTGGTCATGCCCTTTGGACTTTCCAGTGCTCCGGCATTTTTTCAGAATCTTATTAATGACATCCTTAGACCTTTGATCGGCAGAAGTGTGGTTGTGTATTTAGATGACATTTTGATTTATTCACCAGATTTGGAGTCTCATTGGAGGAGTGTGCGTGAAGTATTACAGTTACTGAGTGATAATTCACTTTTTGCCAAACTAGAAAAATGTGAGTTCGCTGTACAGAGACTTAGTTTTTTGGGCTACATTGTCTCCAGTGAAGGTTTTGAGATGGACCCGGTGAAAGTGCAAGCTGTGCAGGATTGGCCTAGACCTACTGGTGTGAAATCAATACAGAGGTTTTTGGGGTTCGCCAATTATTATAGAAAATTCATAAAAAAATTTTCTGTGATTGCCAAACCTCTGACCGATCTCACCAGGAAAGGTGCTGATGCGGTTCAGTGGACTACTGAGGCCATTGAGGCTTTTGTGTTGCTAAAGGAGAGGTTCAGCTCTGCTCCCATCCTTACGCAGCCTGATGTGACTAAACCATTTTTGGTTGAGGTTGATGCTTCTTCTGTGGGGGTCGGCGCGGTGTTGTCTCAGGCAAAGACGGATGGAGTACATCCCTGTGCTTTTTTTTCAAAAAAATTTTCTGAGTCTGAACTAAATTATGATATCGGTAATCGGGAATTGTTGGCAATTAAACTCGCATTTGAACACTGGCGTAATTTTTTGGAGGGAGCGGAATTCCCCATTCAAGTCTTCACCGATCATAAAAATCTGATCTACCTTGATGCTGCCAAACGCTTGAATGCCCGTCAGGCTAGATGGGCACTGTTTTTCTCACGGTTTAATTTTACCGTTACTTACATCCCAGGTACTAAAAATGTTAAAGCTGATGCTTTGTCTCGCAGCTTTTCTCCTATGGTGGGTACTGAGGAGGAGGAGGAAAACATCTTGCAAGAGGGGGTTGTTATTGCTGTTTTGGACTCCGTGTTGGAAGATGAGATTCTTAAAGCACAGGAGAATGCCCCATCTAACACGCCGCATGGGAGGTTGTTTGTGCCTAGTACCCTGAGGAGAGATTTGTTTGTTGAATGTCATGACTCTCGGTTGGCAGGTCATCCTGGAATCTCTGAGACCAAGAGACTTGTGGGTCGCAGTTTTTGGTGGCCAGGATGGCAGAAGGAAGTCATTAAGTGGGTGTGTCAATGCACTGTGTGTGCTAGATCTAAGTCTTCTCTTACTCCTGCTGCGGGGTTGCTTTGCCCTCTGGAGGTCCCTAGTGCACCTTGGACACATTTGGCTATGGACTTTATTACTGACCTTCCCCCCTCTGAGGGTTTCACTGTCATCTGGGTGGTCGTGGACCGTTTTAGCAAGATGTGTCACTTGGTTCCTTTCATCAAACTGCCCTGCGCTAAGACTCTCACTAAGGCCTTCGTCAAGGAAATAGTCAGACTGCATGGTGTTCCTACTGACATTGTTTCTGATAGGGGACCTCAGTTCGTGGCTCGTTTTTGGCGCGCTTTTTGTGACAGGTTGGGAGTTCATTTGTCGTTTTCATCCGGATATCATCCTGAGTCTAATGGCCAGACAGAAAGGAAAAACCAGGATGTTGAGCAGTTCTTGCGTTGTTTTGTGACTGATAATCAAGAGGGGTGGTCTGAGTTTCTGCCACTTGCTGAGTTTGCTCTTAACAACCATACATCCGCTTCTGCTGGTTGTTCGCCTTTTTTTTGTTGTACTTGGAGACATCCGTCATTTGGGTCATTTTCCAAGTTGGGATCGGCTGTACCTGAAGAGGAGAATTTTTCTGGTGTTTTGGAGAGAGTTTGGACTGATGTGCGTGGTAATCTTCAGGAGGCTAACAAAAGATCCAAAATGTATTTTGATAGAAAACGACAAGAGGTTTTGTTTGCTATTGGTGACATGGTCTGGTTGTCCTCTAAGAATCTGCGATTGAGGATTCCGTCTAAGAAATTGGGTCCCAAGTTTGTAGGGCCCTTTAAGGTGCTTCAGGTTATTAACCAATCTGCTGTTAAGTTGGAGCTTCCTACCTCCTGGAAGATTAATCCGGTGTTTCATGTTTCTCTCTTGAAAAAAGCTGAGGTCTCAGAGGGAGACGTGTTGGCCATTGTTCCCCTGGTGGTGGAGGACGGGCAATATGAGATTTCCCGCATCCTAAATTCTAGACGGTATAGAGGGGGTTTGCAGTACCTCGTCGCTTGGAAGGGTTATGGACCCGAGGATAACTCATGGGTGAGGGCGGATGATGTTTCTGCGTCTAGACTTGTCAGAGCGTTTCACAAGAGATTTCCGGATAAGCCTAAGTCCTAGGGGATCTGGAGGATCCTCTTAGAAGGGAGGGTACTGTTAGAACCCTCTTGTTAGGTTTTGTTTCAGTTTGCTGGTCACATGACCTTGTTACCCTATTTAGTCTGACTCCGCCCTTCTGGCTTTGCTGGACTTCATTGTATTATCTACTCTTAAGCTAGCCGGGTGCTTAGGTGCCTTACTCTGTCAGTTTCGCTTAATCTGAGGATCTCTTAGTATTTGTTTTCTGTTTTATTTTCCCTGCTACACTTTCTGTTAGGAGGTGTCCACCTTTTCACCCAGTCCCTAGATCTTGTAGGGATTCCTCCCTCGCAACTATAGGTCTTCGTTCAGACTAGCTGAGGACTTTAGCGGGTCTGGTCGCAGGATCAGGTTCCCCGTTACATCGTAGGGATCCAGCTCAGTCCTATTGTAGGGACAGAATTCCCACCTTTCCTTAGTGCTTGTAGCAGATCATAACAGTAAGTCCAGCCAAGAGAAAAAAATAAATAAAAAATCTCTAAGGAAAGATTTTCTGTTTCCATCATGGTCTCGGTTCAGGATTTGGTTCAACGCCTGCAGGTACTTTCTCTGGAGGTGGCTGAGATAAAGCAACACGTGAGTAGTTGTTCTGGAGCACATTTCGTGGAGCCTAAGGTACGTTTGCCTGATTTATTTTTTGGTGAACAACAAGATTTTTTTTTCTTTTAAAAATGCTTGCTTGTTGTATTTCTGTTTGAGACCCAGATCCTCTGGTGATGAATCACAGCGCATAGGGTTCATAATGTCACTTTTGCGCAAAGAACCTCAGGACTGGGCCTTTTCTCTGCAGCCTAGTGATCCATGCTTTAGATCTGTGGATAGTTTTTTTCTGCTTTGGGCTTATTATATGACGATCCGGATCGTGTTTCTCGGCTGAGACAGAATTGAGACGTTTGAGACAGGGATCAGGTAATGTGGAAAAATATTGTACTCACTTCCGAAGGTGGTCCACTCAGGTGGGCTGAAACGATTCAGCTTTGAAAAGTTTATTTCTTGCAGGGTTAAGTGAAAGGGTTAAAGATTTGCTGATTGCTTATCCCATACCTGGTAACTTGCAAGAGGCTATGCAATTAGCCATACGGGTGGATAGGAGACTGCGTGCAAGGGTTAATGAGAGTAAATCTGCCTTGTCAGCTCCAAGTTTGGAGAAGGAATGTACTGACATTGGAGAGCCGATGGAAATTGGAGCAATGACACCTCACTCTCGGGAAAAAGAACGCAGATTTGCTAAGGGCTTGTGTTTCTATTGTGGCAAATCTGAGCATTTTATTAAGAACTGTGTGCTTCGAATGAATAAAGAGAGAAAAAAAAATGAGGTCAGTTTCGCCCGCATAGCTTGTTTAAACAATAAAGGTGTCTTTCTTTCTGCTACCACTGCTGTTGAGGAGGAATTAATGGAGTTTCGGGTATTTGTGGATTGTGGTTCAACTCTCAATGTGATTGATGGGAAATTTTTGGAAAAACTAAAATTAAAACCCAAACTTCTGTCTTCCCCTATTAATGTGGTGTCTGTGGATGGTTCTCACTTGAAAAATGTTACTCACCATATCTGTGAATTTCCTCTTACTATTAATGGTGTTCATCAAGAGAATTTGGATTTGGTAGTTTTGAATAATTTGCCCTCACCGGTGATTTTGGGGTTACCCTGGTTAAAATTGCACAATCCGGTACTGGATTGGTCTACCAATGAAATTAAGTCCTGGAGTCAGAATTGTTATGACAAGTGTTGTAACGGGCGTATTGCTGCTGTAGTTAAGGGGGAGTTACCTGTACCTATTCAGGATTTTTGGAAAGTTTTTTCTGATAAGGAATCGCAGGTATTGCCTCCTCATAGAGATTATGATTGTGCAATTGAATTTGTCCCTGGAGCGACTCTTCCTAAAAGTCGTTTATTTAATTTGACTATTCCCGAGAGAAAGGCTTTGGAGGAATACATACAGACAAGCTTGGCCGCCGGTCACATTAGGCCTTCCAAATCTCCTGTGGCGGTTGGATTTTTTTTTGTTAAAAAAAAGGACGGCGGTTTACGGCCTTGTCTAGACTTTTGTGAGATTAATAAGATTACTGTAAGCAATCCTTACCCACTGCCATTGATTCCTGATTTGTTTAATCAGTTAGTGGGGGCCAAGTGGTTCTCGAAAATTGATCTTTGAGGGGCATATAATTTGTTGCGCATGAAGGAGGGGGATGAATGGAAGACTGCGTTTAACACTCCACTGGGTCATTTTGAGAATCTGGTCATGCCCTTTGGACTTTCCAGTGCTCCGGCATTTTTTCAGAATCTTATTAATGACATCCTTAGACCTTTGATCGGCAGAAGTGTGGTTGTGTATTTAGATGACATTTTGATTTATTCACCAGATTTGGAGTCTCATTGGAGGAGTGTGCGTGAAGTATTACAGTTACTGAGTGATAATTCACTTTTTGCCAAACTAGAAAAATGTGAGTTCGCTGTACAGAGACTTAGTTTTTTGGGCTACATTGTCTCCAGTGAAGGTTTTGAGATGGACCCGGTGAAAGTGCAAGCTGTGCAGGATTGGCCTAGACCTACTGGTGTGAAATCAATACAGAGGTTTTTGGGGTTCGCCAATTATTATAGAAAATTCATAAAAAAATTTTCTGTGATTGCCAAACCTCTGACCGATCTCACCAGGAAAGGTGCTGATGCGGTTCAGTGGACTACTGAGGCCATTGAGGCTTTTGTGTTGCTAAAGGAGAGGTTCAGCTCTGCTCCCATCCTTACGCAGCCTGATGTGACTAAACCATTTTTGGTTGAGGTTGATGCTTCTTCTGTGGGGGTCGGCGCGGTGTTGTCTCAGGCAAAGACGGATGGAGTACATCCCTGTGCTTTTTTTTCAAAAAAATTTTCTGAGTCTGAACTAAATTATGATATCGGTAATCGGGAATTGTTGGCAATTAAACTCGCATTTGAACACTGGCGTAATTTTTTGGAGGGAGCGGAATTTCCCATTCAAGTCTTCACCGATCATAAAAATCTGATCTACCTTGATGCTGCCAAACGCTTGAATGCCCGTCAGGCTAGATGGGCACTGTTTTTCTCACGGTTTAATTTTACCGTTACTTACATCCCAGGTACTAAAAATGTTAAAGCTGATGCTTTGTCTCGCAGCTTTTCTCCTATGGTGGGTACTGAGGAGGAGGAGGAAAACATCTTGCAAGAGGGGGTTGTTATTGCTGTTTTGGACTCCGTGTTGGAAGATGAGATTCTTAAAGCACAGGAGAATGCCCCATCTAACACGCCGCATGGGAGGTTGTTTGTGCCTAGTACCCTGAGGAGAGATTTATTTGTTGAATGTCATGACTCTCGGTTGGCAGGTCATCCTGGAATCTCTGAGACCAAGAGACTTGTGGGTCGCAGTTTTTGGTGGCCAGGATGGCAGAAGGAAGTCATTAAGTGGGTGCGTCAATGCACTGTGTGTGCTAGATCTAAGTCTTCTCTTACTCCTGCTGCGGGGTTGCTTTGCCCTCTGGAGGTCCCTAGTGCACCTTGGACACATTTGGCTATGGACTTTATTACTGACCTTCCCCCCTCTGAGGGTTTCACTGTCATCTGGGTGGTCGTGGACCGTTTTAGCAAGATGTGTCACTTGGTTCCTTTCATCAAACTGCCCTGCGCTAAGACTCTCACTAAGGCCTTCGTCAAGGAAATAGTCAGACTGCATGGTGTTCCTACTGACATTGTTTCTGATAGGGGACCTCAGTTCGTGGCTCGTTTTTGGCGCGCTTTTTGTGACAGGTTGGGAGTTCATTTGTCGTTTTCATCCGGATATCATCCTGAGTCTAATGGCCAGACAGAAAGGAAAAACCAGGATGTTGAGCAGTTCTTGCGTTGTTTTGTGACTGATAATCAAGAGGGGTGGTCTGAGTTTCTGCCACTTGCTGAGTTTGCTCTTAACAACCATACATCCGCTTCTGCTGGTTGTTCGCCTTTTTTTTGTTGTACTTGGAGACATCCGTCATTTGGGTCATTTTCCAAGTTGGGATCGGCTGTACCTGAAGAGGAGAATTTTTCTGGTGTTTTGGAGAGAGTTTGGACTGATGTGCGTGGTAATCTTCAGGAGGCTAACAAAAGATCCAAAATGTATTTTGATAGAAAACGACAAGAGGTTTTGTTTGCTATTGGTGACATGGTCTGGTTGTCCTCTAAGAATCTGCGATTGAGGATTCCGTCTAAGAAATTGGGTCCCAAGTTTGTAGGGCCCTTTAAGGTGCTTCAGGTTATTAACCAATCTGCTGTTAAGTTGGAGCTTCCTACCTCCTGGAAGATTAATCCGGTGTTTCATGTTTCTCTCTTGAAAAAAGCTGAGGTCTCAGAGGGAGACGTGTTGGCCATTGTTCCCCTGGTGGTGGAGGACGGGCAATATGAGATTTCCCGCATCCTAAATTCTAGACGGTATAGAGGGGGTTTGCAGTACCTCGTCGCTTGGAAGGGTTATGGACCCGAGGATAACTCATGGGTGAGGGCGGATGATGTTTCTGCGTCTAGACTTGTCAGAGCGTTTCACAAGAGATTTCCGGATAAGCCTAAGTCCTAGGGGATCTGGAGGATCCTCTTAGAAGGGAGGGTACTGTTAGAACCCTCTTGTTAGGTTTTGTTTCAGTTTGCTGGTCACATGACCTTGTTACCCTATTTAGTCTGACTCCGCCCTTCTGGCTTTGCTGGACTTCATTGTATTATCTACTCTTAAGCTAGCCGGGTGCTTAGGTGCCTTACTCTGTCAGTTTCGCTTGATCTGAGGATCTCTTAGTATTTGTTTTCTGTTTTATTTTCCCTGCTACACTTTCTGTTAGGAGGTGTCCACCTTTTCACCCAGTCCCTAGATCTTGTAGGGATTCCTCCCTCGCAACTATAGGTCTTCGTTCAGACTAGCTGAGGACTTTAGCGGGTCTGGTCGCAGGATCAGGTTCCCCGTTACATCGTAGGGATCCAGCTCAGTCCTATTGTAGGGACAGAATTCCCACCTTTCCTTAGTGCTTGTAGCAGATCATAACATCCACGAGCACAGGCTCTGAATGCTGGCATTGCAAAACTCCTGTCCCTTGAAATGCTGTCATTCAGGCTGGTGGAGACTGACAGTTTCCGTAACTTAATGGCATTGGCAGTCCCACAATACAATGTGCCAAGCCGATTTTATTTCAGCAGGCAAGCCGTCCCTGGTCTGCAAAAGCATGTTGAGGGAAAAATTAAACATGCGCTACTAAACGCCGTCAGTAGCAAGGTCCACCTGACCACCGATGCGTGGACCAGTACCCATGGCCAGGGACGATACCTTTCCCTCACTGCCCATTGGGTCAATGTTGTGGAGCCGGGTACAGATCTTGCGAGTGGCGCTGTACGTGTTCTGCCAACTCCAAGGATTGCAGGAATCCAGTCTGTACACATTGACTCCTCCTCCTACTCCAGTTCCTCAGAATCATTGCTGCAGGAGCCGTCACGGTCTACCTCCACATGGACCCGTGAACGCTTACCTGTTGCGACCGATATGAGCACAGCCGTGGCCAAACGTCAACAGGCCGTCCTGAAATTAATTTCCATGGGGAATCGAAGCCACACAGCGCAGGAGGTCTGGAATGCCATCAAGCAGGATAGCGACGTGTGGTTTTTGCCAGCGAATCTCCAGCCAGGCTTGGTAGTGTGTGACAATGGCCGAAATCTGGTGGCAGCTCTGGGCCTTGGCAACCTCACTCACATACCATGTCTGGCACATGTGCTCAACTTGGTCGTGCAAAGTTTTTTGAGGGACTATCCGGATCTTGATGCACTGCTGCACAAGGTCCGCCTAGAGTGCGCTCACTTGCGACGTTCCAGCATGGCCAGATCGCGCATTGCAGCTCTGCAACGCAGATTTCGCCTTCCTGAACATCGCATCATATGTGACGTACCCACCAGGTTGAATTCCACGTTACATGTGTTGGAGCGGTTGTGTGAGCAGCAGCCAGCAGTAATGGAGTATCAGCTGCATCAGGCGCAATCAACTCGCAATTTGCGCCGTTCACACTTCACCACTACTGAGTGGGCCTCTATGAAGGACATCTGCCACGTTTTGCGTGCGTTTGATGAGTCAACGCGGATGGCGAGTGCAGATGATGCACTAGTCAGCCTGACTGTCCCCCTTATCTGCCTGCTTCAAAAAACACTGCAAGCACTAAGGGATGAGGTTTTCGAAGAGGTGGAGGATGAGGAGGAGTCACAAATTCCATCACCTTCTGGACAGTCAGCGCAACGTGGTTCCTCACAAAGGGCTGGGCAGGG
Source organism: Oophaga sylvatica (assembly GCA_033576555.1). Taxonomy (NCBI): domain Eukaryota; kingdom Metazoa; phylum Chordata; class Amphibia; order Anura; family Dendrobatidae; genus Oophaga; species Oophaga sylvatica. Next base: position 163,431,698 of record JARQOD010000004.1, on the reverse strand, counting down.
CTCACTTTGTGAGGAGGATGAGGAGGAGTCAATGGAGGAAGAAGACATCGCTGCAGAGGGAGGTACACAACGCTCTAGTCAGTATGTAGAGCGAGGGCAGGCAGAGATGACGCCTTTTGTAGGGGACAGCTTTTCTTGGCCAGTTGGGAGTCTGCAGCACATGGTTGATTTCATGCTGCAGTGCCTGAGAAACGACCGCCGCATCGCCCACATTCTCACCACATCTGATTATTGGGTGTACACCCTCCTAGACCCTCGCTACCGGGACAACTTACAAAGCCTCATCACACCTTTGAACCGGGAGCGTAAAATGCGGGAGTACCAAGACACACTGGTGCAATCCATAATGTTCTCCATTCCAGCCGAGAGCACTGCTGCTGCTACTGCTTTACAAAGCAGCTCTGTGCGTCGAGGCAGTGGAGACAGCTCTGCAACAAGAGGGAGCACAAGCAGCGCCTCTGCACAGGGCAAGACCAGTATGTTCCAAATGTGGCAAAGTTTTGTGGCAGCGCCACAAATGTCTACACCATCCGAGACGGCTCCAGTCAGCAGGAGGCAACGTTTCCGTAAGATGTTGACAGACTACATGTCTTTCCCTCTCAGTGTACTCCCAGATGGCTCTTCCCCATTCAAGTTTTGGGTCTCTAAGCTGGATACATGGCCAGAGCTTAGCCAGTATGCATTGGAGGTGCTGGCTTGCCCTGCTGCCAGTGTATTATCAGAGCGCGTCTTTAGTGCTGCAGGTGGTGTACTAACAGACCGTCGCATGCGACTATCCTCCGATAATGTAGACCGGCTTACTTTTCTGAAAATGAACAAGGCATGGATCTCGCCTGAATTTGCCTGTCCGGTTTCAGATTAAATAACTGGTTGGCAACGTTATCCATGTCTCCTGTTATGTTCATCTTTCTACCACCTGAACTCTACTCCCTGGGCTACAACACTGCCAGTTGCTGCTCAGAAGTGTCGTGTCCACAGACCAATACACAAGCTATAGTGTTAGTGGAGTTCAGTAACGCCAGCTGTTCCCCTGCTGTGTGTCCGGCAAGAAGTCTCCTGTTCCCTACACATGCACAGAAAAACCCATGTCGAACATGCTCCAAATAGGGAAGAGCTGTCACCCTGATTGTTATGCTTAAAACAGGAAACTTTGAAGTTTTCCAGGCCTAGAATGATAAATTTTTACAAGAAATATGGACAAATAATAATTTGTCATCACAGCGCATATCTGCACATGTCTACTATAAATGGTAACAAAAACGAAAACATAGTGTTCACTTTTTGAAATTAATGCATAAAAGTACATTTCCTACTTATCAATTAATGCTTTTTAAGGAACTTTATCTGTACCTGTAAGATAATGCAGTCAATGGATGTACGAATCATAAACATCATCATCATCATCCTCACGAGTTATATTTATGACAGACATAATAAAATACACAGACTGATGCCAACTGTAACTTCACACACCATATATGAAATGGCCAGCATCTAAACCTGGTAATAATGTGCAATAATAAATTATTACATCTAGAAAGTGCATCATGCATACTGACAATAGGTAGTTATACCTGCAAGTGCTGGTGAAACAACCACAACAGATATACCGCATATACTCATGTATAAGCCGACCCGTGTATAAGCCGACCCCCCACAAAAAACTGGGAAAACTTATTGACTCGTGTATAAGCCTAGGGTGAAAAATAATTATGCCCCCATATGATGCTCCACAGATTATGCCCCCATATGCTGCACAGATTATGCCCCTATATGCTCCAGATTATGCCCCCATATGCTCCAGATTATGCCCAATATGCTTCAGAGATTATGACCCCATATGCTCCAGATTATGCCCCATACATTCCACAGATTATGCCCCCGTATGATCCACAGATTATGCCCCCATATGCTCCAGATTATGCCCCCATATGTTCCACAGATTATGCCCCCATATGCTCCAGATTATACCCCATATGTTCCACAGCTTATGCCCCCATATGTTCCACAGCTTATGCCCCCATATGCTCCATATTATGCCCCCATATGTTCCACAGCTTATGCCCCCATATGCTCCATATTATGCCCCCATATGTTCCACAGCTTATGCCCCATATGCTCCATATTATGCCCCCATATGCTCCAGATTATGCCCCCATATGTTCCACAGTTTATGCCCCCATATTATGCCCCCATATGTTCCACAGCTTATGCCCCCATATTCTCCATATTATGCCCCCATATGCTCCAGATTATGCCCCCATATGTTCCACAGCTTATGCCCCCATATGCTCCATATTATGCCCCCATATGTTCCACAGCTTATGCCCCCATATGCTCCAGATTATGCCCCATATGTTCCACAGCTTATGCCCCATATGCTCCATATTATGCCCCCATATGCTCCATATTATGATTCCATATGCTCCATATTATGCCCTCATATGTTCCAGATTATGCCCCATATGCTGCTGCAAGAAAAAAAAAAATGACATACTCACCTCTCGTTGCTGGGGGACAGGTGCCGGTGTCACCGATCGCTCAGGACCCCGGCACCTGAGATATTTACCTGTCCTCTCTGCACTGCAGCGCTGCGTCCTCTTCCTGGTCCTCGGCAGTGAATGATCAGCAGGGGGCACGGCGCTCACTAACGACATCATCGCGCCCATGGACAATGTCGATCTAATACTGTACCTCAATAAAGGCAGCGTCAACCATCATGCTTGTTTGTCTTGTAGATTGTTAAAGAGGGAACGTGCTTTTTTGTTGCTCATAGATGGAGTATTATACAGTAAATGATTACTGCTGTCGTATTTTTGGCGTCCCTAGGGCAGAATAACGCTGCGTAAGGTCACATTTTATAGAGAGTCATATAATAGACACACGCTACCCTACCCTATGCGTGACAGTAGGAAGGTAGTGTTGACGGATAAAGCCTTGCGCAATCAGACATGCTTTTACCCTCTTCAACACTGTACAAGCAAAAAATGCATGATTGCAGCCGCAGACTTTATTAACGTACAGTATAACATTGCCATTACCCATCAGAGGCTGTCCACTGTCTGATACAGACATAGAATATACCTTTGCTATCCGTAGCCTTTGTTTCACCTACACTTGCAGGCACACACTTAAATTGTGACAATGCATAATGTTTTTTTAAATGGTTATTTTTTATCGTACATTATTGCGTCATCACATTGATGAGTCCATGCTGGACATGTCATACATGCTGTCCAAAGTAACAATTTTCTTAACTTAAATAATTGAAATGTGTGTGACTGTCACATATAAATTGCAATGATGATGATGAGTGACTATGAAAAAATCCATTGTCTTCACTATGTTATGGATTAACAAAGCGTTCCTTACGCATTATTCCTAAATACAAAAATGGACTTTTATTCTTAAATTTACAACACTACAGTCAGGGCCAGAAATATTTGGACAGTGACACAATTTTTGCGAGTTGGGCTCTGCATGCCACCACATTGGATTTGAAATGAAACCTCTACAACAGAATTCAAGTGCAGATTGTAACGTTTAATTTGAAGGGTTGAACAAAAATATGTGTTAGAAAATGTAGGAATTGTACACATTTCTTTACAAACACTCCACATTTTAGGAGGTCAAAAGTAATTGGACAAATAAACATAACCCAAACAAAATATTTTTATTTTCAATATTTTGTGGCGAATCCTTTGGAGGCAATCACTGCCTTAAGTCTGGAACCCATGGACATCACCAAACGCTGGGTTTCCTCCTTCTTAATGCTTTGCCAGGCCTTTACAGCCGCAGCCTTCAGGTCTTGCTTGTTTGTGGGTCTTTCCCTCTTAAGTCTGGATTTCAGCAAGTGAAATGCATGCTCAATTGGGTTAAGATCTGGTGATTGACTTGGCCATTGAAGAATGTTCCACTTTTTTGCACTCATGAACTCCTGTGTAGCTTTGGCTGTATGCTTGGGGTCATTATCCATCTGTACTATGAAGCGCCGTCCAATCAAGTTTGCAGCATTTGGCTGAATCTGGGCTGAAAGTATATCCCGGTACACTTCAGAATTCATCCGGCTATTCTTGTCTGCTGTTATGTCATCAATAAACACAAGTGACCCAGTGCCATTGAAAGCCATGCATGCCCATGCCATCACGTTGCCTCCACCATGTTTTACAGAGGATGTGGTGTGCCTTGGATCATGTGCCGTTCCCTTTCTTCTCCAAACTTTTGGCTTCCCATCATTCTGGTACAGGTTGATCTTTGTCTCATCTGTCCATAGAATACTTTTCCAGAACTGAGCTGGCTTCTGGAGGTGTTTTTCAGCAAATTTAACTCTGGCCTGTCTATTTTTGGAATTGATGAATGGTTTGCATCTAGATGTGAACCCTTTGTATTTACTTTCATGGAGTCTTCTCTTTACTGTTGACTTAGAGACAGATACACCTACTTCACTGAGAGTGTTCTGGACTTCAGTTGATGTTGTGAACGGGTTCTTCTTCACCAAAGAAAGTATGCGGCGATCATCCACCACTGTTGTCTTCCGTGGGCTCCCAGGTCTTTTTAGATTGATGAGTTCACCAGTGCTTTCTTTCTTTCTCAGGATGTACCAAATTGTAGATTTTGCCACTTCTAATGTTGTAGCAATTTCTTGGATGGGTTTTTTTCTGTTCTTGCAGCTTAAGGATGGCTTGTTTCACCTGCATGGAGAGCTCCTGTGACCGCATGTTTCCTTCACAGCAAAACCTTCCAAATGCAAACACCACACCTCAAATCAACTCCGGCCCTTTCATCTGCTTAATTGAGAATGACATAACAAAGGGATTGCCCACACCTGTCCATGAAATAGCCTTGGAGTCATTTGTCCAATTACTTTTGGTCCCTTTAAAAACAGGGTGGCACATGTTAAGGAGCTGAAACTCCTAAACCCTTCATCCAATTTTAATGTGGATACCCTCAAATGAAAGCTGAAAGTCTGGACTTCAACTGCATCTGAATTGTTTTGTTTAAAATTCATTGTGGTAATGTCTAGAACCAAAATTAGATAAATGTTGTCTCTGTCCAAATATATATGGACCTAACTGTATATTTTGTAAAATATTTAGACTTGAGAGTCCTCAGTGGTTGATACCTTTTAATGGCTAACTGAAAAGATGGTAACAAATTGCAAGCTTTCGAGACTACTCAGGTCTCTTCATCAGGCAAAGACAAATACAAAATCTGAAGAATCACATATTTATATACACAAAAGGACACAGGAATAATGCAATAGATAAGACAAGTGACGTGAAGCAGAACTGTCATTATGGCAGAGGGATGAACATAAATATTGGAACAGTTCATAGATAAGGAGGGAAAGTTTTCTTGCCCTCTGATTGGGGTCTGGTATTGTGTTTGGATGACCCTAGAAGGTTAGAGAAGCAGATTCCTTAATTGATATAGAAAGACATAAATCCATGTGACACGTTCATTCCAAAACTAAGAGTGTCAAAGGTCATCATGAGCTTATATTCCCAAACCTTTCTATCTTTCTCAGATTTGAAGTTAGATTTTAATATAAGTAATTCCATATCCATCATGCTATGACCGGGCATACAAAAGTGTTTTGCCACAGGTAAATCCATTCTTTTTTCTCTTATTGTGTGGCGATGAGAATTCATCCTTGTTCTCAGTTTTTGCCCGGTCTCCCCACATACAGACCCCCAGTTGGACATTTAGTACATATAATGAGGTACACCACATTAGATGTGATGCTGCTGAAAGTACCTGGTATCTTGTAGTCCTGATGTGAGTTGGGGATCTTTATCTTGTCTGTGGTCATTATAAATGGACATGTTTTACATTTCTTCTTGTTGCAAGGAAAGGTTCCTGCAGCTGTTGGGGAGGACAGGGAGCTTCTGACAATGATGCTTCTTAGATTTGGGGGCTGCCTAAAACATAGTAGTGGGGGGTCAGGAAATATGGATTGTAATCGGGCATCTTTTTGTAGTAAAGGTTGTAGTTTCCATGCAGCTCCCCTTAGCATCTCCAGATTTGGATTGTAGGTGACCACTAGAGGCACCCGGTTATTTTCTTCTTTAGCTTTGTAATGTAGCAGGTGATTCCTTGATATTCTGGTGGCTCTTGTAATTTGGTTTTCAATTGTTCTTGGATGGTAGCCCTGGTTCAAAAAGGTCTTTCTGAGGCGAATAAGGTGTTCATCTCTATCCATGGGGTTGGAACATATACGGTTGTATCTGATGGCTTGGCTGTAGACAATAGAGTTTTTTATGTGTTTTGGATGGAAACTGTCCCATTTAGAAATAAGAGAAAAAAGAATGGATTTACCTGTGGCAAAACACTTTTGTATGCCCGGTCATAGCATGATGGATATGGAATTACTTATATTAAAATCTAACTTCAAATCTGAGAAAGATAGAAAGTTTTGGGAATATAAGCTCATGATGACCTTTCACACTCTTAGTGTTGGAATGAACGTGTCACATGGATTTATGTCTTTCTATATCAATTAAGGAATCTGCTTCTCTGACCTTCTAGGGTCATCAAAACACAATACCAGACCCCAATCAGAGGGCAATAAAACTTTCCCTCCTTATCTATGAACTGTTCCAATATTTATATTCATCCCTCTGCCATAATGACAGTTCTGCTTCACGTCACTTGTCTTATCTATTGCATTATTCCTGTGTCCTTTTGTGTATATAAATATGTGATTCTTCAGATTTTGTATTAGTCTTTGCCTGATGAAGAGACCTGAGTAGTCTCGAAAGCTTGCAATCTGTTACCATCTTTTCAGTTAGCCATTAAAAGGTATCAACCACTGAGGACTCTCAAGTCTAAATATTTTTCTATCTACTGGCTAACACGGTACGAAGATAAACATCTTTCCTATATCATATATTTTGTAAAATAATTTTTGGGTGGTGTGTTGTTCCATTTCTTGTTGCCATGTGCTTATATGCGTTTATATTTGCAGGGTGTTTTTTTTATTCTTGGAATTGAAATTCATCATTTTATTGTCCTAGTAAAACTTCATTTATTCTTGTTTGAAGTACATACATTTGCAATGGCCACGTAACAAGGCAATAACTCAATATTTTATTTCAAAACCCTCCTTGACCCTGGGCTTCAACACCGCCAGTTGCTGCTCAGAAGTGTTGGATGCACAGATGAAAACAATCGCTGATGTGTTTGTGGGGTTCAGTAACGCCTGCTGTTCCCATGCTGTGTGTCTGGCAAAAATTACTGCTGCTAACTACAAATTAAACTTCAAACATCTCATAATAGGCCTCTGCCTACACCCTCCTTGACCCTGGGCTTCAACACCGCCAGTTGCTGCTCAGAAGTGTTGGATGCACAGATGAAAACAATCGCTGATGTGTTTGTGGGTTCAGTAATGCCTGCTGTTCCCCTGCTGTGTGTCTGGCAAAAATTACTGCTGCTAACTACAAATTAAACTTCAAACATCTCATACTAGGCCTCTGCCTACACCCTCCTTGATCCTGGGCTTCAACACCGCCAGTTGCTGCTCAGAAGTGTTGGATGCACAGATGAAAACAATCGCTGATGTGTTTGTGGGGTTCAGTAACGCCTGCTGTTCCCCAGCTGTGTGTCCGGCAAAAATTACTGCTAGCTACCTACACATGGTGAAAAAAACATGACATGTCAAAGTGGCTAGTGCTACACATAGATATGAGGCTACACCCTGATTTCTAAGCTGTAAACAAGTGAAACGTCAGCTTCAAAACCATAAAATGATTAGTCTTTGTCACAAATCTGTAACAAAATAATTGTGACATATTATTGCAGATATGCACATGTCGAACAGAAATGCTAACACAAAAGCCTACTTATGCTATAGGATACTGATGGTCAACCTTGTCACTCCATAGCTTAGATAAATCCAACTCACATCATGACTCAAATGCTGCAATGTTGGAAGTGCATAATGTGGGTTGAACTTTGACAACAGCTGCAGTGCGAAGGTTAGACTTAAGTGTTCTTGGCTTCTAAATAAAAGCATACAAGTAAATATAATAATCCATTGTTGATTAAGGGACGTGATGTACATCTGTAATATTGTGCAAACAATGGATGTAGGAATAGTCCTCTTCAACATTACTTATATTTGTGTCATTTTAAAAAATAAATATTTAATTAGAAAGTTAACAGCCCATATCATAAAGGTCCATCATGTAAACATGATAATCGGTAGCAAAAATCATGCATTACCTTGTTAAAGTCAATAGTGCATAGTCACAATAGCAAAATATATACCTGCAAGTGGTGCTGAAACAACGACAACTGATAGAAAAGGTGAATGATATCTAGTTATCAGACTGAATAGCGACACCTGTACAATGTCGATATAATACTGTACCTTAACAAAACAGCTGTGTCACAACTCACACGCGTTTTTCTTGCAGCTTCTTATGTAATAGGGCACATGCGTGTATGTTTCATCATAGGTGCATGTTTACTGAGTAAAGCAGTCATGACAACGCCTTTGTGTTGTCGGTACGCTTGCGATGATGAACGATACGCAACGTGAATGTTAGTCTGCGTCTTAAGACGCACAGACGCTCCAATACCCAACGCGTCACAGCAGGAAGCCAGTCTGTGCGTCCAAACAAAGGCGCAAGCATACATGCACGTACCCTGTTTATAAAGCTATATAAAAAAAAAGGATGTAGTAGTGACGCACACTTTATTGAGGTACAGTATTACATCGCCATTCACCATCTGTGGCTATGCAGTCTCATCTATATATACCTTATCTATCCGTTGTCATGCTTGCAAGTCCACAGTCAGGCATAAATAGCTATTTTCACTATGCACTATGCACTTTTTAAAGGTTATGTTTGTTAATATAAATGATTGGCACATATTATCAGTATTACATGATGGAAATTTTATATATTTTTATAAACTGTTTAGTGATATTATTCTGCAAATGTAAAGTTTTATGAATGTCACAGATAACTTGTAATGCTGATTATGTTTTGAAGTCAGACATTCATTGTCTATACAATAAAAATGGTGTACATACTGTTACTTATCCATCATTAATGGATTCTGATATGTACTTGTATGCTTTTATTTAAAACCGTATAGCTGATTACTTAACCAATTTTTTTGTGGTTTGCATTGCTTTTCAACATGTTAATGTATGCGTTTATGTTTGTCAATTCTTAATTTATATTGATTTTTTAAAGTAAAATCATCATCTTATGGTACTAAAGGTTATATTTCTCTTGTTTGGAGTATAGACATTTTTAATTGACACGTAACAAGGAAAATACTTGATCTAGTATTTAAACATCCTCCTTGACCCTGGGCTCCAACACCGCCAGTTGTTGCTCGGAAGTGCTGTTAGCACAGACAACACTTGCTACTGTGTTACTGGGGTTCAGTAATGTCAGCTGTTCCCCTGCTGTGTGAACGGCAAAAAGTCCTGCTGCCTCCACTCTGTTCTCCTCTCATCCCTGGGCTCCAACACCGCCAGTTGTTGCTTGGAAGTGCTGTTAGCACAGTCAACACTTGCTCCTGTGTTACTGGGGTTCAGTAATGTCAGCTGTTCCCCTGCTGTGTGAACGGCAAAAAGTCCTGCTGCCTCCACTCTGTTCTCCTCTCATCCCTGGGCTCCAACACCGCCAGTTGTTGCTCGGAAGTGCTGTTAGCACAGACAACACTTGCTCCTGTGTTACTGGGGTTCAGTAATGTCAGCTGTTCCCCTGCTGTGTGAACGGCAAAAAGTCCTGCTGCCTCCACCCTGTTCTCCTCTCATCCCTGGGCTCCAACACCGCCAGTTGTTGCTCGGAAGTGCTGTTAGCACAGACAACACTTGCTACTGTGTTACTGGGGTTCAGTAATGTCAGCTGTTCCCCTGCTGTGTGAACGGCAAAAAGTCCTGCTGCCTCCACTCTGTTCTCCTCTCATCCCTGGGCTCCAACACCGCCAGTTGTTGCTCGGAAGTGCTGTTAGCACAGTCAACACTTGCTCCTGTGTTACTGGGGTTCAGTAATGTCAGCTGTTCCCCTGCTGTGTGAACGGCAAAAAGTCCTGCTGCCTCCACTCTGTTCTCCTCTCATCCCTGGGCTCCAACACCGCCAGTTGTTGCTCGGAAGTGCTGTTAGCACAGACAACACTTGCTCCTGTGTTACTGGGGTTCAGTAATGTCAGCTGTTCCCCTGCTGTGTGAACGGCAAAAAGTCCTGCTGCCTCCACCCTGTTCTCCTCTCATCCCTGGGCTCCAACACCGCCAGTTGTTGCTCGGAAGTGCTGTTAGCACAGACAACACTTGCTACTGTGTTACTGGGTTCAGTAATGTCAGCTGTTCCCCTGCTGTGTGAACGGCAAAAAGTCCTGCTGCCTCCACTCTGTTCTCCTCTCATCCCTGGGCTCCAACACCGCCAGTTGTTGCTCGGAAGTGCTGTTAGCACAGTCAACACTTGCTCCTGTGTTACTGGGGTTCAGTAATGTCAGCTGTTCCCCTGCTGTGTGAACGGCAAAAAGTCCTGCTGCCTCCACTCTGTTCTCCTCTCATCCCTGGGCTCCAACACCGCCAGTTGTTGCTCGGAAGTGCTGTTAGCACAGACAACACTTGCTCCTGTGTTACTGGGTTCAGTAATGTCAGCTGTTCCCCTGCTGTGTGAACGGCAAAAAGTCCTGCTGCCTCCACCCTGTTCTCCTCTCATCCCTGGGCTCCAACACCGCCAGTTGTTGCTCGGAAGTGCTGTTAGCACAGACAACACTTGCTACTGTGTTACTGGGGTTCAGTAATGTCAGCTGTTCCCCTGCTGTGTGAACGGCAAAAAGTCCTGCTGCCTCCACTCTGTTCTCCTCTCATCCCTGGGCTCCAACACCGCCAGTTGTTGCTCGGAAGTGCTGTTAGCACAGTCAACACTTGCTCCTGTGTTACTGGGGTTCAGTAATGTCAGCTGTTCCCCTGCTGTGTGAACGGCAAAAAGTCCTGCTGCCTCCACTCTGTTCTCCTCTCATCCCTGGGCTCCAACACCGCCAGTTGTTGCTCGGAAGTGTAATTGGCACGGGTACTCACTCCTGCCCAGACTGGTTACAGCACGCCAGCTGTTTCCTGTCAGTGTAAACGTCACTTAGCCTCCAATAAGTTGTCCTGTCGTGTTGCGGTCGGGTTAGCCGACTGTATGGTGCCTGCAGTTTAGGTGCTTCCTATGAGTGCTGCGGGATATGTAAATAAAGGCTGTTTCCGTTGTGACAATAGGACAATCACCCACTGTAGGACTGTGGGATTCGGTAACTGCGGCCGGCTCGCGGCCTGTCAACTTAAATTTCCATGGGTACCTGTCACGCTGTATAGCAGATATATATATATATGTGATGTCAGTAATCTATATCAAAAGGGCAACATACTATATAACATGCGCATAGATATATGATAACATAGAATTACCTGACAATGTCCAGTGGGTCAGTACGGAATCCGTTATACGCTGTCTCCGGCTAGAGGGTGACCGGGGTCTATGCTGACCCTAAACTGGGGTCCTAACTAATCCCTCTACCTGGAGGTACTGTTAAAGGTACAGAGGTCCAGGCCACCAGCGTAAACCCTGTCTCCTATCAATCCCTGCCAACTGTAATCTAGTCCTAAGAAGGACCCTGATTACCACCAAAGGGAATGAACAGGTAACGGTTAATGAACAGAAAGACATACAAAAAAGACAAGAAATAAAGTAAATAAAGTCTTACATACAACACTCACACACAGTAGGAACACCTAAGGTCTCAGAGATAAACTATAAGCTGTAAGAGTAAAAACAACTAAGGAGCTCTTAGCTTAAATATTCTCAGAACCGATCCAGTCTGCTAGACTACATGAATGCTTTCACCGGCATCTAACAAGCAGACTGGCAGGTATATGAAGGAATCTAATTAGATCATAATCAAAAGCAGCCGGGCGAGGCTGGACCTAGTCTTAGCAAAGAGCTAGGTAAAATTAACTCCCTCATTACCAAACACAAAGAAACAGCAACTCAGCTGTGAGAAGTCAGAGTGTGTAATCGCGACGATCCTCGTGGCGATACACCCATGACAGTACCTTCTGCTACCCGTCCGGGTTCCAGTACCGTCAGCTGGTTCTCCGCAGTGCCTTTGGCCTAGGTGCCTCCATCTCGGTATCCGAGTTCTAGCAACGTCTGCTGGTCCTTGGTAGTGCTTTAGAGCACAGGTACCTCCTGCTTAGTAACCGTGTCCCAGTAACGTCAGCTGGTTCTCGGTTGTGCCATTGGCTCTTTTCCTTCTGCTGTCCCTCCGGGTTCCAGTACAGTCAGCTGGTCCTCGTTACTTCCATTGGCTCTTGTAACTTCTGCTACCCGTCCGGGTTCCAGTACCGTCAGCTGGTTCTCCGCAGTGCCTTTGGCCTAGGTGCCTCCATCTCGGTATCCGAGTTCCAGCAACGTCTGCTGGTCCTTGGTAGTGCTTTGGAGCACAGGTACCTCCTGCTTAGTAACCGTGTCCCAGTAACGTCAGCTGGTCCTCGGTTGTGCCATTGGCTCTTTTCCTTCTGCTGCCCCTCCGGGTTCCAGCACAGTCAGCTGGTCCTCGTTACTTCCATTGTCTCTTGTACCATCTGATACCCGTCCGGGTTCCAGTAACGTCAGCTGGTTCTTGGAAGTTAGTCAGCCTTCTTGTACCTTCAGCTACATTTCCAAATTTAAGATTTTTTAAATTTTTTTTGGGTAATCACTATGGATCTCCAACAATGAAGACGACGACCCTGATGACCACCCCGAAGAAGACGACGACCACAAGGACGACGAGCATCAAGCCAACCAGCCTGAACACCATCACAAAGAACAAATAAAAGATTACCCAGAAGAAGATCACCAACAGGACAAAAGAAGGTTAAGACAAACTACAAGATACTGAACAAGAGACAGAAGAACAATAAGCAGAAGATCAAAAAGCACAAGAACATGAAGTATAGGACCAAAATTAAGAGCTAAATATATGCTCTAAATTATAAGCAGAAGAAGACTAAGCAGTGTATGGGGGTGAGTCCGTTCCTCCTCGTGGTGCCCCTGGAAAAGGCCTGCTGCTGCTGCTGCAGGCTAAACTGAACGCGGACAAACACTGTTGTAATTTAAATCTTTGGTGACAGCAAGAACGGAAGGATGAAAAATTCATACTTTTACAGATTACAAGTACAGGAATCTCTGTCACAAATAAGAATATGATGAAGAAGATGAATAAGAAGAAGATGAAGAAGTAGAATATGAAGAAGAATAATAGTTTAATAAGAAGAATATGAGTAATGTTAACAAAAAGATCAATAGCAAGAAGTTTAAGAAGAAGATAAATAAGGTGAAGATGAAGAATAATTTGATGAAAAAGATGATGCTGCTGAAGATTATGAAGGAGAAAGTGTGGCAGAAGTTACAAAGGTGAAGAGCATGGAAGTTGTGAAACATACATATTTGCCAAAATAGAAAAAAGGTTAACAACATTGTCAATTTCTTCGTCAATCCAAACGTCTTTAAAAAAAATAAGGATTACTGCTATTTCATTTGATTGGATTAAACATCTATGCCTTTAATGTCTCCTCAACCTCCCCAATACATTCTACATTACTCTTTGTTGTTTTCCTTCATGTACAATTAACCTACAAGGCAAGAATGTTTTTTTTTAATTCCGATATTTTGTTCCCAGAGACTTACATTGGATTTCCGGTATCGGTATCGGGTATCGCCGATACTTTTTGGGTATCGATACCCATTCCGATCCGATACTTATTGATATTGGAAAGTATCGCTCAACTCTAGTGAGGAACAAATAAGTGTGGAGGATAGTAGGAGGTCTTGGGAGGATTGAAGATTACGTGAAGGAAGATATTGAGAGATTAATTCAGAGATATAGGGAGGAGACAGGTTGTGGACGGCTTTGTAGGTCAGTGTTAGTAGTTTGAGCTGGATTCGTTGGGGAATTGGGAGCCAGTGGAGGGATTTGCAGAGGGGAGAAGCAGGGGAGTTGCGAGGGGAGAGGTGGATTAGTCGGGCAGCAGAATTGAGGACAGATTGGAGTGGTGCAAGAGAGTTGGCGGGGAGGCCACAGAGGAGTGTGTTGCAGTAATCAAGGCAGGAGATGATGAGGGCATGCACAAGAGTTTTAGTAGATTGAGGGCTGAGGAAGGGACGGATTCTGGAAATGTTTTTAAGTTGGAGGCGACAGGAGGTGGCAAGAGTTTGGATGTGTGGTTTGAAGGACAGGGCAGAGTCGAGAGTTACTCCGAGGCAGCGGATTTCAGGTGCGGGAGAGATCGTGATGCCATTTACCGTAATAGATAGATCAGGTAGGCAAGATACGTGAGATTGAGGAAAGATGATGAGTTCGGTTTTGTCTACATTGAGTTTTAAGAAACGAGAGGTGAAGAAGGAAGATATGGCTGATAGACACTCCGGGATTCTGGACAGCAGAGAGGTGACATCTGGGCCAGAGAGGTAGATCTGAGTATCGTCCGCATAGAGGTGGTACTGGAAGCCATGGGACTTTATGAGTTGTCCTAGGCCAAGGGTATAGATGGAAAAAAGTAGGGGCCCCAGGACAGAGCCTTGAGGGACTCCAAGAGACAGAGGGCGGGATGAGGAGGTAGAGTGGGAGTGGGAGATGCTAAATGTGCGGTCAGAAAGGTAAGTGGCGATCCAGGACAGGGCAAGGTCTTTGATGCCATGGGAAGAAAGAATCTGTAGCAGTAGGCAGTGGTCGACTGTGTCAAAGGCAGAGGACAGGTCAAGGAGGAGGAGGATGGAGAACTGTCTGTTAGCTTTGGCTGTGAGTAAGTCGTTAGTAATTTTGGTCAGGGCAGTTTCAGTGGAGTGGTGGGGGCGGAAGCCAGATTGGAGGTTGTCGAGGAGAGCGTTAGATGAGAGGTGGGAGGAGAGTTGAGCGTGGACATGCTGCTCAAGGAGTTTGGAAGCGAACGGGAGTAATGATATTGGGCGATAGCTGGGCATAGCAGTTGGGTCACGGTTTGTTTTTTTGAGGATGGGTGTGATGGTGGCATGTTTGAAGGCAGAGGGAAATGTACCAGAAGATAGCGATAGATTGAAGAGATGGGCTAGGGCTGGGATGAGCATGTTAGTGAGGTTGGGGAGCAGGTGGGAAAGAATGGGGTCAAGTGCACAGGCGGTGAGGTGTGATTTGAAAAGCAGATGAGTAAGCTCTCCTTCAGTGATGTTGGAGAGGGAGGCTAGTAGGGAAGGACAGAGGTCTGGTATATGGAGTGGTTGGGGTGGTGGAACAGTAAAGGTTTGTCTTGTTTGGGTGATCTTATTTTTGAAGTAGGTGGCAAAGTCCTCGGCAGAGATGAGGGGAGATGAAGGTGGCAGTGGTGGGCGGAGGAGAGAGTTAAATGTGCTGAACAGTTGTTTTGGGTTGTAGGATAATGAAGATACAAGGTTTGCGAAATAGACTGTTTAGCAGAGGTGAGGGCTATTTTGAAGGCAAATGTAGCTTGTTTGAAAGCAGTGAAGTCGTCTGGCAGGCCACAATATTAATATTAACCACAATATTCCTCACCTGTCCGCAGAGAAGATAATAATAATCCATAATGTCCCACGAACATCTTGATGACTTTGAGAGCAGTTAATGATGTGACTGCTCTCAAAGACAGCCGGCTATACACTGACACAGGAGGTAATTAATCCTGCAGTGTATCAATCAGCTGCCGTAAGAGAAGTCACATGAGTTCATCAGCTGATAAGCTCCGATGATCTCACGGCACCACTGCTGCATGAGAAAGTTCACCAAAGTTCATCATGAACTCATGTGAGCTTTCTCACAGAAGCTCAGCGCTTTACACTGCAGGAACGATTACTTCCTGTTAGTGTATCAGTGGCTAGGTAGAGCAGTCTCATCTCCTGATGTAAAGAAAAAAAAACGTTGTAGACAAAATCCAGCTCACCGCAGTAGAATCCAATGGTGGGCACAGAAGGAACTTCATGTTAGCAGCAAACAAGCAGTATCAAAGAAGGAAAGGTATCCAGCAACAGATCCATCGGTGAATAATTATTTAAAAACAAAAATCTTTAATGTATATATTGCATTTTAATGCAATGTTGTGGTGACCAAAAAATTCTTGCGTTTTGACTTTATTTCTCATTACGCCGTTTAGTGATCTGGTTAATTCTTTTCATATATTGATAGGGCGATTCTGAGCGTGGTGATACCAAATATATATATTTGGTTTTTTTATTGTTTTAGTTTGAATAGGATGAAGGGTGGTTGACTTGAACTTTTACATTTTTTTTATTTTTTAATATTTTTATAAACATTTTTTTTACTTTTTTCATGCTTCAATAGTCTCCATGGGAGACTAGAATCTGCAGTACTTCGATCGCCTCTGCTACACACAGGCGATGGTCAAATCGACTGTGTGTAGCAGAAATGCTCACTTTCTATGAGCGCCGACCACCGGGCGGCGCTCATAACAATCTGGCTATGATAACCATAGAGGTCTGCTGGAGATCTCTGGTTGTCATGCCGACCCATCAATGATCCGTGATCATGTGACCGGGTCATCGGTGTGCGCGATAAAGGACGCGCTTTTGGTAAGCACGAGTTAAATAACCTCATGACACAGTATCAGCATGGGTTTACGAGGGACCGTTCTTGTCAGACTAATCTGATAAGCTTTTATGAAGGGGTAAGTTCAGGACTGGACCAAGGGAATGCAGTGGACGTGGTGTTCATGGACTTCTCAAAAGCTTTTGATACAGTGCCACACAAAAGGTTGATACATAAAATGAGAACAATGGGGATAGGGGAAAATATGTGTAAGTGGGTTAAGAACTGGCTCATGGATAGGAAACAAAGGGTGGTTATTAATGGAGCACACTCGGACTGGGTCACGGTTAGCAGTGGGGTACCACAGGGGTCAGTATTGGGGCCGCTTCTCTTTAACATATTTATTAATGACCTTGTAGGGGGCATACAGAGTAGTATTTCAATATTTGCAGATGACACTAAACTCTGCAGGGTAATAAATACAGAGGAGGATAATTTTATATTACAGGAGGATTTATGTAAACTAGAAGCTTGGGCTGATAAATGGCAAATGAGCTTTAATGGGGATAAATGTAAGGTCATGCACTTGGGTAGAACAAATAAGATGTATAATTATGTGCTTAATTGTAAAACACTGGGCAAAACTGTCACTGAAAAAGACTTGGGTGTATGGGTGGACGACAAACTCAAATTTAGTGGCCAATGTCAGGCAGCTGCTGCCAAGGCAAATAAAATAATGGGATGCATTAGACGAGGCATAGATGCTCATGAGGAGAACATAATTTTACCTCTATACAAGTCACTGGTGCGACCACACTTAGAATACTGTGTGCAGTTCTGGTCTCCGGTGTATAAGAAAGACATAGCTGAACTGGAGCGGGTGCAGAGAAGAGCGACCAAGGTTATTAGAGAACTGGGGGGTCTGCAATACCAAGACAGGTTATTACACTTGGGTTATTTAGTTTGGAAAAACGAAGGCTTAGGGGTGATCTTATTACAATGTACAAATATATGAGGGGACAGTACAAAGACCTTTCTAATGATCTTTTTACTCTTAGACCTGTGACGGGGACGAGGGGGCATCCTCTACGTCTGGAGGAAAGAAGGTTTAGCCATAAACACAGATGCAGATTCTTTACTGTAAGAGCAGTGAGACTATGGAACTCTCTGCCGTCTAATGTTGTAATGAGTGATTCCTTACTAAAATTTAAGAGGGGACTGGATGCCTTTCTTGAAAAGTATAATATTACAGGCTATATTCACTAGTTTCCTAGATACAGCGTTGATCCAGGGAGCTAGTCTGATTGCCGTATGTGGAGTCGGGAAGGAATTTTTTTCCCCAATGTGAAGCTTACTGTTTGCCACTTGGGGTTTTTTTTGCCTTCCTCTGGATCAACATGTTAGGGCAGGTTAGGATAGGATATGGGTTGAACTAGATGGACTTAAAGTCTTCCTTCAACCTTAATAACTATGTTACTATGTTACTATGTAAATGCTGTCAGAGAATGACAGCGGATTTAACTAGTTAACAGCAGCGGGTGGATGCGGGCACATGTCAGCTGTACAGATCAGTTGATATGTGCCCGGAAAGATTGAGTTCAGTGCCGGAGCCTGCACCAGACTGGGGAGTCTGACATTGGCATTCTATTACGCCCAAGGTTGGAAAGGAGTTCAATACATTTGTCATATAGAAACTTTTCTGGCATGTATAGCAATTGTTGAGCTTAAATGCAATGTGCACAGAATCAACACATTTTTATTTCAAACTTTCTTGAAAGGTTTTAAGGTTTTTCTTAGTATTAACTTCAATTTCTGCAATGTGAGCAGCTCACCTTGTAAATAATTGGAAAAGTACATTTCCTTACTAGATAGTCTCGGCCATGAGTCTGACCAAGACGTGTCTGACCATTCATCTTTCAACTTCCATCTTTCAAACTACAGATTTCTAATTACTATTCTCTGAATTAGACTAGAATTCTAGAATGCATTTGGCCACTCATCGCTCCTGCAATATCATCTGTACCACTCTAATCAAGCTGTTTCTCCTCTTCCCACAGGTATGCACCAAATTTCACCAGCTTTGCCAAATTCCTGTGACTGTGTTTTGTGAACTGCATTAACTTTACATGGTATGCACCAAATTTCCCCAGCTTTGCCAAATTCCTGTGACTGTGTTTTGTGAACTGCATTAACTTTGCATGGTATGCACCAAATTTCCCCAGCTTTGCCAAATTCCTGTGACTGTGTTTTGTGAACTGCATTAACTTTGCATGGTATGCACCAAATTTCCCCAGCTTTGCCAAATTCCTGTGACTGTGCTTTGTGAAGTGCATTAACTTTGTATGCTTTCCCACCGCTTGTGACTGAAGTGCATATAATCTCTAGCATTTCACTACTTACCATTTTTCTGTTTGCACAATATATCCTCTCCCCCTGTGTCTCTCATGCATACCTGAGTTGCCAGTCCCTTCCCCCCCTCTTTTATAAGCTTTGCTTAACTGTGAACATGTGGTCTGAGTAATCACGCCCACAACCCCCCTCACAGCTGATTTCTCTCAAGTGCACATATAGTCTCGGCCATGAGTCTGACCAAGACGTGTCTGACCATTCATCTTTCAACTTCCATCTTTCAAATTACAGATTTCTAATTACTATTCTCTGAATTAGACTAGAATTGGACTGGAATTTGACTGTAAGTTGACAAAATATATAACCACTACCATGTTTCCTTTTCTTTTCACTTTCACCCCTATACTACTTACTTTCTTCCTATTCCCTGTAATCCCCCCACCTAGTAAGGAAGTAGTCATTTCCCCCTCCATTCTCCCCAGACATCTCACCTTCTCAGAACTGTTCCTCCACATACAATCCTTTTTCTCCAGAAACACATGGCCACACCATGTCTTATCCTGTTCCCACCTTCTAACGCTCTGTCTGTTACTCCTCATTGCTGTTGACATATCCCCAAATCCAGGCCCTCCTCAACACATCCCCACACTCACTTCTATCACCCTGCCACGATCCTCTACACATCTTCACAACCATGATAACCTCATACCCATTCACCCAGCCCCCACTCCTCCGGTCCCCCTACCTGGAGCACTATGGAATGCACGCTCTGTCTACAATAAACTGTCATTTATCCACGACCTCTTCATCACCAATAAACTCTCCTTCCTTGGCATCACCGAAACCTGGCTCACACCCTCTGACTCAGCCTCACCAGCTGCACTGTCATACAGTGGATTCCACCTATCTCACACCCCCCGCCCCAGCAACAAATGTGGTGGAGGAGTTGGTTTGCTCCTATCTGATACCTGCTCCTTTACCCCAATTCCACTACCCCCCTCTGCTACTATTCCCTCATTTGAGGTGCATTCCGTCCGCATCTACTCCCCTCCAACCTCCAGCTGGCTGTCATCTACCGCCCCCCAGAACTTGCCATCTGCACCTTTCTCGATCACTTCACCACCTGGCTGCTCCATTTCCTCTCTGTTGACATCCCCACTATCATCATGGGTGACTTCAACATCCCATTGATGCTTCCACCCCAGCGGCCTCTAAACTTTTATCGCTCACTGCCTCCTTTGGCCTCACTCAATGGTCCTCTGCGGCCACTCACAAAGATGGTCACACGCTGGACCTTATCTTCACCCGGCTCTGTTCCCTTACTAATCTCACTAACTCACCCCTTCCCCTGTCTGACCACAACCTACTGACGTTCTCTTCTCTCTCCTCTTCTAGTTCACAACCCCCACTCCACAAACTCACTCACCCTCGCAGAAATCTCAAACACCTCAATTTACCAATGCTCTCTGAGTCCCTCCTCCCTCTTACAGATATATCTTCACTTCATGACACAGATTCTGCTGCCACCTTTTATAACACTACAATAACAGTAGCACTTGATTCGGCCACCCCCCTCACACATAGCAAAACTTGTACAATCAACAGGCAGCCCTGGCTGACCAGCCTCACCAAAGAACTGAGACGAGCCTCTAGGGTTGCTGAGCGGAGACGGAAAAAATCCCGCTCTGCCGAGCACCTAACCGCATACAAGCAGTCCCTCACCAGCTTCAAGTCCACGCTCACTGCTGCAAAGCAAACTTTCTCATCTCTCATATCCTCGCTGTCTCACAACCCTAAACAGCTCTTCAACACTTTCAATTCTCTGCTCCGTCCCCCAGCACCTCCTCCTTCTCCTCTCATTTCTGCTGAAGACTTTGCCTCTTTCTTTAAGCAGAAGATCGATACGATCAGAGAAAGATTTGGCCCACAGCCCCCATTGCCCCTCTTAGCTGCTCAACCCTCTTCCTCCAAAACCAAAATTTTCCCCCTTGACCGAAGATCAGCTTTCCACCCTCCTATCAAGATCACACCCACCACTTGCATTAAATTTACCCGCCCCCATCCCACCTCATCCCTAGCCTTTCCACCGGGCTTTAACCCCCACTCCAACACCCTCTTCAACCTCTCACTTAAAATGGGGGTCTTTTCCCCCCATCCTTCAAACATGCCTCGATCACACCCATTCTCAAAAAGGGCCTCCCTTGACCCATCCTCTGTGTCAAACTATCACCCCCATATCTCTTCTCCCTTATGCCTCAAAACTACTGGGAAAAGCATGCCATTTTTGGGGAAATGTCCTCCCACCTCCCCCTTTCTCCCCTTTGACCGCTTACAACAGG
>JARQOD010000004.1:163346686-163410380 GCA_033576555.1 Oophaga sylvatica | reverse complement strand
TTTTGGTTGAGGGCAATCTGGAGTATGTGGTTGAGAAAATATTGGATTCTCGTTTTTCTAGACGGAAACTCCAGTATTTGGTTAAATGGAGAGGTTATGGTCAGGAAGACAATTCTTGGGTGTTTGCTTCGGACATCCATGCTAGGAGACTTATCCGTGCGTATCATAGAACTCATCCTGACCGACCTGGTTGCTCAAATGAGGGTTCGGTGACCCCTCCTCAAGGGGGGGGTACTGTTGTGAATGGGTTTGAGATGAGTTCTGAGCAGAGGCTCCCTCTGGTGGTTACAAGCGGTGCTAGTGAAGATTGTGAGGACTGGGAATCAGGTGTTACTGACTGGTCTTATATAAGGGAGTCATTTTCCCATCAGGGTTGCCAGTGATCAATTGTTTCTGGTCTGAATCCTTCATTCCAGTTTCCCTTGTAGCCTGCTGTGTCGTGTCTGCATCTCCTGCTAACAGATAAGACTTTTGCTTCTTTTGTGTTTTTGCTATATTTTTGCATTTTGTCCTGCACTTCTTTGGGGCCTTCAGGGTCCCCTCCGGGGGCTTCTGCCCTCTCAGTTTAGTTCAGCCACTGAGTTTTGTTCTTTTGCTTTTTCCAGTTTTTTCAGTGGCTGCTGTTTTGATTTTGTTACACCAGAGAACTAATTTAGGTGGTAGAGGTCGTGTGATCTCAGGTGATTTTGAAATTAGTGGAGTTGGTGCTTTTCAGGGTTTTCTGGGATTGCAGTAAGTGCCCTTCCTATCCTTTTCTATTTAGATAGTTTGGGCCCCAGCGTTTGCTCATGCTATTTTCTTTCTGTGTCAGTATTTCCTCTTGTCTAACCGCCATTACATGTTTGGGGGCTTTCTATTATCTTTGGGGTTCTGCTCCGGGGCAGATAGCTTTCCTATTTCTATCTTTAGGTGTAGTTAGTTTCTCAGGCTGTGACGAGGCGTCTAGGACCAACGTAGAACGCTCCACGGCTGCCTCTAGTTGTGGTGGTTAGTCAGGGTACTGCAATTTCATAGATTCCAACTGCTCTGGTGTATTGCCTTTTTTACCTGCACTCCTCAGCTACCGAAACATAACACTAATCATGGTGAAAAAAACATGACATCTCAAAGTGTCTAGTGCTACACATAGATATGAGGCTACACCCTGATTTCTAAGCTGTAAACATTTGAAACGTCAACTTTCAAACCATAAAATGATTAGTCTTTGTCACAAATCTGTAACAAAATAATTGTGACATATTATTACAGATATGCACATGTCGAAAACAAATGCAAACACAAAAGCCTACTTATGCTATAGGATACTGATGGTCAACCTTGTCACTCCATAGCTTAGACAAATCCAACTCACATCATGATGACTCAAATGCTGCAATGTTGGAAGTGCATAATGTGGTTGAACTTTGACAACTGCTGCAGTGCGAAGGTTATACTTCAGTGTTCTTGCCTTTGAAATAAAAGCATACAAGTAAATATAATAATCCAATGTTGATTAAGGGACGTGATGTACACCTGTAATATTGTGCAAACAATGCATGTAGGAATAGTCCTCTTCAACATTACTTATATTTGTGTCATTTTAAAAAATACATATTTGATTAGAAAGTTAACAGC
The DNA here is from genome assembly GCA_033576555.1 of Oophaga sylvatica. NCBI lineage: Eukaryota > Metazoa > Chordata > Amphibia > Anura > Dendrobatidae > Oophaga > Oophaga sylvatica. The sequence goes on along the minus strand of JARQOD010000004.1, from coordinate 163,408,766 downwards.
CCATATCATAAAGGTCCTTCATGTAAACATGATAATCGCTAACAAAAATCATGCATTACCTTGGTAAAGTCAATAGTGCATAGTCACAATAGCAAAATATATACCTGTAAGTGGTGCTGAAAGAACGACAACTGATAGAATACGTGAATGATATATATTTATCAGACTGAATAGCGACATCTGTACAATGTCGATATAATACTGTACCTTAACAAAACAGCTGTGTCACACCTCACACTCGTTTTTCTTGTAGCTTGTTATGTAATAGGCACATGCGTGTATGTTTCATCATAGGTGCATGTTTACTGAGTAAAGCAGTCATGACAACGCCTTTGTGTTGTCGGTACGCTTGCGATGATGAACGATGCGCACCGTGAATGTTAGTCTGCGTCATAAGACGTACAGACGCTCCAATACCCAACGCGTCACAGCAGGAAGCCAGTCTGTGCGTCCAAACAAAGGCGCAACCATATATGCACGTAACCTTTTATAAAGCTAGATAAAAAAAAGGATGTAGTAGTAACGCACACTTTATTGAGGTACAGTATTACATCGCCATTCACCATCTGTGGCTATGCAGTCTCATCTATATATACCTTATCTATCCGTTGTCATGCTTGCAAGTCCACAGTCAGGCATAAATATCTGTTTTCACTCTGCACTATGCACTTTTTAAATTTTTGTTTTGTTAATATAAATGATTGGCACATATTATCAGTATTACATGATGGAAATGTTAGATATTTTTTTAAAAATTTTAGTGATATTATTCACCAAATGTAAAGTTTTATGAATGTCAAAGAAAACTTGTAATGCTGATTATGTTTTTAAGTCAGCCATTCATTGTCTACACAATAAAAATGTGTACATACTGTTACTTACCCATCATTAATGGATTCTGATGTGTACTTGTATGCTTTTATTTTAAACCGTATAGCAGATTATGTAACCTATTTTAATTGTGGTTTGCATTGCTTTTCAACATGTTAATGTATGCGTTTATGTTTGTAAATTATTAATTTACATATATTTTTTTAAGTTAAATCATCATCTTATGGTACTAAAGTTTATATTTCTCTTGTTTGGAGTATAGACATTTTTAATTGACACGTAACAAGGAAAATACTTGATATAGTATTTAAAAAATCCTCCTTGACCCTGGGCTACAACACCGCCAGTTGTTGCTCGGAAGTGCTGTTAGCACAGTGAACACTTGCTCCTGTGTTACTGGGGTTCAGTAATGTCAGCTGTTCCCCTGCTGTGTGAACAGCAAAAAGTCCTGCTGCCTCCACCATGTTCTCTTCTCATCCCTGGGCTACAACACCGCCAGTTGTTGCTCGGAAGTGCTGTTAGCACAGTCTACACTTGCTCCTGTGTTACTGGGGTTCAGTAATGTCAGCTGTTCCCCTGCTGTGTGTACGGTAAAAAGTCCTGCTGCCTCCACCCTGTTCTCTTCTCATCCCTGGGCTACAACACCGCCAGTTGTTGCTCGGAAGTGCTGTTAGCACAGTGAACACTTGCTCCTGTGTTACTGGGGTTCAGTAATGTCAGCTGTTCCCCTGCTGTGTGTACGGCAAAAAGTCCTGCTGCCTCCACCCTGTTCTCTTCTCATCCCTGGCTACAACACCGCCAGTTGTTGCTCAGAAGTGCTGTTAGCACAGTGAACACTTGCTCCTGTGTTACTGGGGTTCAGTAATGTCAGCTGTTCCCCTGCTGTGTGAACGGCAAAAAGTCCTGCTGCCTCCACCATGTTCTCTTCTCATCCTGGGCTACAACACCGCCAGTTGTTGCTCGGAAGTGCTGTTAGCACAGTCTACACTTGCTCCTGTGTTACTGGGGTTCATAATGTCAGCTGTTCCCCTGCTGTGTGAACGGCAAAAAGTCCTGCTGCCTCCACCATGTTCTCTTCTCATCCCTGGGCTACAACACCGCCAGTTGTTGCTCGGAAGTGCTGTTAGCACAGTCTACACTTGCTCCTGTGTTACTGGGGTTCAGTAATGTCAGCTGTTCCCCTGCTGTGTGTACGGCAAAAAGTCCTGCTGCCTCCACCATGTTCTCTTCTCATCCCTGGGCTACAACACCGCCAGTTGTTGCTCGGAAGTGCTGTTAGCACAGTGAACACTTGCTCCTGTGTTACTGGGGTTCAGTAATGTCAGCTGTTCCCCTGCTGTGTGTACGGCAAAAAGTCCTGCTGCCTCCACCCTGTTGTCTTCTCATCCCTGGGCTTCAACACCGCCAGTTGTTGCTCGGAAGTGTCATTGGCATGGGTACTCACTCCTGCCCAGACTGGTTACAGCACGCCATCTGTTTCCTGTCAGTGTAAACGTCACTTAGCCTCCAATAAGTTGTCCTGTCGTGTTGCGGTCGGGTTAGCCAACTCTATGGTGCTTGGAGTTTAGGTGCTTCCTATGTGTGCTGCGGGATATGCAAATAAAGGCTGTTTCCGTTGTGACAATAGGACAATCACCCACTGTAGTACTGTGGGATTCGGTAACTGTGGCCGGCTCGCGGCCTGTCATCTTAAATTTCCATGTGTACCTTCTGCTACCCGTCCGGGTTCCAGTACCGTCAGCTGGTTCTCCGCAGTGCCTTTGGCCTAGGTGCCTCCATCTCGGTATCCGAGTTCCAGCAATGTCTGCTGGTCCTTGGTAGTGCTTTGGAGCACAGGTACCTCCTGCTTAGTAACCGTGTCCCAGTAACGTCAGCTGGTCCTCGGTTGTGCCATTGGCTCTTTTCCTTCTGCTGCCCCTCCGGGTTCCAGCACAGTCAGCTGGTCCTCGTTACTTGGATTGGCTCTTGTACCTTCTGCTACCCATCCGGGTTCCAGTACCGTCAGCTGGTTCTCCGCAGTGCCTTTGGCCTAGGTGCCTCCATCTCGGTATCCGAGTTCCAGCAATGTCTGCTGGTCCTTGGTAGTGCTTTAGAGCACAGGTACCTCCTGCTTAGTAACCGTGTCCCAGTAACGTCAGCTGGTCCTCGGTTGTGCCATTGGCTCTTTTCCTTCTGCTGCCCCTCCGGGTTCCAGCACAGTCAGCTGGTCCTCGTTACTTGGATTGGCTCTTGTACCTTCTGCTACCCATCCGGGTTCCAGTACCGTCAGCTGGTTCTCCGCAGTGCCTTTGGCCTAGGTGCCTCCATCTCGGTATCCGAGTTCCAGCAATGTCTGCTGGTCCTTGGTAGTGCTTTAGAGCACAGGTACCTCCTGCTTAGTAACCGTGTCCCAGTAACGTCAGCTGGTCCTCGGTTGTGCCATTGGCTCTTTTCCTTCTGCTGCCCCTCCGGTTCCAGCACAGTCAGCTGGTCCTCGTTACTTGGATTGGCTCTTGTACCTTCTGCTACCCATCCGGGTTCCAGTACCGTCAGCTGGTTCTCCGCAGTGCCTTTGGCCTAGGTGCCTCCATCTCGGTATCCGAGTTCCAGCAATGTCTGCTGGTCCTTTGTAGTGCTTTAGAGCACAGGTACCTCCTGCTTAGTAACCGTGTCCCAGTAACGTCAGCTGGTCCTCGGTTGTGCCATTGGCTCTTTTCCTTCTGCTGCCCCTCCGGGTTCCAGCACAGTCAGCTGGTCCTCATTACTTGCATTGACTCTTGTACCTTCTGCAACATTTACAAATTGAAGATTTTTTCAATGCTTTTTTGGGTAATCACTCTGGATCTCCAACAATGAAGACGACGACCCTGATGACCACCCCGAAGAAGATGACGACCACAAGGACGACGAGCATCAAGCCAACCAGCCTAAACACCATCACAAAGAAGAAATAAAAGATTACCAAACAGGACTAAGAAGGTTAAGACAAACTACAAGATACAGAACAAGAGACTTAAGAACAATAAGCAGAAGATCAAAAAGCAGAAGAACATGAAGTATAAGACCAAAATGAAGAGCAAAATATATGCTCTAAATTATAAGCAGAAGAAGACTAAGCAGTGTATGGGGGTGAGTCCGTTCCTCCTCATGGTGCCCCTAGAAAATGCCTGCTGCTGCAGGCTAAACTGAACACGGACAAATACTGTTGTAATTTAAATCTTTTGTGACAGCAAGAACGGAAGGATGAAAAATTCATACTTTGACAGATTACAAGTACAGGATTCTCTGTCACAAATAAGAATATGATGAAGAAGATGAAGTACAATATGAATAAGAATAATAGTTTAATAAGAAGAATCTGAGTAATGTTAACAAAAAGATGAATAGCAAGAAGTTTTAGAAGAAGATAAAGAAGGTGAAGATGAAGAATAATTTGATGAAAAAGATGATGCTGCTGAAGATTATGAAGGAGAAAGTGTGTGAAAAGTTAAAAAGGTGAAGAGCATGGAAGTTGTGAAATATACATATTTGCCAAAATAGAAAAAACGTTAACAACATTGTCAATTTCTTCGTCAATCCGAACATCTTTAAAAAAAAAAAATATTTATGCTATTCCATTTGATTGGGTTAAACATCTATGCCTTTAATGTCTCCTCAACCTTCCACAATACATTGTACATTACTCTTTGTTGTTTTCCTTCATGTACAATTAACCAACAAGGCAAGAATGGGGTTTTTTTAATTCCGATATTTTGTTCCCATAGACTTACATTGGATTTCCGGTATCGGTATCGGGTATCGCCGATATTTTTTGGGTATCGGCGATACCATTCCGATTCCGATACTTTTGGATATCGGAAAGTATCGCTCAACCCTAGACGTGGGTAATCGGGAGTTATTGGCCATGAAGTGGGCCTTTGAAGAGTGGAGACATTGGCTGGAAGGAGCCAAACATCAGGTGGTGGTCCTCACGGACCATAAGAAACTGGTTTATCTCGAATCAGCCAAGCGACTTAATCCTAGACAGGCCAGGTGGGCCTTGTTTTTCACACGTTTTAATTTTGTGGTTTCTTTTCTTCCTGGCACTAAGAATGTTAAGGCGGATGCCCTCTCGAGGAGTTTCCTTGCGGACTCTCCTGAGTTATCTGATCCTTCTGTTATTTTGAAAGAGGGTGTAGTTCTTTCCGCCATCTCGCCCAATTTGAGACTTGCTCTGGAGGGGTGTCAGGAGGATAGGCCCGAGCGCTGCCCTGTTGGAAAATTGTTTGTCCCGGACCAATGGAAAAAGAGTGTGATGTCTGAGATTTATTGTTCCGCATTGGCTGGGCATCCCGGAATTTTTGGTACCAGAGACTTGGTTAGTCGGTCCTTTTGGTGGCCTACCTTGTCTCGTGATGTCAGGGAATTTGTGCAGTCTTGCGGGACTTGCTCTCGCTCCAAGCCTTGCTCTCGCTCTAGTGGTTTGTTGATGCCATTGCCTGTGCCCAAGAGACCATGGACCCATATCTCTATGGATTTCATTTCCGATCTTCCTGTTTCTCAGAGAATGACCACCATCTGGGTAATTTGTGATAGGTTTTCCAAAATGATACATCTTGTGCCATTACCTAAGTTGCCTTCCTCCTCTGAATTGGTGCCGTTGTTCCTTCAGCACGTGGTTCGTTTACACGGCATTCCTGAGAACATTGTGTCTGACAGAGGAGTCCAGTTTGTTTCCAGATTTTGGAGGACTTTTTGTTCTAAACTGGGTGTTCAATTGTCTTTCTCCTCGGCATTTCATCCTCAGACCAATGGTCAAACTGAGAGAACAAACCAGACATTGGAGACTTATCTAAGATGCTTTGTGTCTGCTGATCAGGATGACTGGGTCTCTTTTTTGCCTTTGGCTGAGTTTGCTCTTAATAATAGGGCTAGCTCTGCCACTTTGATATCTCCGTTTTTCTGTAATTCTGGGTTTCACCCTCGATTTTCTTCAGGACAGACGGAGGCTTCTGTCTGTCCAGGTGTTGACTCTGTTGTGGAGCGTATGCAACAGATTTGGGACCAGGTAGTGGAGAGGTTGTCCCTCTCTCAGGAGAAGGCCCAGCGGTTTGCTAACCGGCATAGGACTGATGGTCCTCGGTTTAAAGTGGGGACTTGGTCTGGTTGTCCTCAAAGAATATTCCTATGAGAGTAGCATCTCCTAAATTTAAGCCTAGGTTCATTGGACCTTATAAGATCATGGAGATTATTAATCCTGTTTCTTTTCGTTTGCTTCTTCCAGGGACATTTAAGATCCATAACGTGTTCCACAAGTCCTTGTTGAAGAGGTTTGTTGAGCCAGTGGTTCCTGCTTCTGTGCCTCCTGACCCTGTTTTGGTTGAGGGCAATCTGGAGTATGTGGTTGAGAAAATATTGGATTCTCGTTTTTCTAGACGGAAACTCCAGTATTTGGTTAAATGGAGAGGTTATGGTCAGGAAGACAATTCTTGGGTGTTTGCTTCGGACATCCATGCTAGGAGACTTATCCGTGCGTATCATAGAACTCATCCTGACCGACCTGGTTGCTCAAATGAGGGTTCGGTGACCCCTCCTCAAGGGGGGGTACTGTTGTGAATGGGTTTGAGATGAGTTCTGAGCAGAGGCTCCCTCTGGTGGTTACAAGCTGTGCTAGTGAAGATTGTGAGGACTGGGAATCAGGTGTTACTGACTGGTCTTATATAAGGGAGTCATTTTCCCATCAGGGTTGCCAGTGATCAATTGTTCTGGTCTGAATCCTTCATTCCAGTTTCCCTTGTAGCCTGCTGTGTCGTGTCTGCATCTCCTGCTAACAGATAAGACTTTTGCTTCTTTGTGTTTTTGCTATATTTTTGCATTTTGTCCTGCACTTCTTTGGGGGCCTTCAGGATCCCCTCCGGGGGCTTCTGCCCTCTCAGTTTAGTTCAGCCACTGAGTTTTGTTCTTTTGCTTTTTCCAGTTTTTTCAGTGGCTGCTGTTTTGATTTTGTTACACCAGAGAACTAATTTAGGTGGTAGAGGTCGTGTGATCTCAGGTGATTTTGAAATTAGTGGAGTTGGTGCTTTTCAGGGTTTTCTGGGATTGCAGTAAGTGCCCTTCCTATCCTTTTCTATTTAGATAGTTTGGGCCCCAGCGTTTGCTCATGCTATTTTCTTTCTGTGTCAGTATTTCCTCTTGTCTAACCGCCATTACATGTTTGGGGGCTTTCTATTATCTTTGGGGTTCTGCTCCGGGGCAGATAGCTTTCCTATTTCTATCTTTAGGTGTAGTTAGTTTCTCAGGCTGTGACGAGGCGTCTAGGACCAACGTAGGAACGCTCCACGGCTGCCTCTAGCTGTGGTGGTTAGTCAGGGTACTGCAATTTCATAGATTCCAACTGCTCTGGTGTATTGCCTTTTTTACCTGCACTCCTCAGCTACCAAAACATAACACTAATCATGGTGAAAAAAACATGACATCTCAAAGTGTCTAGTGCTACACATAGATATGAGGCTACACCCTGATTTCTAAGCTGTAAACATTTGAAACGTCAACTTTCAAACCATAAAATGATTAGTCTTTGTCACAAATCTGTAACAAAATAATTGTGACATATTATTACAGATATGCACATGTCGAAAATAAATGCAAACACAAAAGCCTACTTATGCTATAGGATACTGATGGTCAACCTTGTCACTCCATAGCTTAGACAAATCCAACTCACATCATGATGACTCAAATGCTGCAATGTTGGAAGTGCATAATGTGGGTTGAACTTTGACAACTGCTGCAGTGCGAAGGTTATACTTCAGTGTTCTTGCCTTTGAAATAAAAGCATACAAGTAAATATAATAATCCAATGTTGATTAAGGGACGTGATGTACACCTGTAATATTGTGCAAACAATGCATGTAGGAATAGTCCTCTTCAACATTACTTATATTTGTGTCATTTTAAAAAATACATATTTGATTAGAAAGTTAACAGCCCATATCATAAAGGTCCTTCATGTAAACATGATAATTGCTTACAAAAATCATGCATTACCTTGGTAAAGTCAATAGTGCATAGTCACAATAGCAAAATATATACCTGTAAGTGGTGCTGAAAGAACGACAACTGATAGAATACGTGAATGATATATATTTATCAGACTGAATAGCGACATCTGTACAATGTCGATATAATACTGTACCTTAACAAAACAGCTGTGTCACACCTCACACTCGTTTTTCTTGTAGCTTGTTATGTAATAGGCACATGCGTGTATGTTTCATCATAGGTGCATGTTTACTGAGTAAAGCAGTCATGACAACCCCTTTGTGTTGTCGGTACGCTTGCGATGATGAACGATGCGCACCGTGAATGTTAGTCTGCGTCATAAGACGTACAGACGCTCCAATACCCAACGCGTCACAGCAGGAAGCCAGTCTGTGCGTCCAAACAAAGGCGCAACCATACATGCACGTAACCTTTTATAAAGTTAGATAAAAAAAAGGATGTAGTAGTAACGCACACTTTATTGAGGTACAGTATTACATCGCCATTCACCATCTGTGGCTATGCAGTCTCATCTATATATACCTTATCTATCCGTTGTCATGCTTGCAAGTCCACAGTCAGGCATAAATATCTGTTTTCACTCTGCACTATGCACTTTTTAAATTTTTGTTTTGTTAATATAAATGATTGGCACATATTATCAGTATTACATGATGGAAATGTTAGATATTTTTTTAAAAATTTTAGTGATATTATTCACCAAATGTAAAGTTTTATGAATGTCAAAGAAAACTTGTAATGCTGATTATGTTTTTAAGTCAGCCATTCATTGTCTACACAATAAAAATGGTGTACATACTGTTACTTACCCATCATTAATGGATTCTGATGTGTACTTGTATGCTTTTATTTTAAACCGTACAGCAGATTATGTAACCTATTTTAATTGTGGTTTGCATTGCTTTTCAACATGTTAATGTATGCGTTTATGTTTGTAAATTATTAATTTACATATATTTTTTTAAGTTAAATCATCATCTTATGGTACTAAAGTTTATATTTCTCTTGTTTGGAGTATAGACATTTTTAATTGACACGTAACAAGGAAAATACTTGATATAGTATTTAAACATCCTCCTTGACCCTGGGCTACAACACCGCCAGTTGTTGCTCGGAAGTGCTGTTAGCACAGTGAACACTTGCTCCTGTGTTACTGGGGTTCAGTAATGTCAGCTGTTCCCCTGCTGTGTGAACGGCAAAAAGTCCTGCTGCCTCCACCATGTTCTCTTCTCATCCCTGGGCTACAACACCGCCAGTTGTTGCTCGGAAGTGCTGTTAGCACAGTCTACACTTGCTCCTGTGTTACTGGGGTTCAGTAATGTCAGCTGTTCCCCTGCTGTGTGTACGGTAAAAAGTCCTGCTGCCTCCACCCTGTTCTCTTCTCATCCCTGGGCTACAACACCGCCAGTTGTTGCTCGGAAGTGCTGTTAGCACAGTGAACACTTGCTCCTGTGTTACTGGGTTCAGTAATGTCAGCTGTTCCCCTGCTGTGTGTACGGCAAAAAGTCCTGCTGCCTCCACCCTGTTCTCTTCTCATCCCTGGGCTACAACACCGCCAGTTGTTGCTCAGAAGTGCTGTTAGCACAGTGAACACTTGCTCCTGTGTTACTGGGGTTCAGTAATGTCAGCTGTTCCCCTGCTGTGTGAACGGCAAAAAGTCCTGCTGCCTCCACCATGTTCTCTTCTCATCCCTGGGCTACAACACCGCCAGTTGTTGCTCGGAAGTGCTGTTAGCACAGTCTACACTTGCTCCTGTGTTACTGGGGTTCAGTAATGTCAGCTGTTCCCCTGCTGTGTGAACGGCAAAAAGTCCTGCTGCCTCCACCATGTTCTCTTCTCATCCCTGGGCTACAACACCGCCAGTTGTTGCTCGGAAGTGCTGTTAGCACAGTCTACACTTGCTCCTGTGTTACTGGGGTTCAGTAATGTCAGCTGTTCCCCTGCTGTGTGTACGGCAAAAAGTCCTGCTGCCTCCACCCTGTTCTCTTCTCATCCCTGGGCTACAACACCGCCAGTTGTTGCTCGGAAGTGCTGTTAGCACAGTGAACACTTGCTCCTGTGTTACTGGGGTTCAGTAATGTCAGCTGTTCCCCTGCTGTGTGTACGGCAAAAAGTCCTGCTGCCTCCACCCTGTTGTCTTCTCATCCCTGGGCTTCAACACCGCCAGTTGTTGCTCGGAAGTGTCATTGGCATGGGTACTCACTCCTGCCCAGACTGGTTACAGCACGCCATCTGTTTCCTGTCAGTGTAAACGTCACTTAGCCTCCAATAAGTTGTCCTGTCGTGTTGCGGTCGGGTTAGCCAACTCTATGGTGCTTGGAGTTTAGGTGCTTCCTATGTGTGCTGCGGGATATGCAAATAAAGGCTGTTTCCGTTGTGACAATAGGACAATCACCCACTGTAGTACTGTGGGATTCGGTAACTGCGGCCGGCTCGCGGCCTGTCATCTTAAATTTCCATGGGTACCTTCTGCTACCCGTCCGGGTTCCAGTACCGTCAGCTGGTTCTCCGCAGTGCCTTTGGCCTAGGTGCCTCCATCTCGGTATCCGAGTTCCAGCAATGTCTGCTGGTCCTTGGTAGTGCTTTGGAGCACAGGTACCTCCTGCTTAGTAACCGTGTCCCAGTAACGTCAGCTGGTCCTCGGTTGTGCCATTGGTCTTTTCCTTCTGCTGCCCCTCCGGTTCCAGCACAGTCAGCTGGTCCTCGTTACTTGGATTGGCTCTTGTACCTTCTGCTACCCATCCGGGTTCCAGTACCGTCAGCTGGTTCTCCGCAGTGCCTTTGGCCTAGGTGCCTCCATCTCGGTATCCGAGTTCCAGCAATGTCTGCTGGTCCTTGGTAGTGCTTTAGAGCACAGGTACCTCCTGCTTAGTAACCGTGTCCCAGTAACGTCAGCTGGTCCTCGGTTGTGCCATTGGCTCTTTTCCTTCTGCTGCCCCTCCGGGTTCCAGCACAGTCAGCTGGTCCTCGTTACTTGGATTGGCTCTTGTACCTTCTGCTACCCATCCGGGTTCCAGTACCGTCAGCTGGTTCTCCGCAGTGCCTTTGGCCTAGGTGCCTCCATCTCGGTATCCGAGTTCCAGCAATGTCTGCTGGTCCTTGGTAGTGCTTTAGAGCACAGGTACCTCCTGCTTAGTAACCGTGTCCCAGTAACGTCAGCTGGTCCTCGGTTGTGCCATTGGCTCTTTTCCTTCTGCTGCCCCTCCGGGTTCCAGCACAGTCAGCTGGTCCTCGTTACTTGGATTGGCTCTTGTACCTTCTGCTACCCATCCGGGTTCCAGTACCGTCAGCTGGTTCTCCGCAGTGCCTTTGGCCTAGGTGCCTCCATCTCGGTATCCGAGTTCCAGCAATGTCTGCTGGTCCTTGGTAGTGCTTTAGAGAACAGGTACCTCCTGCTTAGTAACCGTGTCCCAGTAACGTCAGCTGGTCCTCGGTTGTGCCATTGGCTCTTTTCCTTCTGCTGCCCCTCCGGGTTCCAGCACAGTCAGCTGGTCCTCGTTACTTGGATTGGCTCTTGTACCTTCTGCTACCCATCCGGGTTCCAGTACCGTCAGCTGGTTCTCCGCAGTGCCTTTGGCCTAGGTGCCTCCATCTCGGTATCCGAGTTCCAGCAATGTCTGCTGGTCCTTGGTAGTGCTTTAGAGCACAGGTACCTCCTGCTTAGTAACCGTGTCCCAGTAACGTCAGCTGGTCCTCGGTTGTGCCATTGGCTCTTTTCCTTCTGCTGCCCCTCCGGGTTCCAGCACAGTCAGCTGGTCCTCATTACTTGCATTGACTCTTGTACCTTCTGCAACATTTACAAATATGAAGATTTTTTCAATGCTTTTTTGGGTAATCACTCTGGATCTCCAACAATGAAGACGACGACCCTGATGACCACCCCAAAGAAGATGACGACCACAAGGACGACGAGCATCAAGCCAACCAGCCTAAACACTATCACAAAGAAGAAATAAAAGATTACCAAACAGGACTAAGAAGGTTAAGACAAACTACAAGATACAGAACAAGAGACTTAAGAACAATAAGCAGAAGATCAAAAAGCAGAAGAACATGAAGTATAAGACCAAAATGAAGAGCAAAATATATGCTCTAAATTATAAGCAGAAGAAGACTAAGCAGTGTATGGGGGTGAGTCCGTTCCTCCTCGTGGTGCCCCTGGAAAATGCCTGCTGCTGCAGGCTAAACTGAACACGGACAAATACTGTTGTAATTTAAATCTTTTGTGACAGCAAGAACGGAAGGATGAAAAATTCATACTTTGACAGATTACAAGTACAGGATTCTCTGTCACAAATAAGAATATGATGAAGAAGATGAAGTACAATATGAATAAGAATAATAGTTTAATAAGAAGAATCTGAGTAATGTTAACAAAAGATGAATAGCAAGAAGTTTAAGAAGAAGATAAAGAAGGTGAAGATGAAGAATAATTTGATGAAAAAGATGATGCTGCTGAAGATTATGAAGGAGAAAGTGTGTGAAAAGTTAAAAAGGTGAAGAGCATGGAAGTTGTGAAATATACATATTTGCCAAAATAGAAAAAACGTTAACAACATTGTCAATTTCTTCGTCAATCCGAACATCTTTAAAAAAAAAAATATTTATGCTATTCCATTTGATTGGGTTAAACATCTATGCCTTTAATGTCTCCTCAACCTTCCACAATACATTGTACATTACTCTTTGTTGTTTTCCTTCATGTACAATTAACCAACAAGGCAAGAATGGGGTTTTTTTAATTCCGATATTTTGTTCCCATAGACTTACATTGGATTTCCGGTATCGGTATCGGGTATCGCCGATATTTTTTGGGTATCGGCGATACCATTCCGATTCCGATACTTTTGGATATCGGAAAGTATCGCTCAACCCTAGACGTGGGTAATCGGGAGTTATTGGCCATGAAGTGGGCCTTTGAAGAGTGGAGACATTGGCTGGAAGGAGCCAAACATCAGGTGGAGGTCCTCACGGACCATAAGAAACTGGTTTATCTCGAATCAGCCAAGCGACTTAATCCTAGACAGGCCAGGTGGGCCTTGTTTTTCACACGTTTTAATTTTGTGGTTTCTTTTCTTCCTGGCACTAAGAATGTTAAGGCGGATGCCCTCTCGAGGAGTTTCCTTGCGGACTCTCCTGAGTTATCTGATCCTTCTGTTATTTTGAAAGAGGGTGTAGTTCTTTCTGCCATCTCGCCCAATTTGAGACTTGCTCTGGAGGGGTGTCAGGAGGATAGGCCCGAGCGCTGCCCTGTTGGAAAATTGTTTGTCCCGGACCAATGGAAAAAGAGTGTGATGTCTGAGATTCATTGTTCCGCATTGGCTGGGCATCCCGGAATTTTTGGTACCAGAGACTTGGTTAGTCGGTCCTTTTGGTGGCCTACCTTGTCTCGTGATGTCAGGGAATTTGTGCAGTCCTGCGGGACTTGCTCTCGCTCCAAGCCTTGCTCTCGCTCTAGTGGTTTGTTGATGCCATTGCCTGTGCCCAAGAGACCATGGACCCATATCTCTATGGATTTCATTTCCGATCTTCCTGTTTCTCAGAGAATGACCACCATCTGGGTAATTTGTGATAGGTTTTCCAAAATGATACATCTTGTGCCATTACCTAAGTTGCCTTCCTCCTCTGAATTGGTGCCGTTGTTCCTTCAGCACGTGGTTCGTTTACACGGCATTCCTGAGAACATTGTGTCTGACAGAGGAGTCCAGTTTGTTTCCAGATTTTGGAGGACTTTTTGTTCTAAACTGGGTGTTCAATTGTCTTTCTCCTCGGCATTTCATCCTCAGACCAATGGTCAAACTGAGAGAACAAACCAGACATTGGAGACTTATCTAAGATGCTTTGTGTCTGCTGATCAGGATGACTGGGTCTCTTTTTTGCCTTTGGCTGAGTTTGCTCTTAATAATAGGGCTAGCTCTACCACTTTGATATCTCCGTTTTTCTGTAATTCTGGGTTTCACCCTCGATTTTCTTCAGGACAGACGGAGGCTTCTGTCTGTCCAGGTGTTGACTCTGTTGTGGAGCGTATGCAACAGATTTGGGACCAGGTAGTGGAGAGGTTGTCCCTCTCTCAGGAGAAGGCCCAGCGGTTTGCTAACCGCATAGGACTGATGGTCCTCGGTTTAAAGTGGGGGACTTGGTCTGGTTGTCCTCAAAGAATATTCCTATGAGAGTAGCATCTCCTAAATTTAAGCCTAGGTTCATTGGACCTTATAAGATCATGGAGATTATTAATCCTGTTTCTTTTCGTTTGCTTCTTCCAGGGACATTTAAGATCCATAACGTGTTCCACAAGTCCTTGTTGAAGAGGTTTGTTGAGCCAGTGGTTCCTGCTGCTGTGCCTCCTGACCCTGTTTTGGTTGAGGGCAATCTGGAGTATGTGGTTGAGAAAATATTGGATTCTCGTTTTTCTAGACGGAAACTCCAGTATTTGGTTAAATGGAGAGGTTATGGTCAGGAAGACAATTCTTGGGTGTTTGCTTCGGACATCCATGCTAGGAGACTTATCCGTGCGTATCATAGAACTCATCCTGACCGACCTGGTTGCTCAAATGAGGGTTCGGTGACCCCTCCTCAAGGGGGGGGTACTGTTGTGAATGGGTTTGAGATGAGTTCTGAGCAGAGGCTCCCTCTGGTGGTTACAAGCGGTGCTAGTGAAGATTGTGAGGACTGGGAATCAGGTGTTACTGACTGGTCTTATATAAGGGAGTCATTTTCCCATCAGGGTTGCCAGTGATCAATTGTTCTGGTCTGAATCCTTCATTCCAGTTTCCCTTGTAGCCTGCTGTGTCGTGTCTGCATCTCCTGCTAACAGATAAGACTTTTGCTTCTTTTGTGTTTTTGCTATATTTTTGCATTTTGTCCTGCACTTCTTTGGGGGCCTTCAGGGTCCCCTCCGGGGGCTTCTGCCCTCTCAGTTTAGTTCAGCCACTGAGTTTTGTTCTTTTGCTTTTTCCAGTTTTTTCAGTGGCTGCTGTTTTGATTTTGTTACACCAGAGAACTAATTTAGGTGGTAGAGGTCGTGTGATCTCAGGTGATTTTGAAATTAGTGGAGTTGGTGCTTTTCAGGGTTTTCTGGGATTGCAGTAAGTGCCCTTCCTATCCTTTTCTATTTAGATAGTTTGGGCCCCAGCGTTTGCTCATGCTATTTTCTTTCTGTGTCAGTATTTCCTCTTGTCTAACCGCCATTACATGTTTGGGGGCTTTCTATTATCTTTGGGGTTCTGCTCCGGGGCAGATAGCTTTCCTATTTCTATCTTTAGGTGTAGTTAGTTTCTCAGGCTGTGACGAGGCGTCTAGGACCAACGTAGGAACGCTCCACGGCTGCCTCTAGTTGTGGTGGTTAGTCAGGGTACTGCAATTTCATAGATTCCAACTGCTCTGGTGTATTGCCTTTTTTACCTGCACTCCTCAGCTACCGAAACATAACACTAATCATGGTGAAAAAAACATGACATCTCAAAGTGTCTAGTGCTACACATAGATATGAGGCTACACCCTGATTTCTAAGCTGTAAACATTTGAAACGTCAACTTTCAAACCATAAAATGATTAGTCTTTGTCACAAATCTGTAACAAAATAATTGTGACATATTATTACAGATATGCACATGTCGAAAACAAATGCAAACACAAAAGCCTACTTATGATACTGATGGTCAACCTTGTCACTCCATAGCTTAGACAAATCCAACTCACATCATGATGACTCAAATGCTGCAATGTTGGAAGTGCATAATGTGGGTTGAACTTTGACAACTGCTGCAGTGCGAAGGTTATACTTCAGTGTTCTTGCCTTTGAAATAAAAGCATACAAGTAAATATAATAATCCAATGTTGATTAAGGGACGTGATGTACACCTGTAATATTGTGCAAACAATGCATGTAGGAATAGTCCTCTTCAACATTACTTATATTTGTGTCATTTTAAAAAATACATATTTGATTAGAAAGTTAACAGCCCATATCATAAAGGTCCTTCATGTAAACATGATAATCGCTAACAAAAATCATGCATTACCTTGGTAAAGTCAATAGTGCATAGTCACAATAGCAAAATATATACCTGTAAGTGGTGCTGAAAGAACGACAACTGATAGAATACGTGAATGATATATATTTATCAGACTGAATAGCGACATCTGTACAATGTCGATATAATACTGTACCTTAACAAAACAGCTGTGTCACACCTCACACTCGTTTTTCTTGTAGCTTGTTATGTAATAGGCACATGCGTGTATGTTTCATCATAGGTGCATGTTTACTGAGTAAAGCAGTCATGACAACGCCTTTGTGTTGTCGGTACGCTTGCGATGATGAACGATGCGCACCGTGAATGTTAGTCTGCGTCATAAGACGTACAGACGCTCCAATACCCAACGCGTCACAGCAGGAAGCCAGTCTGTGCGTCCAAACAAAGGCGCAACCATACATGCACGTAACCTTTTATAAAGCTAGATAAAAAAAAGGATGTAGTAGTAACGCACACTTTATTGAGGTACAGTATTACATCGCCATTCACCATCTGTGGCTATGCAGTCTCATCTATATATACCTTATCTATCCGTTGTCATGCTTGCAAGTCCACAGTCAGGCATAAATATCTGTTTTCACTCTGCACTATGCACTTTTTAAATTTTTGTTTTGTTAATATAAATGATTGGCACATATTATCAGTATTACATGATGGAAATGTTAGATATTTTTTTAAAAATTTTAGTGATATTATTCACCAAATGTAAAGTTTTATGAATGTCAAAGAAAACTTGTAATGCTGATTATGTTTTTAAGTCAGCCATTCATTGTCTACACAATAAAAATGGTGTACATACTGTTACTTACCCATCATTAATGGATTCTGATGTGTACTTGTATGCTTTTATTTTAAACCGTATAGCAGATTATGTAACCTATTTTAATTGTGGTTTGCATTGCTTTTCAACATGTTAATGTATGCGTTTATGTTTGTAAATTATTAATTTACATATATTTTTTTAAGTTAAATCATCATCTTATGGTACTAAAGTTTATATTTCTCTTGTTTGGAGTATAGACATTTTTAATTGACACGTAACAAGGAAAATACTTGATATAGTATTTAAACATCCTCCTTGACCCTGGGCTACAACACCGCCAGTTGTTGCTCGGAAGTGCTGTTAGCACAGTGAACACTTGCTCCTGTGTTACTGGGGTTCAGTAATGTCAGCTGTTCCCCTGCTGTGTGAACGGCAAAAAGTCCTGCTGCCTCCACCATGTTCTCTTCTCATCCCTGGGCTACAACACCGCCAGTTGTTGCTCGGAAGTGCTGTTAGCACAGTCTACACTTGCTCCTGTGTTACTGGGGTTCAGTAATGTCAGCTGTTCCCCTGCTGTGTGTACGGTAAAAAGTCCTGCTGCCTCCACCCTGTTTTCTTCTCATCCCTGGGCTACAACACCGCCAGTTGTTGCTCGGAAGTGCTGTTAGCACAGTGAACACTTGCTCCTGTGTTACTGGGTTCAGTAATGTCAGCTGTTCCCCTGCTGTATGTACGGCAAAAAGTCCTGCTGCCTCCACCCTGTTCTCTTCTCATCCCTGGGCTACAACACCGCCAGTTGTTGCTCAGAAGTGCTGTTAGCACAGTGAACACTTGCTCCTGTGTTACTGGGGTTCAGTAATGTCAGCTGTTCCCCTGCTGTGTGAACGGCAAAAAGTCCTGCTGCCTCCACCATGTTCTCTTCTCATCCCTGGGCTACAACACCGCCAGTTGTTGCTCGGAAGTGCTGTTAGCACAGTCTACACTTGCTCCTGTGTTACTGGGGTTCAGTAATGTCAGCTGTTCCCCTGCTGTGTGAACGGCAAAAAGTCCTGCTGCCTCCACCATGTTCTCTTCTCATCCCTGGGCTACAACACCGCCAGTTGTTGCTCGGAAGTGCTGTTAGCACAGTCTACACTTGCTCCTGTGTTACTGGGGTTCAGTAATGTCAGCTGTTCCCCTGCTGTGTGTACGGCAAAAAGTCCTGCTGCCTCCACCCTGTTCTCTTCTCATCCCTGGGCTACAACACCGCCAGTTGTTGCTCGGAAGTGCTGTTAGCACAGTGAACACTTGCTCCTGTGTTACTGGGGTTCAGTAATGTCAGCTGTTCCCCTGCTGTGTGTACGGCAAAAAGTCCTGCTGCCTCCACCCTGTTGTCTTCTCATCCCTGGGCTTCACACCGCCAGTTGTTGCTCGGAAGTGTCATTGGCATGGGTACTCACTCCTGCCCAGACTGGTTACAGCACGCCATCTGTTTCCTGTCAGTGTAAACGTCACTTAGCCTCCAATAAGTTGTCCTGTCGTGTTGCGGTCGGGTTAGCCAACTCTATGGTGCTTGGAGTTTAGGTGCTTCCTATGTGTGCTGCGGGATATGCAAATAAAGGCTGTTTCCGTTGTGACAATAGGACAATCACCCACTGTAGTACTGTGGGATTCGGTAACTGCGGCCGCTCGCGGCCTGTCATCTTAAATTTCCATGGGTACCTTCTGCTACCCGTCCGGGTTCCAGTACCGTCAGCTGGTTCTCCGCAGTGCCTTTGGCCTAGGTGCCTCCATCTCGGTATCCGAGTTCCAGCAATGTCTGCTGGTCCTTGGTAGTGCTTTGGAGCACAGGTACCTCCTGCTTAGTAACCGTGTCCCAGTAACGTCAGCTGGTCCTCGGTTGTGCCATTGGCTCTTTTCCTTCTGCTGCCCCTCCGGGTTCCAGCACAGTCAGCTGGTCCTCGTTACTTGGATTGGCTCTTGTACCTTCTGCTACCCATCCGGGTTCCAGTACCGTCAGCTGGTTCTCCGCAGTGCCTTTGGCCTAGGTGCCTCCATCTCGGTATCCGAGTTCCAGCAATGTCTGCTGGTCCTTGGTAGTGCTTTAGAGCACAGGTACCTCCTGCTTAGTAACCGTGTCCCAGTAACGTCAGCTGGTCCTCGGTTGTGCCATTGGCTCTTTTCCTTCTGCTGCCCCTCCGGGTTCCAGCACAGTCAGCTGGTCCTCGTTACTTGGATTGGCTCTTGTACCTTCTGCTACCCATCCGGGTTCCAGTACCGTCAGCTGGTTCTCCGCAGTGCCTTTGGCCTAGGTGCCTCCATCTCGGTATCCGAGTTCCAGCAATGTCTGCTGGTCCTTGGTAGTGCTTTAGAGCACAGGTACCTCCTGCTTAGTAACCGTGTCCCAGTAACGTCAGCTGGTCCTCGGTTGTGCCATTGGCTCTTTTCCTTCTGCTGCCCCTCCGGGTTCCAGCACAGTCAGCTGGTCCTCGTTACTTGGATTGGCTCTTGTACCTTCTGCTACCCATCCGGGTTCCAGTACCGTCAGCTGGTTCTCCGCAGTGCCTTTGGCCTAGGTGCCTCCATCTCGGTATCCGAGTTCCAGCAATGTCTGCTGGTCCTTGGTAGTGCTTTAGAGCACAGGTACCTCCTGCTTAGTAACCGTGTCCCAGTAACGTCAGCTGGTCCTCGGTTGTGCCATTGGCTCTTTTCCTTCTGCTGCCCCTCCGGGTTCCAGCACAGTCAGCTGGTCCTCATTACTTGCATTGACTCTTGTACCTTCTGCAACATTTACAAATTGAAGATTTTTTCAATGCTTTTTGGGTAATCACTCTGGATCTCCAACAATGAAGACGACGACCCTGATGACCACCCCGAAGAAGATGACGACCACAAGGACGACGAGCATCAAGCCAACCAGCCTAAACACCATCACAAAGAAGAAATAAAAGATTACCAAACAGGACTAAGAAGGTTAAGACAAACTACAAGATACAGAACAAGAGACTTAAGAACAATAAGCAGAAGATCAAAAAGCAGAAGAACATGAAGTATAAGACCAAAATGAAGAGCAAAATATATGCTCTAAATTATAAGCAGAAGAAGACTAAGCAGTGTATGGGGGTGAGTCCGTTCCTCCTCGTGGTGCCCCTGGAAAATGCCTGCTGCTGCAGGCTAAACTGAACACGGACAAATACTGTTGTAATTTAAATCTTTTGTGACAGCAAGAACGGAAGGATGAAAAATTCATACTTTGACAGATTACAAGTACAGGATTCTCTGTCACAAATAAGAATATGATGAAGAAGATGAAGTACAATATGAATAAGAATAATAGTTTAATAAGAAGAATCTGAGTAATGTTAACAAAAAGATGAATAGCAAGAAGTTTAAGAAGAAGATAAAGAAGGTGAAGATGAAGAATAATTTGATGAAAAAGATGATGCTGCTGAAGATTATGAAGGAGAAAGTGTGTGAAAAGTTAAAAAGGTGAAGAGCATGGAAGTTGTGAAATATACATATTTGCCAAAATAGAAAAAACGTTAACAACATTGTCAATTTCTTCGTCAATCCGAACATCTTTAAAAAAAAAAATATTTATGCTATTCCATTTGATTGGGTTAAACATCTATGCCTTTAATGTCTCCTCAACCTTCCACAATACATTGTACATTACTCTTTGTTGTTTTCCTTCATGTACAATTAACCAACAAGGCAAGAATGGGGTTTTTTTAATTCCGATATTTTGTTCCCATAGACTTACATTGGATTTCCGGTATCGGTATCGGGTATCGCCGATATTTTTTGGGTATCGGCGATACCATTCCGATTCCGATACTTTTGGATATCGGAAAGTATCGCTCAACCCTAGACGTGGGTAATCGGGAGTTATTGGCCATGAAGTGGGCCTTTGAAGAGTGGAGACATTGGCTGGAAGGAGCCAAACATCAGGTGGTGGTCCTCACGGACCATAAGAAACTGGTTTATCTCGAATCAGCCAAGCGACTTAATCCTAGACAGGCCAGGTGGGCCTTGTTTTTCACACGTTTTAATTTTGTGGTTTCTTTTCTTCCTGGCACTAAGAATGTTAAGGCGGATGCCCTCTCAAGGAGTTTCTTTGCGGATTCTCCAGAGTTATCTGATCCTGCTGTTATTTTGAAAGAGGGTGTAGTACTTTCCGCCATCTCACCCAATTTGAGACTGGCTCTGGAGGGGTGTCAGGAAGATAAACCTGAGCGCTGCCCTGTTGGGAAATTGTTTGTCCCAGACCAGTGGAAGAAGAGTGTGATGTCTGAGATTCATTGTTCCGCGTTGGCTGGTCATCCCGGGGATTTTTGGTACCAGAGACTTGGTTAGTCGGTCCTTTTGGTGGCCTACTTTGTCTCGTGACATCAGGGACTTTGTGCAGTCCTGTGGGACTTGCTCTCGTTCCAAGCCTTGCTCTCGCTCTAGTGGTTTATTGATGCCATTACCTGTGCCCAAGAGGCCATGGACCCATATCTCTATGGATTTTATTTCCGACCTCCCTGTTTCTCAGAAAATGACCATTATCTGGGTAATCTGTGATAGGTTTTCCAAGATGATACATCTTGTGCCATTACCTAAGTTACCTTCCTCCTCCGAATTGGTGCCGTTGTTCCTTCAGCACGTGGTTCGGTTACATGGCATTCCGGAGAACATTGTGTCTGACAGAGGAGTCCAGTTTGTTTCCAGATTTTGGAGGACATTTTGTTCTAAACTTGGTGTTCAATTATCTTTCTCCTCTGCATTTCATACTCAGACCAATGGACAAACCGGAGAAACAAACCAGACTTGGAGACTTATTTGAGATGTTTTGTGTCTGCTGATCAAGACGACTGGGTCTCTTTTTTGCCTTTGGCTGAGTTTGCTCTTAATAATAGGGCTAGCTCTGCCACCTTGATTTGACCATTTTTCTGCAATTCTGGGTTTCACCCTCGATTTTCTTCGGGACAGACGGAGGCCGGGTGTTGACTTTGTTGTGGAGCGTATGCAGCAGATTTGGGACCAGGTAATGGAGAGGTTGTCTCTGTCTCAGGAGAAGGCCCAATGGTTTGCCAACCGGCATAGGACTGATGGTCCTCGGTTTAAAGTGGGGGACTTGGTTTGGTTGTCCTCAAGAAATATCCCTATGAGGGTTGCATCTCCAAAGTTTAAGCCTAGGTTCTTTGGACCTTATAAGATCATGGAGATTCTTAATCCTGTTTCCTTCCGTTTGCTTCTTCCAGGGACATTTAAGATCCATAACGTGTTCCACAAGTCCTTATTGAAGAGGTTTGTCGAGCCAGTGGTTCCTATGGCTGCGCCTCCTGACCCTGTTTTGGTTGAGGGCAATCTGGAGTATGTGGTTGAGAAAATATTGGATTCTCATTTTTCTAGACATAAACTCCAGTATTTGGTTAAGTGGAGAGGTTATGGTCAGGAGGACAATTCTTGTGTGTTTGCTTCGGACATCCATGCTAGGAGACTGATCCGTGCCTATCACCGAGCTCATCCTGATCGTCCTGGTTGCACAGGTGAGGGTTCGGTGACCCCTCCTCAAGGGGGGTACTGTTATGAATGTGCTGGAGATGGTTTCTGAGCAGAGGCTCCCTCTGGTGGTTGCAGACAGTACTGAACCTCACAGCGAGGAATGGCAATCTGGGAGTGGACTGATATAAGGGAGGTTCCCTCCCATGATGGTCGCCGGTGATCAATTGTTCTTGTCTCAATTGTGGTTCCTGGTTCATTTGGAAGTTTGCTGAGTCTTGCCTGCATCTTCTGCTTTCAGATAAGATATTTTCTGCTTTTACTTTTGTGCTTGCTTTTTGCACTTCTGCACTTCTGTGGAGGTCAGCCGGGTCCCCTCCTGGGGGCCTGTGCTCCTCTCAGTTTATCTGAAGCCACTGTTATTTGTTCATTTGCTTTTTCCTGTTTTTTGAGAGGCTGCAGCTTAGTTTTGTTACACCAGAGATTTGATTTAGGTGGTAGAGATCGTGTGATCTCAGGTGTTTTTGCAATCAGAAGAGTTGGTATTTTTTAGGGTTTTTTTCGGATTGCAGTGAGAATCCTTTCCTGTACTTTTCTGTCTAGACAGATTGGGCCCCAGCGTTTGCTCATTCTATTTTCTGTCTGTGTCCGTGCTTTTTCTTGTCTAACCGCCATTACGTTTGGGGGCTTCCTATTTTCTTTGGGGATCTGCTCCGGGGCAGATAGCTTTCCTCTTTCTGCCTTAAGGTGTAGTTATCTCTCAGGCTGTGACGAGGCATCTAGGATCAACGTAGGAACGCTCCACGGCTACCTCTAGTTGTGTGGTTAGTTCAGGTTACTGCAATCCAATAGGTTCCAGCCTCTCTGTTGTATTACTGTTTTTGCTTTTTCTCCTTAGCTACCTAAACATAACAGCTGTCCCCAATAATGGCTGATGGAAATGTAGAGTTTCAGATTTCTCACCTGCAACATTGTTCCCTACAATACTTGGTGCATTGGAAGGGTTATGGCCCAGAGGAAAGGATGTGCCTTTCAGCATCAGAGGTGAATACTCCCAGCTTGGTTTGTTCATTCCACTCCTCTTATCCTGAGAAATCTGGCCCTGAGTATCCAGAGTCCACTTGTAGAAGCAGGGGTACTGTCACGGGTGTGTCAGATGCTTCAGACAGTCACTCTGCATCTGGCTGCAGAAGGTCTCTGCATTTGGCATTGCCGGCGCCTTCTTAATCCTTCTGATTATTGGACCCAGTGGCAACCTCCCTCCAGCTTTAATTGACACTCCTGGACGTTTATAAACTCCCAGTCTGCTTCAGGGAGTCGCCCGTGATATTCTCATTTTTCAATTGTGAATGCTTGGAGCTATAGCAGTCATCTTACTTGCTCTCTGGTGCTGTTGAAGGACTTTTGGTGTTACCTCTCGGAGTCTTGCTTAACTGTTGTTTGTCTCCCTTCTTCTCTTTAGTGTACAGTGGGGACTGACCAGTTCTCATTCCACTTCCCTATTCAGGGCCTAGCTCTAGGGATATACAGGGCTTATATTGCTCTTCGGCAATTGGTGTGGAACCAATATAGAGATGGTACATGAGGCAGGGTGCAATTAGATCTGCCTAGGGTTCTTCACTCCCCCTTTCCCTAGCTTTGGGCTTCTTTCCCCTCTTCCCCTTGTGTTGCACTTAGTATTCCCACACTGTGCCTGACATCATGCTAGAGGATTCACCAAAATGGGGATTAACATCATAATTACAAAAAAGGCGAGGTACCAGTAAACTGGTTAACCTGACTGTTAAAGATGAACTCAGCAAGAGGTAAAAATGAGGACCAGTCCTCCTGCTGAGCCGCAATGAAACACCTTAAAATTTGTGTCTTTCTGTCTGACTGTTGGTTTTTGTGGGGGTAGGCAAAGGAAAATGACAAATCAATCCCCAATTTCTTACAAAATGCTCTCCTGAATTTGGATACAAATTGCATCCCCATATCAGATACAATTTTCAAAGGGATTCCATGCAACCTCACCACGATTGGTAAACAACCTTGAAAGTGTTTCAGCATTCGAAAACCCCTATAAAAGAACAAAAATGTTCTTGTTTACTGAATCGTTCAATTACCATCCAAATAACAGTATTCCCTCCAGACAAAGGCAAATCCTAAATGAAATCCATGGACAAGAGAGTCCACAGTCTTTCTGGAACTGGCAATGAAGCCAATTCCCTGGCTGGCTCACCGATTATGACAGATTTTAGCACGTGAACAAACATCACAAGTGGATACAAAATCTTTAATATCATTAAGCATGGATGGCCACCAAGAGAGTCTTGCAGAGGAACTCTGAATAGCTGTGAACCCAGGATGACTCAAGACAGAATCATGAAACTCCGGCAACAAAAGTAATCTTAAATACACAAGCACAAATAATTTCGACCCTGGAGTAGCGGAAGTAGGCAATGACTGGACTTCACAGATCTCTGCTTCCAACTCTGAGAACACCACAGAAATCCCAATACCTTGAGGAATAATGGAGGATGGAGGTTCTGGAGGAGAAACTGAATCAAGGCTGCTTGATATAGAGTCCACCCTAACATTCTTGGAACCCGGACTGAATGTGATACCAAAGTTGTATCTAGAAAGAATAAGGACCATCTGAGGGCTGAAGGCTTAGCAGATTCAATCTAAGCAAATTTTTCTGATCCATCGCAGCAATGAACAGATGGATAGCTCCCTCCAATAAATGTCTCCTGTCTTCAAAAGCTAATTTGACAGTAAGTAGTTTGCAGTTCCCAACATCATAATTTCTCTCAGCAGACAAAAATTTTCTAGGGGAAAATGCACATGGATGCAAATTGGACAGATTTTTGGGACCTTGAAACAAAACAGCCCTTACCCCAACCTCTGAGGCATCCACCTCCATGTTGAATGGTTTCTGGACATCAGGTTGGATTAAAACTGGAGCGGACATGAGACACTCTTTCAATTTACTAAAGGCTCAAATAGCATCCAGCTAAAAAAATTTAACTGCTTCATGCCCTGGTGATTTTCCTATTAAAACTAGAGCGGACATTAATAAATTAATTAATATCATTAATTTCTTTGAATTAATCTCTTTCAATTTACTAAAAGCTCAAATAGCATCCGGCTACCAAATTTTAACAGCTTCATCCCCGCAGATTTTAAATTTTTCTTTTTATCCTCCTCTTCTTCCAAAAGCCATAACTTTTTTTTTTCCTTAAATATAGCCATATGAGGGCTTTTGTTTTGTGGAACAAGTTGTACTTTTGAATGACACCATTGTGTTTACCATATAACATATTGGAAAGCAGGAAACAAATTCCAAGTGCGGTGATATTGCAAAAAAAGTACAATTCCGCAATAGTTTTTTGGGTTTGTTATTTATCGTGTTCACTAAATGCGAAAACTGACCTGATAATATGATTTTCCATGTCAGTACAAGTACGCAAATACCAAATATGTATAGGTTCTTTTTTGTTTAAATGGTGAAAAAAAATCCCAAATTTGTAAGAAAAAAAATGTTGTCGCCATTTTCCAAGACCCGTAGCATCTCCATTTTTTGTGATCTGGGGCTTGGTAGCTTATTTTTTAACAGCGAGGTGATGTTTTTATTGATTTTGAAGTAGATATGATGTTTTGATCTCCTGTTATCGCATTTTATTGCAATGTTGCAATGTTGCAGCTGCCAAAAAACGTAAATCTGATGTTTTAATTTTTTTTCTAGTTACGCTGTTTACCGATTTTATTAATTTACTTTATATTTGATAGATCAGACATTTCTGAACACAGTGATGTCATTTTTTATATATTACGTTTATTATGATCTGGTGTTTGGAAACACATCCGATAATAATTTGGGGAGAGTCTGCTCAAACTTTTTGCTTGATTTGCTTATTAAAAATTGGTACGATTCAATATGAGGTTTGATTTACCAGCAATTTTAGCACCAAAATGTATCAAAATGTAAAGCACAACAACACTGGTAAGCATCAGTTAACTTTGGCAAATTATGATCGTATGAAAAAAGTGCCCACCACTGGTTGATCTGCAAGTACACTATTGTCTGTACTCACCAAATCTCATACCTGAGTGTATTGGGCATCCTGCTGACTTCAAGATAAAATCCTCTATATAGAAATGAATAGTTCAGCACCTCCTTTTAACCCCTTCATGACCCAGCCTATTTTGACCTTAATGACCTGGCCATTTTTTGCAATTCTGACCAGTGTCCCTTTATGAGGAAATAACTCAGGAACGCTTCAACGGATCATTGCGATTCTGAGAATGTTTTTTCGTAACATATTGGGCTTCATGTTAGTGGTAAATTTAGGTCGATAATTGTTGCATTTATTTGTTAAAAAAATGGAAATTTGGCGAAAATTTAGCAATTTTCAAATTTTGAATTTTTATTCTGTTAACCCAGAGAGTTATGCTACACAAAATAGTTAATAAATAACATTTCCCACATGTCTACTTTACATTAGCAGAATTTTGGAAACAACATTTTTTTTGTTAGGAAGTTATAAGGGTTAAAAGTTGACCAGTGATTTCTCACTTTTACAACAAAATTTACAACAAAATTTACAAAACCATTTTTTTTAGAGACCACATCACATTTGAAGTTACTTTGAGGGTCTATATGGCAGCATAAGTGACACCATTCTAA
Organism: Oophaga sylvatica; assembly: GCA_033576555.1. Classification (NCBI taxonomy): domain Eukaryota; kingdom Metazoa; phylum Chordata; class Amphibia; order Anura; family Dendrobatidae; genus Oophaga; species Oophaga sylvatica. The sequence goes on along the minus strand of JARQOD010000004.1, from coordinate 163,381,981 downwards.
AAACTGCACCCCTCAAGCTACTCAAAACTACATTCTAAAAGATTATTAACCCTTCAGGTGCTTCACAGGAATTAAAGCAACATGGAAGGAAAAATAGACATTTTAATTTTTCCAACAAAAATTTTCTTTTAGCAGCAATTTTTTCATTTTCACATGGGCAACAGGATAAAATGGAACCTAAATTGTGTTGGACAATTTCTCCTGAGTACACCGATACCTCATATGTGGTCATAAACCATTGTTTGGGCGCACGGCAGGGTTCAGAAGGGAAGGAGCGCCATTTGACTTTTTGAATGGAAAATATGCTGGAATATTTAGCGGTTGTCATGTCGCGTTTGGAGAGCCCCTGTGTGCCTAAACATTGGAGCTCCCCCACAAGTGACCCCATTTAAGAAACTAGACCCTCCAAGGAACTTATCTAGATGCATAGTGAGCACTTTGAACCCCCATGTGCTCCACAAATTGATATGTTAAAAAAAAGTACTTTTTTTTCACAAAAAATTTCTTTTAGCCTCGGTTTTTTTTATTTTCACTTCGGCAACAGGATAAAATGGATCCTAAAATTTGTTGGGCAATTTTTCCTGAGTACACCAATACCTCATATGTGGTCATAAACCACTGTTTGGGCGCACGGCAGGGCTCAAAGGGGAAGGAGCACCATTTGACTTTTTGAATGGAAAATATGCTGGTTGCCATGTCGCGTTTGGAGAGACCCTTTGTGCCTAAACATTGGAGCTCCCCCACAAGTGACCCCATTTTGGAAACTATACCCCCAAGGAACTTATCTAGATGTGTAGGGAGAACTTTGAACCCCCAGTTGCTTCACAGAAGTTTATAACGCAGAGCCATAAAAATAAAAAATCATGTTTTTTCCTCAAAAAATGATTTTTTTAGCCAGCAATTTTTTATTTTCACAAGGGTAACAGGAGAAATTGGACCCCAAAAGTTGTTGTCCAGTTTGTCCTGAGTATGCTGGTACCTCATATGTGGGGGGGAGCCAGTGTTTGGGCACACGTCGGGGCTTGGAAGGGAAGTAGTGACGTTTTGAAATGCAGACTTTGATGGAATGGTCTGAGGGAGTCATGTGGCGTTTGCTGAGCCCCTGATGTGCCAAAACAGTAGAAACCCCCACAAGTGACCCCATTTTGGAAACTAGACCCCCCAAGGAACTTATCTAGGTGTGTGGTGAGCACTTTGAACCTACCAAGTGCTTCACAGAAGTTTACAACACAGAGCCGTGAAAATAAAAAAAAACATTTCTTTTCCCCAAAAATAATTTTTTAGCCCTAATTTTTTTATTTTCCCAAGAGTAACAGGAGAAATTAGACCACCAAAGTTGTTGTGCAATTTTTCCTGAGTATGCTGATACCCCATATGTTGGGGTAAACCACTGTTTGGGCACACGTGGGGCTTGTAAGGGAGTGATCACTGTTTGACTTTTTAAAAGCAAAATTGGTTGGAATCAATGGTGGCACCATGTTGCGTTTGGATACCCCTGATGTGAGTAAACCATGGAAACCCCTCAATTCTAACTCCAACCCTAACCCCAACACACCCCTAACCACAACCCTAACCCCAACACACCCCTACCCCTAATCCCAACCCTAACCATAACCCTAACCACAAGCCTAACCCTAATCCCAACCCTAACCCCCAACACACCCCTAACCCTAATCTTAACCCTAATACCAACCCTAACTCTAATTCCAACCCTAACCCTAATTCCAACCCTAACCCTTATACCAACCCTAACCCTAACCCTAACTCTAACCCTAACTCTAATCCTAACCCTAATCCTAACCCTAACCCTAACCCTAATGGAAAAATAAAAAAAAAAATTTTCTTTATTTTACTATTGTTCCCTACCTGTGGGGGTGATAAAGGGGTGTTTTATTTACTATCTTTTTATTTTGATCACTGAGATAGGGTTTATCACAATGATCAAAATGTACCTTTAGTGAATGAATGAATTTGCCGGCCGCCATGGATCGGGCAGGAGGGACACCGGGAGGGATACCGAGACTCCGGAGGTACGGGGGGGGTGATCGGAAGGAGGGGTGGATGGGAAGGTGGGGGGAGCTGAAGGAAGAGGAGGGGGAGCAAATACTGATGGCGGCGGCAGATCGCCTCCGTCAGTTGGTGGTGAGGGCAGATCGCCTCCGTCAGTCAGTGTGTGGGGGGTCAGATTAGTGGTTCCAGCCATGGCCGATGCTATTTCAGCATCGGCCTTGGCTGGATTGTAATATTTCACCAAGTTTCGTTGGTGAAATGTTATAATCGCTCTGATTGGCTGTTTCACTTTCAACAGCCAATCAGAGCGATCGTAGCCATGAGGGGGCAAAGCCACCCCCCTGGGGTGAAGCATAAAGCCTCCTGTGCCTGCGGGTCAGGTGACCTTTCAGTGACCCCGGTCACCCGACCCGCAGGAAAGCGATTTATAACCATGACTCTTATGTAGGCCTCACAGATCAGGATGGCACAGGTTTTGATGACGCCTACATAGACGTCATAGGTCGGGAAGGGGTTAAACCTCCTCTTTAAAGATGCTATTTTATGCTAGATTGAAGTTGGTACTGGACTATTCATATACAGGTGCTTCTCACATAATTAGAATATCATCAAAAAGTTAATTTATTTCAGTTATTCAATACAAAAAATGAAACTCATATATTATAGAGTCGATACAAACAGAGTGATCTATTTCAAGTGTTTATTTCTGTTTATGTTGATGATTATGGCTCACAGAGAAAAGTCATTATCTCAGTAAATACTTTATAACACCGGTTTGAAAAATGATTTTAATATTCGAAATGTTAGCCTACTGGAATGTATGTTCAGTAAATGCACGGGGCTCCTTCTGCATCAATTACTGCATCAAAGTGGTGTGGCATGGAGATGATCAGCCTGTAGCACTGCTGAGGTGTTATGGAAGCCCAGGTTGCTTTAATAGCAGCCTTCCTCTCATCTGCATTGTTGGGTCTGGTGTCTCTCATCTTCCTCTTGACATTACACCATAGATTCATTATGAGGTTATGGTTAGGCGAGTTTGCTGGCCAATAAAGTGATGCAGTTGTTTTTAAGCCAGGTATTGGTACTTTTGGCAGTGTGGACAGGTGCCAAGTCCTGCTGGAGAACGAAATCTCGATCTCCAAAAAGCTTGTCGGCAAAGGGAAAAATGAAGTGCTCTAAAATTTCCTGGTAGACGACTGCTCTGACTTTGATCTTGATAAAACACAGTGGACCTACACCAGCAGATGACATGGCTCCCCACACAATCACTTCAAGAAGAACCTGAAGACCCACCTGTTCCGACAAGCCTACAGCCTACAATGATCCTCAGTCTACTGAATAGAGTTGAGCGATACTTTCCGATACCCCTAAGTATCGGAATCGGAATGGTATCGCCGATACCATTAAAATATCGGCGATACCCGATACCGATACCGGAAGTCCCATGTAAGTCTATGGGAACAAAATATCGGAACTAAAAAAACCCCATTCTTTCCTTGTAAACACTAAATATACACACATAGAATACATATATATATATATATATATACATGTCATTGTGACATATATATATACATATATGTATAGTTTATACACTTCTACATAGTAAAATATCCTCTGATTCAATTGCCGGGTAAAGCCGGCTTCAGTGAAAAGACAGAAGCACCCGACATGAAATGACACTTGGTTTACATAGGGTTAACCATGTCTTTTCATGTCGTTTGCTATCTGATTTGCACAAACAATTAAATCAGTCTATGTTTGCAAAATTTCACACCTGTAGGGGTTAATTAAAGGTGTAAATTCGTTGTAAAAAGAACTGACTTTTTTGCTACGAATTTACACCTTTAATTAACCCCTACAGGTGTGAAATTTTGCACACATAGACTGATTTAATTGTTTGTGCAAATCAGATAGCAAAGGACATGGTTAACCCTATGTACACCAAATGTCATTTCATGTCGGGTTCTGCATTTTCACAAAAGCCGGCAATTGAATTAGCGGCTATTATACTATGTAGAAGTGTATGAACTATAAATATATATATATATATATATGTGTCACAAACTCAATGACATGTATATATATATATGAGGTGTAAAATTGCTGAAAAAAAATGCGTGGGCTCCCGCCCTATTTTCGCAACCAGACAGACAAAGCCAGTGAGTGGGGGCAGATAATAATAGCCCAGAGAGGGACCATTATTTTTGGCCCCCCCGGCTACTAACATCTGCCCCCAGACACCCCAGAAAGGGCAAATCTCTAATTAGATTTGCCCTTTCTGGCACTTTGCCCGTCTATTCCCATTGCCCTGTAGCGGTGGCAAGCGGGGTAATAAGGGGTTATTGTCACCGTTGATTGCACGGTGACAATAAGCCCGGTTAATAATGGAGAGGTGTCAATAAGACACCGATCCATTATTAATCCCAAAGTTATTAAATGTTTAAAAAGACACAGCAAGAAAAAAGTATTTTAATGAAATAAAAGAGACAACACAGTTTTCATTTTTTTTATTACTCTCTCATTCCTGCGACGCCATCGATCTCCTGTAAAAAAATAAAAAAAACAAACCAACAGTATACCACCTGTCCGACGCAGTCCATAGTAACGATTGTCCCACGACGATCCAGCTCTGCTACATCGGAATGACAGGCAGAGCCTGTCATCCCGGCGCAGCACAGCTGCTTACCAGCTTCCCCGGCGGTGACGTCATCGGACTGACTGCTTTACGGCCGCGATTACCCAGCAGTCACTGCAGTTATCGCGAGATACTGCATGTGACCGCCGGGGAGAAGAGGATGGCGGCCATTAAGCAGCCCGGGATGTGACCGCCGGAGATCTTCTGCCGGGTAAGTGCCGCTGACTCCTGACAGACCCGACCGACGGACACTGACAGTGACAGTGACAATTCCGATTCCGGTATCCGATATGACGAAAATATCGGAACTCGGGATCGGAATTCCGATACAGCCAATATCGGCCGATACCCGATATTTGCAGTATCGTATCGCTCAACACTACTACTGAACCATCGCACGACCAGCTCTACCCTTTCCTAGTGTATCCTCACCCATCCCTGTAGACTGTGAGCCCTCGCGGGCAGGGTCCTCTCTCCTTCTGTACTTGTGTGTCCCTTGTCTAGCACACGTTTATTGTACCTGTCTATATTTTCCCTTTTCATATGTAAAGCACCGTGGAATAAATGGCGCTATATAAATGTGTAATAATAATAATAATTGTGGAAACTTCACACTAGACCTCAAGCAGCTTGGATGGTGTGCCTCTCCACTCTTCCTCGAGACTCTGGGACCTTGATTTCCAAATGAAATGCAAAATTTACTTTCATCTGAAAACAACACCTTGGTACACTCACTGAGCAACAGTCCAGTACTATTTCTCCTTGGCCCAGGTAAGATGCTTCTGGCAATATCAATTGATCATGAGTGGCTTAACACAAGGAATGCGACACTTGTAGCTTATATCCTGGAAATGTCTGTGTAAGGTGGCTCTTGAATCAATGACTCCAGCAGCAGTCCACTCCTTGTGAATCTTCCCCAAATTTTTGAATGGCCTTTTCTTAACAATCCTTTCAAGGCTGCGGTTATCCCAGAGGCTTGTGCACCTTTTTCTACCACACTTTTTCCTTCCACTCAACTTTCCATTAATATGCTTGAATACAGCACTCTGAACAGCCAGTTTCTTTAGCAATGACCTTTTGTGGCTTGCCCTCCTTGTGGAGTATGTCACTGGCTGACTTCTGGACATCAGTCAAGTCAGCAGTCTTCCCATGATTGAGGAGCCTAGGAAGCCTTTGCAGGTGTTTTTGTTAATTATTCTAATTTACTGAGATAATGACTTTTGGGTTTTCATTGGCTATAAGCCATAATCATCAACATTAACAGAAATTAACACTTGAAATACATCACTCTGTTTGTAATGACTCTATATAATATACTGTACAAGTTTCACTTTTTGTGTTGAAGGGCTGAAATAAATTAACTTTGTGATGATATTCTAATTTTGTGAGAAGCACCTGTATATACCATGGGTTTCTATATTGGGGCATTATCATGTCGGATTATTATTATTTACTATACAATATATTTTTTTATTGCTGACTTGTAAAACAAATCTGTATAATAGTTAATATAAATTATTTTTGTAATTATTTGGATTGTACACTACTCAGTGTTCACTACTCACTTCTCAATCCCTATGTTTCCCTCCTCATTAAAATAATAACACTTATACTCACCATTCAATCCCTGTGCCAGTGCCACAGGGATTGAATGACATAACAATGTCATGGGAGCCCTGGGAGAGACAGTATTGACACAGTTGTAACAGCGCTGACACTTGAGGTCGATATAGACATTATAATTTTACTGAGGGGAACATATGGATTTATATTTAGTTGAACTATAAATAAAATAGAGTTATAGTGTTCATTACATTAACTAGCATATTGTTTTTTCAGAATGTGACAAGAAACGTGAAGCCTATTAATAAACCAAAGATAAAAAGAGGTATGCGTGGGTAGAGCCTGCTATGTAAGGACAATTATAGAAAGACAATGCTTTTTCTTTTGTCGAAACACATGAATTACTGTTAAAACTTTAATTTAATGCAGTGCTAAACTCAGCCACCATGAAGTAATTATGAATGTGAAAGGTAATGAATTAATATTTTTGCTATGAAGAATAGCTTTCTATAATGTGTAATTTTCTTACAAATTCAGTGCTGATGACAATCCACAAGCTGTGCACATAAAACTTTCCCTTAGATCTCAAAAAATCTCAAATACTCCCTAAAGGTACTGCCACACTAAACGATCCCGCTAACGATCACGATAACGACGCAATCGTTGGTGTGATCGTTTTAAGGTCGCTAGTAGCTGCCAAACTGGACGATCTCATTAACGACGCATCAGCGGTTAGCGATCTCTTTAACGACTTTGGTGGTCGTTGGGACGTGCCACACTGCATGTACTGTGAAAGATAACGACCTCGATAGGCGTGACTGAGCACAACCTTTTGCACGCCCCTCATCACAGATTGGTGGTCACTATTTATCTAATAAATATTTGTCACAGCTCTCTCGCTTTGTGATTGGATGACCGCGTCATAAAAGACGACGTGCCAGCACTCCTTTCCATTGCTCTCGAGCAGAAGCGGTTCTTTCAAATCTCCAGCATCGTTCGTTTGTCCTGCTAGCCTTTGTAGCTACTGCGATCCAGTTTGTGCCACTATTGTGGTTGCTGCGTTCCGGTCTACGCCGTTGGTTTTTCTGCGATCCAGTCTGTGTCTCTATTTCATTTGCTGCAATCCAATCTGTGCCGTTGATCCTCTGCGATCCAATTTGTGACGCTATTTAGTTTCCCTATTTTTTTGTTTCAGGATCACAAACAAGTTTTGTAAGGTAGGTATTTTTTTGTCACATTTAATTTTTTTTTCTTTTTTCTGTAATTTTACAGATCCATTTTTAGATCCCAGCTGTTGTTAACCATTGTCGTCCATCATTTTTTTTTTTTTGCCATTGTTTTGTTCTGGCACGCCACCACCACCATTTTATGATCCCAGCTCTGCCATTGTTTACTCCAGCTGTGCCCACAACCACCATTTTGTGATCCCTGCTGTTTTTACCGTAATTGTCCATCTATGATTTTTTTATTTTGGTCTGCCATTGTTTTGTTCAGGCACCATTGTCGTCATCAATTTTTTTTTTTTTTGCCATTGTTTTGTTCTGGCACGCCCACCACCACCATTTTATGATCCCAGCTCTGCCATTGTTTACTCCAGCTGCGCCCACAACCACCATTTTATGATCCCTGCTGTGTTCTATGTTGTAGGCTATGTAAGAATTTTATTTAACCATTCTGCCGTTCTCACATAATCCTTTTTTTATTACAGATGGCCGATAAGCAGGAATTTTTGCGGGAGTTTATCGAGATGTACCGCTCAATGCCGTGCCTGTGGAAAATAAAGTCGGCTGATTACTGTAACAGGCTTAAAAAGAAGGACGCATACCAAAAACTGGTGGAGCTCTGCAAGAACCGTTACCCAGATGAACCAGCGGATGAGTCATCGGTGAAAAAACACATTCAGGCCCTCCGCACAGTGTACAAAAAAGAGCTAAATAAAGTACTAAATTCAACCAAATCTGGAGCCGGGGCTGAAGATGTTTATGTCCCCCAACTGTGGTACTTTGAGCTGTTCGCTTTCACAAGGGACCAAGAAGTACCCAGACAAGGGACATCCATGTTGGATATAGACCCGGTGATCCAGCCGGACACCCCTGTCATACATGTAAGTACCTTTGTATTAAAACACATTTTAATGTACATGCCAAAGTGGACTTGAAATTAAAAAATGTAATTGTGAAATGTAGATAAAATGGCTGAATTTATCCCTTCATGTACTGATAATTTATGTAGCTCAACGGTTGAGGCCTATCCATTTACAAGTGTCGTTTTCACATTTTTGCTCTATATGGGTGTTATAGTGTGAAGATAAATTTCTTTGTCTTTACAAGTGTCGTTTTCACATTTTTGCTGTATTTGGGTGTTATAGTGTGAAGATTAATTTCTTTGTCTTTGTGATTTACCATTTGTTTTTTTGTTCATGCGGGACACAGAAGAGGCTGTCTCCACACCTCCAACTGAAGAAGACAGCATGGCGTTGATCCAAGATGAAGAAGTAGTCGAGCCACCATCTTCATCTGTGCGGAGCCGGTTACATTTTCAGGAAGGAAAAGAAGGCTCCCACCTCGGCTACTCCTGAATTGGTTGAAATTGCGAAAAAAGTTCTTACGCAGAAAAAGACCAAACAAAAATAACTGGCTTTGCTTACTTTGCTAATGAGAAGCTCCCTACACTGGATCCTGTACAGCGGATTCATGCAGAGAGACTCATGTTTGAGGTACTGACTCAAGCGTCTTTTGGAAACCTGGATAACAATTATGTCATCATGCCAAGACCGCAGTACCCGGACTACTCATGGCCGCACAATCCTGTGCCGAACCCAATTGGGATAAATCCTGCAAACCCAAACGTTGGTGCTCCCCCTTATTTTTATACACCGCAGAGGCAACGTGGTAATGGCAACGATCCATCTTACCAGCAGCTGTAGTTTTTAAAATTTTTTACAAAAGTTTTTTTGTTGTCTATGTTTTTTTTTACATTGTTACCTTTTTTAATAAAAATCTTATTTATCTAATGAATTGTGGTCTTTTATTATTCTTATGTGATGGCAACTATTAAAAATGTGTATTTTTATTACATCTACTTGTCACACACGGGGTCATGGGAATACCAGCTGTCATAGAAGTTCCATCATAGGGAAAAAATGAAATGAAAAAATTTCAAAATTAACATTTCAAAAATTAACAACATTTCTTTTAAAGGCCCCTGGTCACACTAGCGCTAAAACCTTATACTAAAAAATAATACACCACAGCTGCATAGATAAACTAAAAATATATCATATATATTTGTTATTAATATATATTATTTTCATATATATTTTTTTTCTTAAATATATATTTTTTTGGGTAACAAAATTAAACAAAAAGAGGAAAATAACAATACAATAAAAAATAAAAATAATAAAACAAAAAATTAAGACTGCACCCCCGTTTGGAGGACAGCCAACAATTTAAAAAAAAAAAAAACAATAATACAAATAATAATAAAAAAAAAAAATTAATAAGGGCCCCGGAGTCCAGCCACTGCCCTCTCCAGCATCACCCCGTGGTGATGCAGAGCTCCCATGGCAGTTTGCATCTCTGCCATCGCGCTGTTCAGTGTTGCCATTGCGCTGCTCATGGCCGCCATCAGCCGGCGGTGGGACAGCAACAGGTCCTGGGCAGTTGGGATTTCTGTGGAGGTAAAGGTAACAGTTAATAGTGAATTCTGTTGCAACATCAACATGTACATGTTATGTTAATTAACACTTACGGTTTTCGTCAGACCCAGAACCTGTTGCTCCGCCGGCTAGGGAAACACAGAAAAAAAATTATATCACAACAGCCATTACACATAACACCTAACAAAGTTCTCAAACTTGTCTGAAGCTTATATAATGTGCGTAAATTACCTGATGGGGAGCCTGCATCCGTGTCATGGGGTGACACTGGAGAGAAGCCATATGAAGGTGAGGTGCTGGATGACCCCAACTGTGGAGGGGGGGTTGCTGGTGGTGAAGGGGTTGACAGGAACGGAGATGATGGAGGTGGAGGGGTAGGTGATGGAGGTGGAGAGGTAGGTGATGGAGGTGGAGGGGTAGCTGGGGACGGTGGAGCAGCTGGTGCTGGTGATGGTGGTGCTGTAAATGAAATATACAATTCAGAATCCCCATTATCATTATCATTGTCTCCCCATTAATATCATCATCAGCATTGCCTTCCCATTATCATTGCCTCCCCATCATCATCACCTCCTCACCACCATCACTGCCTCCCCCACCACCATCACACATACAGCACCATACATATAGGTACTCCCATCATTGCCTGCCCCATCACTGCCGGTACTCCCATCACTGCCTGCCCCATCACTGCCGGTACTCCCATCACTGCCTGTCCCATCACTGCCGGTACTCCCATCACTGCCTGCCCCATCACTGCCGGTACTCCCATCACTGCCTGCCCCATCACTGCCGGTACTCCCATCACTGCCTGCCCCATCACTGCCGATACTCCTATCACTGCGGGTGCATTGATATAGTTAGATAACCCACAAAACATAACCTCTCCAGATACCCTCATCAATACTCACTCAGAGGCCTGCGTAGCTGGGCCCAGATGCTGGCGACCCTCTCGCGGGAGCGGTAGCGAAGGTCCGCCAGCTTTTTTCTTATCTGGGCGCCGGTCCGCTGCACGCCAAAGCGCCGCGCCAGGCACCGCCGGATTCTCTGCAGGACTACCTTTTTGTGGCGCATAGGATGCGCCACAGGTAGCCTGCATTCATAGCCCCACTTATCAACTTTGGCTATTAAATAAAAGACCTCTCCCTCCAACCACTTTGCCCCCGCGCTGTCTCGCCGCCATCTTAACAGGAACGCATTGGGCAACGCCAGCGCCATGACGCCACAGGGTGCGCACGTTACGTGCGTCCGCACTCGCGATGCAAAACGATATTACGATCGCAAAGTGACCGCAGCAGCCATGCGTTCAGTCATACACAGATATGAGATGCCGTTGCGATCGCAAGATGATGGTTCCAAGCTAGGCGATCGCAATGGCATCTCATATCTGTGTGTAGCTGGAGCTCGTGAGAATCGTCACCTTACGATTACAATGGCATCTCATGTCTTTATGGCTGGGGCTCGTGAGAATCTTCACCTTGCAATCACAATCGAAAAGTGACCGCATGCGCCCAGCAAAGCTCAGACATGAGATGCTGTTGCGATCGCAAGATAATGGAAGCTAGGCGATCACAATGGCGTCGCATATCTGAGAATAGCTGGGGCACCGTGTGAGAATCGTCACTTTGCGATCACAATGGCGTCTCATATCTGTGCATAGCTGGGGCACCGTGTGAGAATCGTCACTTTGCGATCACAATGGCGTCTCATATCTGTGCATAGCTGGGGCACCGTGTGAGAATCGTCACCTTGTGATCACAATGGCGTCGCATATCTGTTAATAGCTGGGATTCCCTGGTGAATGTTGACCTTTACCTCCCAAATTTTTTTTTATAGATTTATAACAATTTTTTTAATCTTTCATATATGACTAAAAATATATATTATATATTTAAACTTTATATAAGCAGCTGTGGTGTATTATGTGTTATTTTTGATTATAAGGTTTGAACGCTAGTGAGACCATGGGTCTTTAAAATAATTCTAAATTTTTGAAATTTTTTTCTTTTTATTTTTTTTACGATGAACTCCTATGACTGATGGTACTCCCATGACCCGTGTGTGGCAAGTAGATACAATGTAAAAAAAAAAAAAATAGACAACAAAAAACATTAGAAAAGATTTTAACCCCTTACTGCCATCAGACGTACTATCCCGTCCATGGTACCTGGGCCCGTATGACCATGGACGGGATAGTACGTCCCAGCGATCGGACGCGCTCCCGAGGGGAGCGCAGCCGATCGCGGCCGGGTGTCAGCTGATTATCACAGCTGACACCCGGCACTATGTGTCAGGAGCGGTCACGGACCGCTCCCGGCACATTAAGCCCTAGCACACCGCGATCAAACATGATCGCGGTGTACTGGGGGCACAGGGGAGACCCTCAGAGCAGCGAGATGTGTCGCGCTGTTCCGAGGGTCTGTCCTCCCTCCAGGTCCCCAGATCCAAGATGGCGCCGGGGTCCTGCAGGGAGGCGGCTTCCTCAGTGCCTGCTGAGAGCAGGCACTGAGAAGCCTGCAGCGATGCCAGAGCGATCACTGGTGTGACAGAGTGCTGTGCACACTGTCACACCAGCGATCTGCTAAAATACAGTGATGTCCCACCCTGGGACAAAGTAAAAAAGTTAAAAAAATAAAAATAAAAATTGTTTAAAAAAATCATAAAAAAAAATAAAAATATTCCCAATAAATTCATTTTTTCCTGTAAATAAAAAAACAAAAACAATAAAAGTACACATATTTGGTATTGCCGCGTCCGTAACGACCCCCCCTATAAAACTGTCCCACTAGTTAACCCCTTTAGTGAACCTCTTAAAAAAAAAAAAAAAAAAACAAAGCAAAAAATCAATGCTTTATCATCATACCGCCGAACAAAAAGTGGAATAACACGCGATCAAAATGACGGATATAAATAAACATGGTACCGCTGAAAACGTCATCTTGTCCCGCAAAAAACGGGCCACCATACAGCATCATAAACGAAAAAAAAAAAAAGTTATAGCTCACAGAATAAAGCGATGCAAAATAATAATTTTTTATATAAAATTGGTTTTATTCTATAAAAGCGCCAAAACATAAAAAAATGATATAAATGAGGTATCACCATAATCGTACTGACCCGCAGAATAAAACTGCTTTATCAATTTTACCACACGCGGAACGGTATAAACGCCTCCCCAAAAGAAATTCATGAATTGCTGATTTTTGTTCATTCTAACCTCCCAAAAATCGAAATAAAAAGCGATCAAAAAACGTCACATGCTCAAAAATGGTACCAATAAAAACGTCACCTCGTCCGCAAAAAATAAGACCTCACATGACTCTGTGGGCCAAAATATGCAAAAATTATAGCTCTCAAAATGTGATGATGCAAAAACTATTTTTTGCAATAAAAAGCGTCTTTTAACGTGACAGCTGCCAATCATAAAAACCCACTATAAATAGTAAATCAAACCCCCCTTTATCACCCCTTAGTTAGGGAAAAATAATAAAATTAAAAAAAAGTATTTATTTCCATTTTCCCTTTAGGGTTAGGGTTGCGGCTGAAGTTAGGGTTAGGGTTGGCGCTAAAGTTAGGATTAGGGTTAGGGTTGGGATTAGGGTTATGGTGTGTTAGGGTTAGGTTTGTGGTTAGGGTTGGGACTAGGGTTAGGGGTGTGTTGGGGTTAGGGTTGGAGTTAGAATTGGGGGGTTTCCGATGTTTAGGCACATCAGGGGCTCTCCAAATGTGACATGGCGTCTGATCTCAATTCCAGCCAATTCTGCATTGAAAAAGTCAAACGGTGCTCCTTCACTTCTGAGCTCTGCCATGCACCCAAACAGTAGTTTACCCCACATATGGGGTATCAGTGTACTCTGGACCCCAAGAGTTATTGTGTAATTTGTCCTATTTCTTCTGTTACCCTTGGGAAAATATAAAACTGGGGGTAAAAATATCTTTTTAAAAAAAAAAATGATTTTTTGTTTTTACGACTGTGCGTTATAAACTTCTGTGAAGCACTTTGAGGTTGAAAGTGCTCACCACACATCTAGATAAGTTCCTTGTGGGGTCTATTTTCCAAATTGGGGTCACTTGTGGGGGGTTTCCACTGTTTAGGTGCACCAGGGGCTCTCCAAATGCGACATGACACCCCCAGACCATTCCAAAAAAGTCTGCAATCCAAAACGTCACTACTTCCCTTCCGAGCCCCGACGTGTTCCCATACAGTAGTTTTCTCCCACATATTGGGTATCAGCGTACTCAGGACAAATTGGACAACAACTTTTGGGGTCCAATTTCTCCTGTTACCCTTGTGAAAATAAAATATTGGGGGCGAAAAAATCATTTTTGTAAAAAAAAAAGGATTTTTTATTTTTACGGCTGCACGTTATAAACTTCTGTGAAGCACTTCGGGGTTCAAAGTGCTCACCACACATCTAGATAAGTTCCTTGTGGGGTCTATTTTCCAAAATGGGGTCACCTGTGGGGGGTTTCCACTGTTTAGGCGCATCAGGGGCTCTCCAAATGCGACATGACACCCCTAGACCATTCCATCAAAGTCTGCAATCCAAAACGTCACTACTTCCCTTCCGATCCCGACGTGCACCCATACAGTAGTTTACTCCCACATATTGGGTATCAGCGTACTCAGGACAAATTGGACAACAACTTTTGGGGACCAATTTCTCCTGTTACCCTTGTGAAAATAAAATATTGGGGGACGAAAAAAATCATTTTTGTAAAAAAAAAAAAAGATTTTTATTTTACAGCTGTACGTTATAATCTTCTGTGAAGCACTTCGGGGTTCAAAGTGCTCACCACACATCTAGATAAGTTCCTTGAGGGGTCTAGTTTCCAAAATGGTGTCATTTGTTGGGGGTTTCCACTGTTTAGGCAGATCAGGAGCTCTCCAAACACGACATGGCATCCAGCCAATTCTGTGTTGAAAAAGTCGAACGGCGCTCCTTCCCTTCCAAACTCTGCCATGCACCTAAACAGTGGTTTACCCCCACATATGGGGTATCAGCGTACTCAGGACAAATTGCACAATAACTTTTGGAGTCTTGTTACCCTTGGAAAATAAAAATTGGGGTGAAAAGATCATTTTTGTGGAAAAAATATGATTTTTTAATTTTACGGCTCTACGTTATAAACTTGTGTGAAGAACTTTGGGGTTCAAATTGCTCACCAAAGATCTAGATAAGTTCCTTAGGGGGTCTAGTTTCCCAAATGGGGTCACTTGTGGGGGGTTTCCACTGTTTAGGCACATCAGGGACTCTCCAAATGCAACATGGCGTCCAATCTCAATTCCAGCCAATTTTGTTTGGAAAAAGTCAAATGATGCTCCTTCCATTCCGAGCTCTGCTGTGCGCCCAAACAGTGGTTCCCCCCCACATATGGGGTATCAGCGTACTCAGGACAAATTGGACATCAACTTTTGTTGTCCAATTTCTCCTGTTACTCTTGGGAAAATAAAAAATTAGTGACTAAAAGATAATTTTTTTGAGGAAAAAATAGGATTTTTTATTTTCATGCTCGGGCATTATAAACTTGTGTGAAGCACTTGGGGGTTCAAAGTGCTCACCAAAGATCTAGATAAGTTCCTTAGGGGGTCTAGTTTCCAAAATGGGGTCACTTGTGGGGGGTTTCCACTGTTTAGGCTCATCTGGGGCACTGCAAACGGAACATGACCCCCATCAACGTCTGCATTCCAAAACGTTACTACTTCCTTTCCAAGCCCTGCCGTGCGCCCAAACAGTTTCCCCCCCCACATATGGGGTATCAGCGTACTCAGGACAAATTGGACAACAACTTTTGGGTCCAATTTCCTTGGGAAAATTCAAAAATTTGGGACTAAAAAATCATTTTGTGGAAAATTGTTTTTTTTTTTTTTTCACACCCAGGCATTATAAACTTTTGTGAAACACTTGGGGTTCAAAGTGCTCACAACAGATCTAGATAAGTACCTTAGGAGGTCTAGTTTCCAAAATGGTGTCACTTGTGGGGGGTTTCCACTGTTTAGGCGCATCAGGGGTTCTCCAAACACGACATGGCGTCCAATCTCAATTCCAGCCAATTTTAGTTTGAAAAAGTCAAACGGCGCTCCTTCCCTTACGAGCTCTGCCGTGTGCCCAAACAGTGGTTTTCCCCCACATATGGGTATTGGCGTACTCAGGAGAAATTGCATAACAACCTTATCTGTCCATTTTCTCCTTTTACCTTGTGAAAATAAAAAAAAAGTTTGTAAAAGATCATTTTTGTGGCTAAAAAGTTAAATATTCATTTTTTCCTTCCACGTTGCTTTAGTTCCTGTGAAGCACCTGAAGGGTTAATAAACTTCTTGAATGTGGTTTTGAGTACCTTGAGGGGTGCAGTTTTTAGAATGGTGTCACTTTTGGGTATTTTCTGCCATATAGACCCCTCAAAGTGACTTCAAATGTGAGGTGGTCCCTAAAAAAAATGGCTTTGTAAATTTTGTTGTAAAAATGAGAAATCGCTGGTCAACTTTTAACCCTTATAACTTCCTAACAAAAAAAAAATTTTGGTTCCAAAATTGTGCTGATGTAAAGTAGACATGTGGGAAATGTTATTTCTTAACTATTTTGTGTGACATATTTCTCTGTTTTAAGGGAATAAAAATTCAAAGTTTGAAAATTGCAAAATTTTAAAATTTTCGCCATATTTGCGTTTTTTTCAAAAATAAACGCAAGTTATATCGAAGAAATTTTACCACTAACATGAAGTACAATATGTCACGAGAAAACAATCTCAGAATCGCGAAGATCCGTTGAAGCGTTCCAGAGTTATAACCTCATAAAGAGACAGTGGTCAGAATTGTAAAAATTGGCCCGGTCATTAACGTGCAAACCACCCTTGGGGGTGAAGGGGTTAATATGAAGACTCATGTGATACTCCCATGACCCCGTGTGTGACAAGTAGATACAATGTAAAAAAAAAAATAGACAACAAAAAACATTAGAAAAGATTTTAAAAACTACAGCTGCTGGTAACATGTCTCGTTGCCATCCCCATTACTCCCTCCCCACATCTCACCCATCATTATCCCTTCTCCCATATTGGTAAAATAATTGAAAAAAAACACGAATGCATTTTTAAAATAAAAATTTTTATTATAAAAAGATTGTTAAAAAAAGACAAAAATCTCAAAAGCAAACTAGATATGATGCTGCCAACTCACTGCACCAGGCCCATTAAAGTAATGGCAGTACTTGTCTCGGCCGGCCTTCGCATCGTCCTTGCTCCTGCCTTGATTGACAGGTTGAAGGCCTGCAATATCGGGATCATTGTCACGCCATTCTCCAAGCACCACGTCACCATTGCTGTCCGAGTCCATGAAGCCTGGCGGACTGTAAGTACCAGCATCGTGTTTTGCGTAGAAAATTGTGCAGCACACAACAGGCCAACACCACAGAGTCTATCGATTCCAGCTTCATGTTGATTGGAGTGTGGAAAACCCTGAAGCGGTTGGCCATTATGCCGAAGGCATTCTCCACAACCGCCGTGCCCTAGACAGTCTATAGTTAAAAATACGCCTTTCCCCTGTCAAAGTCTTTTGTGGGTATGGTTTCACAAGATGCTCATGAAGGGAGAAGGCTTCATCGCCCACAAAAACAAAGTTTAGGTTGGTGGTGGTGTCCATGTTGGTTGGCAAGTTAAGTTTATTATTAAACAACCGTTCACCAAAAGTTGTGTGCTCCAAAACGCCACCGTCAGAAACCCTTCCATTAATGCCAACATCAACGTTAATAAATTCATAATTGGCATTAACAAGGGCCATGAGGATCACGCTGAAGTAGCCCTTGTAATTATGAAAAAAGGATCCGCTTTTGGCTGGTTGCGTGATCCGCACATGTTTGCCATCCAAGGCACCACCACAGTTTGGGAACTGCCAAATCCTTTCAAAATCAGAGGCAATAATTTGCCATTCCGCCACAGATTTGGGAAAAGGCATGTAGCTCCGTAAACTGCGGATGATGGCGTTGCATGTCTCCGGAATTAGTTCTCCAAGCAGCGACCGAGAAATTGCAGCAGAAAATTGCAAATCCTTCATTGAACGTCCGGTTGCCAGAAATCGCAGCGTTACTGCCAAACGTTCCTCTGCTGAAACAGCTGCACGCATCCGTGTATCCTGCCGTTCAATGAGTGGCCTCACAGCTTCCAGTAGGAGCTTGAATGAATCCTCCGACATCCGTAGATAATTCCGGAAATCCTGCGGATTCTTTTCCTGCAACTCCCTCACTAGATGCATGTTAGTGAATTTGGACCTCTGCTCCAGCCATTCTCTGGTCCACATGCGACGCTTCTTGTCGATCTGCCTCCATAGATAGTGCAACTGCCACAATCACACGCTCCGCGGTGGACAGGTTCATTATGTGCAACCTGTACGGTAAAGAAGAGAAAAGTTAATTACTAATTAATTACTATTAATAAAGTGTTTAAACAAAATAAAATAAAGAATAAAATAAAAAATATATAAAAAAAAAAAAAGTTAACTTTTCAGGTAACATTTAAAATACAGTTTACAAATGTCTAAAATGGTGGGGGGTGTAAAAAAAATAAAGCAGACGAAAAAAAAAAAATAAGGTCAAAAAACATTATCAAACAACATCACAAACAATATGTACCTTGAATCCAAATATCCTGAAGATCCAAATCCAAATGGGGATGGATGGTGCTCTAGTGACTCAGACAGGATCGCAAAAACCCACCACTGCGCCACAAACAGGATCGCAAAACTCCGACACACGATACTATCCTCGCAACAACGCACAAAGCACCGTTGGAGTCACCCACAAAGCGCTCTGGAAACAATGGATGGGGACGCAGTTATTATAGCTGAGGTGATGTTGTGGTCACCAATCGGAGCTGAAGGGCGTTAACGAAAGAAAACAAAGTCCCGCCTGCGCTGCTGACTAATGCGTCGTCAACGAGGTCGCACATCGTTAACAAAAGGTGCCAAACACAGCGATTCAGGCTCACCAGCGGGACGCCAACGATCAAAATACGGTCCAGAACTCTAGTGAACGATCAACGAGATCACAGCAGGGGCCACGTCGTTGCTACATGCCACACACAACGACGTCACTAACGAGATCGCTAAATAGTGACGTATTTTAACGATCTCGTTAGCGATCTCGTTTAGTGTGGCATACTCTTAACTCTAATTTTGTTAAAAGAGGACCTCTACAATATCTGGCTCATGCAATACGCACCAGAAGGGAAGGGGACTATTATTACCCTTCATTAGTCCATAATTCCTTCTCCTGCATGGATGTATTCATTGTAAGTTTAATGGATCTGTAGGTCGTCCAGTCTTCATTAATTGGCTTACTCACTTTCCTAATCATGCAGCAATTTCCCTTGTTTAGCATGAAAAATGTAGGCCACCAAACTCACCTTGTGGTGCAAAATTCATATAAGCTGCTACTGAATACTCTTCTGAGATAAAACAAGCTTTAGTGGAAAATTTCTAGATCAGCGATGGGTCAGATAGTTAAGATTTTTATTCTGTGGAATGCCCGCAGTTCTAATCAAACTAAACAGTAGAGCCAAGCGGAAACAAGAAAAAGTTCTAAATTACACTTTCACAGAAATCTGTTCTCTGGGCCTAGTAAACAAAACTTCCCCCTTTAACACCCTTACAAATAAACTCAAAGACCTCCATTTTAAATTAACAGAATGCCTCTTACATGAATATGAAAAAGGGCTAAACTGCAGTAGAGTAGATTACTACATGTGTAGGTGCACATTAACACTGTGGTCATTATTAGACAAAACCTAGGTTAATTATAAATGAGCAAATATTCTGTAGTAAGTATATGAATAGTAATTGTACATGTGTTGTGAATGCTCTGGATCTGACTTCTGAGTTTGGGCTCCCCCTGGTGGCTGCTGATAGTAATGAAGCTGCTTTGGCTAACAGAAGTCTATCCGCTGGGGGCGATGATTGGCAATCAGGTGTTACTGACTGGGGAGATATCAGTGAGCAACCTTCCCATGATCCTTGCCGGTGATTTGTTTCTTCCTGGTCCCTTTTGTAAGTCAGCTTGCTTCCTGCTTTGTCCTGCAACTTTCTGATAAGTTATTTGCTGTTTATTTCTGTGGCATTTATTTTTGTCTATCTCAGTTTTCTGCCCTTCTGGAGTTTGTACAGCTGGGTTCCCCTGTGGGGGCCTTCACTGAACTCTGTTTCTCATTTGCCACTGTTTATGTATTTTCAGTTCACTGTTATTTCAGTATCTGCTGATTTGCTACCAGTTCACACCAAAGACAGTTTATGTATTTTCAGTTCCCTGTTATTTCAGGATCTGCTGATTTGCTACCAGTTCTATACCTGGCTCAGGGTTGTTGGTGGTGTCCCATTCTGTGGTGAGTTCTTGGCCTCTTGTGATCTGTTATTAAATTCTGTCACTGTTGATGTATGCCATTGTTTGCATCATGTACCGCTGCTTTGAGCCACCACACTTGCATGAAGCGATTAGGCACTGGCCTTGTTACTAGATTTCTTACATTTGGGCTTCTTAATGCATAAACGAGCACCCCCACCCCTCTGTGCTTTTTTCTGGACAATCCTACCATAGTCTGGTGATGTTTCTCTATTGTATATTTTAAACATTGAATTGTTTAATAAAGTGATTATTTATTCTATCCACCTGATTGCTCTTTTTTCTCCTTATTCACTTGCTCTATTTTCTGCCTGTGTTTGTATTTCATCTTGTCTCACCGTCAATATATGTTTGGGGGCTACCTATTCTTTTGGGAGCTCTACTCCAGGGCAGTTACCTTTCCCCTTTCTCTCTTTAGGCTTAGTTAACTCTCCGGATGTGTCAAGGCGTCTAGGGCTCCGTAGGCAAGTCCCATGGTTGCTTCTAGCTGTGCTGTCAGTTTAGGGGTCTGCAATCCGCTAGTTGCCAACCTCTCTGGATGTCTGGTAGCCTAGCCTATTTTGGCTACTATCTTCCTCGGCTACCAAATCATAACAGAATCACCGGCCTGACTGTAAATTCTAGGGTACTCAAAAGAAGGAAAGAATAGTAAAAAAAAAAAATTTGTCAGAATTTTTTATATATTTTTTCCTCTTTTTCTCTGGGAGCTGTAGGAGGATTTTTTCTTCAATGGAAATACAGCAGTTGTCTGATCGTGTTGAGCAGTTCGCTGCTGCAGTTCAGAAAATTTTCCATCTCGCTCAGTTGTCTACTGCAGAACCTAAGATCGCTATTCCTGATTTGTTTTTTCGGGATCGGTCTAAATTTTTGAACTTTAAGAATAATTGTAAGTTGTTTTTTGCCTTGAAACCTAAGTCCTCGGGGAACGTGGTGCAGCAGGTTAAAATTGTCATCTCCCTTTTGCGCGGCAACGCTTAGGATTGGACCTTTTCCCTGACACCTGGGAATCCTGTTTTGGCTAATGTTGATGCGTTTTTTCAGGCTCTGGGGTTGTTGTATGATGAACCTAGTGTTATTGATCAAGCTGAGAAAACTTTGTTGGCATTGAACCAGGGTCAGGAAGTGGCAGAGTTATATTGTCAGAAATTCCAAAAGTAGGCAGTCCTTATTAAATGGAATGATGATGCCCTGGCGTCTCTTTTTCGGAAGGGTCTGGCAGAAACCGTAAAAAAGATGTTATGGTGGGACTCTATGTCATTAGCCATTCAAATTGACAGACGTTTACATGAACGTAGAAATATGCGAGAGGTGGTGATACCTTTTGAATAAACCTCTGAGCCCATGCAGTGTGATGGGGTTGTGTCTGGGGCTCAGCGTCGAGAATTTCAAAAGCGTAATAAGTTGAGCTTCTATTGTGGGGACGCTTCTCATACTATTTCCGTCTGCCCTAAGCGGGGAAGACGTTTTGTGCGCTCATTTATTTTGAGCAATGTACAGTCTAAATTTCTCGTGACTGTTACCTTCATCTGCTCCTTATCCTCATTTTCTGCTCAGACTTTTGTCAATTCAGAAGCAGCCCTGAATCTGATGGATTTTGACTTTGCCAAACATTGTGGTTTTCCCATGGTACCCCTGCGGACTCCTATTCCGTTGCTGGGTATTGATTCTACCCCTTTGGTGAAGAAAAAACCCCAGTTTTGGACCCAGGTGATAATGCAGGTAGCCGTTGACCATCAAGAGAATTGTAAAGTTTTGGTGTTACATAATTTACATGACATTATTGTACTGGGTTTTCCTTGGTTGCAGACCCATAATCCTATTTTGGATTGGAAGTCTGTGTCTGTGGTCAGTTGGGGTTGTCAATGTGCTCGTGGTGACACTCCTGTTTATTCTACCTCTCCCCAGGCTCAGGATATCCCGACTATTTGTCTGATTTTTCTGATGTGTTTAGTGAGAGTAAGTCTGCGTCCTTGCCTCCCCACAGGAGTTATGATTGCGCGCTTGAGTTAGTGCCCGGTTGTAAATTTCCCAAGGGTCGGCTCTTCAATTTGTCTGTACCTGAGCATGATGCTATGTGATCTTATATCAAAAAGTCATTGGAGAAGGGTCATATTAGACCGCCCTCTTCACCTTTAGGTGCCGGCTTTTTCTTTGTGGCCAAAAAGGATGGTGCATTGAGGCCATGTATTGACTATCGTCTCCTTAATAAGATCACTGTTAAATATCAGTATCCTTTACCCCTGATTTGTGATTTATTCTCCAGAGTAAAAGGTGCAAGTTGGTTTACTAAACTTGACCTTAGGGGGGCGTATAATCTTATTGGCATTAAGCACGGTGATGAATGGAAGACAGCATTTAATACCCCTGAGGGGCATTTTGAGTACCTAGTGATGCCTTTTGGGCTCACTAATGCCCCTTCTGTCTTCCCATCTTTCATGAACGATGTTTTCCGGGATTTTGTGGATAAGTTTCTGATCATTTATTTGGACGATATTTTGATTTTTTCCAATGACTGGGATTCTCATGTGGAACATGTTCGGATGGTATTCCGGATTTTGAGAGAAAATGCTTTGTATGTTAAGGGATCAAAATGTCTCTTTGGCGTACAGAAGGTTTCATTTTTGGGATTCATTTTGTCTCTGTCCGCTATTGAAATGAACCCGGTCAAGGTTCAGGCCATTTGTGATTGGATTCAGCCCACTTCTTTGATGGCTCTTCAGAGAATTTGGGGTTTTGCTAATTTTTACCATAAATTTAAAAGTAATTTCTCTGGTATTGTCAAACCACTGACTAATTTGAACAAAAAGGGTTCTGATGTGGTGAATTGGTCTCCAGAGGCAGTTTCGGCGTTTCAAGAGCTTAAGTGGAGATTCACTTCTGCTACTGTTCTATGGCAACCTGATGTTTCTCTACCATTTCAGGTGGAGATAGATGCTTCTGAGATTGGTGCAGGAGCCGTTTTGTCCCAAAGGGATCATGTAACCTCTAAGAGTAACCCTTGTGCCTTCTCTCGAAAAT
Source organism: Oophaga sylvatica (assembly GCA_033576555.1). Classification (NCBI taxonomy): domain Eukaryota; kingdom Metazoa; phylum Chordata; class Amphibia; order Anura; family Dendrobatidae; genus Oophaga; species Oophaga sylvatica. The sequence goes on along the minus strand of JARQOD010000004.1, from coordinate 163,358,706 downwards.
TTTCCCCAGCTGAACATAATTATGATGTGGGGAATCGGGAATTATTGGCTATGAAGTGGGCTTTTGAAGTTTTGAGACATTGGTTGGAGGGAGCCAAACATCAAGTTGTGGTACTCACTGACCACAAGAACCTGATCTATCTTGAATCAGCCAAGCGATTAAATCCTAGACAGGCCAGGTGGGCCTTGTTTTTCACGCATTTTAATTTTGTGGTCTCCTTTCTTCCAGGCACTATGAATGTTAAGGCGGATGCCCTCTCTAGGAGTTTCTTTGCGGATTCTCTTGACGTGACTGAGCCTACTGTCATTCTGAAGGAGGTGTGGTTCTCAGGCGCTATCTCACCCGATTTGAGACTGGCCCTGGAGGAATTCCAGGGGGATAAACCTGAATGTTGCCCTGTGGGGAAATTGTATGTCCCAGACCAATGGAGGAAGAAAGTAATGTCTGAAATTTATTGCTCTGCGTTGGCTGGTCATCCCAGTATTTTTGGTACCAGATATTTGGTTAGTCGGTTCTTTTGGTGGCCTACTTTATCTAGTGATATAAGGAATTTTGTGCAGTCCTGTGGGACTTGTTCTCGGTCTAAACCTTGTTCTCGCTCTAGTGGATTGTTAATGCCATCGCCTGTGCCCAGGAGGCCATGGACCTATATCTCCATGAATTTTATTTCCGACCTCCCTGTCTCTCAGAGAATGACTGTTATCTGGGTGATCTGTGATAGATTTTCCAAGATGGTCCATCTTGTGCCACTGCCGAAGTTGCCATCCTCTTCCGAGTTGGTGCCCTTGTTTTTTCAGTAGGTGGTTCATTTGCACTTCATACCGGAGAACATTGTGTCTGACAGAGGAGTCCAATTTGTTTCCAGATTTTGGAGAGCATTTTGTTCTAAACTAGGAATTCAGTTGTCTTTCTCCTCTGCGTTTCACCCTCAGACCAACGGGCAGACAGAGAGAACAAACCAGACTTTGGAAACTTATTTGAGATGTTTTGTGTCTGCTGATCAAGATGACTGGGTCTCTTTTTTGTCCTTTGCTGAATTTGCTCTAAATAATAGGGCAAGTTCTGCCACTTTGATGTCCCATTTTTTCTGCAATTTCAGGTTTCTTCCTCGGTTTTCTTCGGGGTAAGTGGAGGCTTCTGTATGTCCGGGTATTGACTCTATGGTAGAGAGAATGCAGCAGATTTGGGATAAAGTAGTGGATAAGTTGTTTCTCTCCCAGGAGAGGGCCCAACGGTTTGCCAACCGGCATAGGACTGATGGTCCACGGTTTAAAGTAGGTGACATGGTTTGGTTGTCCTCAAAGAATATCCCTATGAAGGTTGCATCTCCAAATTTTAAACCCAGGTTCATTGGACCGTATAAGATCTTGGAAATCCTTAATCCCGTTTCTTTCCATTTGGGTCTTCCAGGGACGTTTAAAATTTACAACGTCTTCCATAAATCTTTATTGAAAAGGTTTGTTGAGCCAGTAGTTCCTATGGCTACGCCCCCTGAGCCTGTTTTGGTTGAGGGCAATCTGGAGTATGAAGTGGAGAAGATATTGGATTCTCGTCTGGCTAGACGGAGACTCCAGTACTTGGTGTAGTGGAAAGGTTATGGTCAGGAGGACAATTCTTGGGTGTTTGCTTCTGACATTATTCTGAGAGATTGGTTGGCGCCTTTCACCCGGCTCATCCTGATCGGCCTGGTGGCGCAGGTAAGGGTTCGGTGACCCCTCCTCAAGGGGGGGTACTGTTGTGAACGCTCTGGATCTGACTTCTGAGTTTGGGCTCCCTCTGGTGGCTGCTGATAGTAATGAAGCTGCTTTGGCTAACAGAGGTCTATCAGCTGGGGCGATGATTGGCAATTAGGTGTTGATGACTGGGGAGATATAAGTGAGCAACTTCCCATGATCCTTGCCGGTGATTTGTTGCTTCCTGGTCTCTTTTGGAAGTCAGCTTGCTTCCTGCTTTGTCCTGCAACTTTCAGATGAGTTCTTTGCTGTTTATTTCTGTGGCATTTGTTTTTTTCTATCTCAATTTTCTGCCCCTTTGGATTTGTACAGCCAGGTTCCCCTGCGTGGGCCTGCGCTGGACACTGTTTCTCATTTGCCACTGTTTATGTGTTTCCCTGTTATTTCAGTATCTGCTGATTTTCTACCAGTTACAGCAGAGCTCTGATCTAGCGGGGGAGGGATCGTGTGGTCTCATTATTTTGCATATCAGACGGGTTGGAGTTTTTCTTAGAGTTTTTGCTGGATTGCAGACAGTATTCTTTCCTGTCCTATTCTATCTAGACAGTTTGGGCTCCAGCATTTGCTTGCTCTATTTTCTGCCTGTATTTGTATTTCATCTTGTCTCACCGCCAATACATGTTTGGAGGCTACCTATTCCTTTGTAGGTCTACTACGGGCAGTTAGCTTTCCACTTTCTCTCTTTAGGCTTAGTTAACTCTCCGGCTGTGTCGAGGCGTCTAGGACACCGTAGGCACGTCCCACGGCTACTTCTAGTTGTGCTGTTAGTTTAAGGGTCTGCAATCCACTAGTTACCAACCTCTCTGGGTGTCTGGTTGTTAAGTCTATTTTTGCTACTGTCCTCCTCGGCTACCAAACCATAACATAAACAGTACAGACCAAAAGTTTGGACACAATTTCTGATTTAAAGATTTCTCGTCAATCTCAATTGGCTTTTTTTTTTTGAGCGCTGCTTGTGCTATGTAAATACAAAATTTTTACATTTTTTACAGTTTCAGCTTTTTAAAAATTATATTGCAATGTTTATTAAATTATTTTTGTTGTTTGGCCTTGTTCTTTTTAATGTTATGACATGTATGTACTTTTAAACATTCAAATATAGTGTTGTTTCTTGACTAATGTTTTTGGATGCTTAATGTTTTGTTTATAAAAAATAAAAATAAAATTGGTTTGGTTTGAAATTTATATCGTGTGTGATATTTACTTCTAGGTGAGGCGATGACACACGGCGAGACGTTTTTTTTTTGCCTTTTTCAGCAACCTACAATGTATGACAAAATAAAAATTTTACAATTCAGGTATCAATTTATATTACTTTAAAAAAATGGTGCAATGTACCTTTTTGGACACTTTGGAAAGTTTTTTTTGGGGGGGCCTGGCAGGTTCGGGATCAGAAGATTCCTATTTGCAATAGAAACATTACACCGGATTAAAAACATTACACCTGATTACATTACATACACTCGAGTGCCACACCACATTGTGAGTTTTTAAACGGCAAGCCTACCGATTGTGAAGAGAACACGGCTGACACGCCGCTGCTGCTCGATCCCTCACTATCCGACATCTGTGTACAAACAAAAACATACATTTAGTACAAATACATGGGACATACATACACAGTCACCATTACACACTCAAAGGAGGTATATAGACATATTGAATATATATAGAATTGTACTTACATTGACTCAGGTTGATCACACGATGCACACAGTGTGTAGCTGGCGTCTGTCTGCAGAGTGTATGCTCCAAAATGGCTGAAATCCTATTTCCTGTCACATGAACACCTGGAAAAGCCTCATTAATGCAATTCAATATGGTATCATTTGTACATTTTGCTAGCTTTGCGTCTGGATAGACTTCTATGGCAGAATTAACGCTTCCGTTATCCCTGCGTTAGATTGAACGGACCCGAAAACACTGCAGGCCGCATTGGAAGGTGCGTCACAAAAAAACGGAATGTCGCTAACGCATGCCAATTTTGACATGCGCTACTATGCGTCATACTAATGCAAGTCTATGGATGCGTTACAATGTCCGTTACATTGCGTTTTGGATACTTCAAAACGTGTCCGTTAGACGGACTCACCTAACGCAATGTGAACCCAGCCTTAAAGACTTCAAATCAGCTGCCATAAATCTCTTTGTGCCTCAGATAGGGGGACTGACATGAGTAGTCAGTGTTATGTATTGCACTGGCAGACGTCTCGCCGGCTGCAGGACAGCACAAATTACAAAATGTCTCTTAACTTCTTCATATATATACTTTATACTGTATATATAAATGTAAAAATATATAGTAGCAAAAAAATGAAAGCAGCACAGCATTGACAAAATGAAAAAATGAGTGTTTTAATAGCCCATTGGGGCTCAGCGACGTTTCGGTTCCACTGAGAACCTTTTTCCAGGAGAACCAGAACGCTATGTTTTCATTTTGTTTAATTGATGTGCTGCCTTCATTTTTTTGCTACTATATTGAGAATCGGTAAATGCTTGGAAGGTTAGGCACCCATATATTATACACTGTTTGCTAGTGCTACTTTCAAATTTCTTTTTTCTGTATCTATCTATCTATCTATCTATCTATCTATCTATCTATCTATCTATCTATCTATCTATCTATCTATCTATCTATCTATCTATCTATCTACCGTATATACTCATGTATAAGCCGAGATTTTCAGCTCATTTTTTAGGGCTGAAAGTCCCCCTCTCGGCATATACGGGGGTCGGCGGGGGAGGGGGAGCCGGGGTGTCGGATCATACTCACCCCTCCGCTGGCGCGGTCTCTGCAGCCCCCCTGCTTCTCCCACGATCTCCGGCTCCTTCCTGCAGCGGTCACATGGTACTGCTCATTAAAGTCATGAATATGCACATATTCATGACTTTAATGAGCGGTGTGACCGCTGTAGGAAGGAAAAGCTGCGGAGACCGCCGGGAGAAGAGGAGACGCTGCAGAGAGAGACGCGCCAGCGGAGGGGTGAGTATAGCGATATTCACCTGTCCCGTTCCACCGCTGCGCTGCTTCGACCTCCTCGTCCGACTCTGAATGTTCAGGCAGAGGGCGCAATGATGTCGTTAGTGCGCGCCGCGCCCCCAGCCTGATCATTCACTGCCGAGGACCTGGAAGCGGGAGCAGTGGAGCGGTCCGGTGACAGGTAAATATCGCAGGTGCCGGGGTCCTGAGCGAGCGGTGACACCGGCACCTGTCCCCCATAGCGCGCCAGTGTCATCGCCTGCTCAGGACACCGGCACCTGGCCCCCAGCGACGAGAGGTGAGTATGTCATTTTTTTTCTCTTTTGCAGCAGCAGAGTGGCAGCATAAGGGACATACTATGGGGCATAATCTGTGGAGCATATGGGGGCCTAATCTGTGGAACATATGGGGGCCTAATCTGTGAAACATATGGGGGCATAATCTGAGGAGCATATGGGGGCCTAATCTGTGGAACATATGGGGGCATAATGTGTGGAACATATGGGGGCATAATCTGTGGAGCATATGGGGGCCTAATCTGTGGAACATATGGGGGCCTAATCTGTGAAACATATGGGGGCATAATCTGAGGAGCATATGGGGGCCTAATCTGTGGAACATATGGGGGCATAATGTGTGGAACATATGGGGGCATAATCTGTGGAGCATATGGGGGCCTAATCTGTGGAACATATGGGGGCCTAATCTGTGAAACATATGGGGGCATAATCTGAGGAGCATATGGGGGCCTAATCTGTGAAACATATGGGGGCATAATCTGAGGAGCATATGAGGGCCTAATCTGTGGAACATATGGGGGCATAATCTGTGGAACATATGGGGGCATAATCTGTGGAGCATATGGGGGCCTAATCTGTGAAACATATGGGGGCATAATCTGAGGAGCATATGAGGGCCTAATCTGTGGAACATATGGGGGCATAATCTGTGGAACATATGGGGGCATAATCTGTGGAGCATATGGGGGCATAATCTGTGGAGCATATGGGGGCCTAATCTGTGGAACATATGGTGGCATAATCTGAGGAGCATATGGGGGCCTAATCTGTGAAACATATGGGGGCATAATCTGAGGAGCATATGAGGGCCTAATCTGTGGAGCATATGGGGGCATAATCTGTGGAGCATATGGGGGCCTAATCTGTGGAATTTATGGTGGCATAATCTGAGGAGCATATGGGGGCCTAATCTGTGGAGCATATTGGGCATAATCTGTGCAGCATATAGGGGCATAATCTGTGGATCATAGGGGGGCATAATCTGTGCAGTTTATGGGGGCCTAATCTATGGAGCATATGGGGGCATAATAATTTTTCACCTTAGGCTTATACGCGAGTCAATAAGTTTTCCCAGTTTTTGTGGCAAAATTAGGGGGTCGGCTTATACACGGGTCGGCTTATACATGAGTATATACGGTATCTATCTATCCACACACACACACACACCATGTGACATACTCCTGTAGCCGCGGTGAGGGTCCTATCATCTCATATTGTAAATCCAGGGCAGCAAGCATGAAAACCCATTTATATAACTTTTTATTGAAAAAATAAATCCCAATGAAGTTGAGGATGACTATGTATGATAAATAGCCAAATAGAAGAAAAACAAACAAACAATAGGTGCGTTTAAATGTTCACATATAGGTGTAGGCCCCTGAATGTATACTCAGTCTGGACAACAAGACGACCCAAATGCAGAAAATGAAAAAAAGAGAAGACTTACCAGGGGGCACACTTTCTTCTTTACATGAGTAATTTTTTACTTCCTCCTCTGTCTTCTAATTCCCTCTTTGTTTCCATTTCCCTCTTTGGGGTTTTGTACAGACAAGAGTTTTTCTTGTAGGGTTACCTGGATATAATCAGGGAACTATACCCATATACTGGCCTCTATACGTACCCACTAGCTGTTTCTATTTTCTTCTATTTACCCTCTTTGTCATATATATATGAGGGTTGTACAAGTTATAGCACACAGACAGGTACAGATAGCGACCAGAATCAAAAGCATGGGAGCTACACGGGGGCCATTAAACAGTGTGGGAGCTAATGTGAGGGCCAGTATACAGCATGCTAGCTATTGCGGGGGCTATTATACAATGTTAGAGCTAATTCGAGGCCATTATACAGAGGATGAGCTAATGCAGGGGCCATTATACAGCATGGAAGCTAATGCCAGGGATCATTATACAGTATGGGAGCTAATGTGGGGCAAGTATGCAGCATGATAGCTATTGCAGGGTCCATTATACAGTGTTGGAGCTAATGCGAGGGCCATGATACAGTACAGTTTAAAGGCTACTGTGGGGCCATCATACAGTATGGGGGCCTATATACAGTATAGTGTGGGCGTTACTGTGGGGGCTGTCATAAACTGGGGTTTATATACAGTGTGGGAGCTACCGTGGGAACCAGTGTGGAGGGTGGAAGCTACTGTGATGACAAAAAAGAGACATTCTATTATGTAAGGGGCACAGTGAGGCAGCAAGAGGATCCCCACTTGTGTACCACACAGCAGGTGCAGTATTAGGGACACATACAGCAGCGGCTCAGTATTGGGGTGATAGCACGTTGAGTCATTTGTACAGGTTGTGGATAGATAGGGACGGTGCTGGAAATGTGAGAATTCAAATGTGTCTTTGTTGTAATCTCTGCAGTTGTAAAGGGGTGCCACCCCTCTACCCTCTTAAAGTAAAGTGTTTTACTGTATATATATATATATATATATATATATATATATACACATGTTCATTCCCCTTTAAGTAGATGATTGTCCTTCGCTGTACATACGTGTATTTGACTCCCCCATGTGCATAGTTATATATATATATTATATATTATGTGTTATGATTGGGTAGCTGAGGAGGACAGGAGCAAAAAGCAGCCAAGGCAGCCAAACACCAGAGAGGTTGGGAACTAAAAAGTTGCAGACCCCTAAACTAACCACACAACTAGAAGCAGCCATGGGACGTAACTAGGGAGACCTAGACCTCTCGACACAGCCGTAGAGATTAGCTACACCTGAAGAGGAAAAGAGGAAAGCTAACTGCCCCGGAGAAGAGCCCCAAAGGAATAGGCAGCCCCCACACATATATTGGCGGTTAGACAAGATGAAATACAAACGCAGGTAGAAAATAGAGTAAGCAAACGCTGGGGCCAAAAGCTATCTAGACAGGACAGGATAGAAAAGAATACTGTCTACAACCCAGGAAAAATTCCAACACTTCTGATTCCAAAAATGCTGAGATCACACGATTTCGCCACCACTTAATCAGATCTCTGGTGTGAACATGCCGCTACACAGCAGCAATGAAACAACAGGAACAGAGCAAATGAATAGAAACAAATGAGAACCAGAGACCATTACCCTGTAGGGGACCTGGCTGACCTCACAAAGCAGGGCTGCAAAAACAAAGAAATTCTAACCACAGAAAAAAAAGCAGAAAGTAACTTATCTGAATGTTCGCAGGAGACAGCAGAAAACCAGATGACTTCCAAACTTGAACAGGAAGAGGAAACTAATCACCGGCGAGGATCATGGGAGGGCAGCTCACTTATATCAGCCCAGTCCGTCTCCCCTGATTGCCAATCCTCGCTTCCAGGTGATAAAGCTTTGTCATTCAATACAGCTTCAATACCATCAGCAACCACAAGAGGGAGCCTCAGCTCAGAAGTCATTTCCAATATGTTCACAACAGTTCCCCCCCCTGAGGAGGGGTCACCGAACCCTCACCGGCGCAACCAGGCCGATCAGGGTGAGCCCGGTGAAAGGCGCAAACTAATTTCTCCGCATGGATCTCAGAATTGTCCCATGAATTGTCCTCCTGACCATAACCTTTCCACTTAACCAAGTACTGGAATCTCCGTCTATCCAGACGAGAATCCAATATCTTCTCCACTTCGTACTCCAGATTGCCCTGAACCAAAACAGGCTCGGGGGACGCAGCCATAGCAACCACTGGCTCAAAAAACCTTTTCAATAAAGATTTGTGGAAGACATTGTGAATCTTAAACGTCCCTGGAAGAGCCAAATGGAAGTAAACGGGATTAAGGATTTCCAAGATCTTATAAGGTCCAAAGAACCTTGGCTTAAATTTTGGAGACGCAACCTTCATAGGGATATTTCTTGAGGACAACCAAATCAAGTCACCCACTTTAAACCGAGGACCATTAGTCCTATGCCGGTTAGCAAATCGCTGGGCCCTCTCCTGAGAGAGAGACAACTTATCCACTACATGATCCCAAATCTGCTGCACTCTCTCTATCATAGAATCAACACCCGGACAGACAGAAGCCCCCACCTGTCCAGAAGAAAACCGAGGATGAAACCCGAAATTGCAGAAAAAAGGGACATCAAAGTGGCAGAACTGGCCCTATTATTTAGAGCGAATTCAGCCAGAGGCAAAAAAGAGACCCAGTCATCCTGATCAGCAGACACAAAACATCTCAAATAAGTCTCCAAGGTCTGGTTTGTTCTCTCAGTCTGCCCATTGGTCTGAGGATGAAACGCAGAGGAGAAAGACAGTTGAATTCCCAGTTTAGAACAAAATGTCCTCCAAAATCTGGAAACAAATTGGACTCCCCTGTCAGACACAATGTTCTTCGGAATGCCGTGCAAACGAACCACCTGCTGAAAAAACAAGGGTACCAACTCGGAAGAGGATGGTAACTTCGGCAGTGGCATAAGATGGATCATCTTGGAGAATCTATCACTGATCACCCAAATGACAGTCATTCTCTGAAAGACAGGGAGGTCAGAGATAAAATCCATACAGATATGGGTCCATGGCCTCCTGGGCACCGGTAGTGGCATTAACAATCCACTAGAGCGAGAACAGGGTTTGGAATGCGAACAAGTCCCACAGGACTGCACAAAATTCCTAGTCTAAGATAAACATGGCACTCAGAGAATCAAAAAAAGGGATATCGGTGCCAAAGTAGGGTCTCCAGCCCAAATATAGAAAACGAAAATAACTTGGCACTCAGAAAAGAATAAAAATTGAAAGAGTATAAATTGCTTGTGGCTTTTTCCTTTTATTTGTATCCACAACTAATAAAGGTGATGTACACAATGAACGTTTTCGGCCATAAAACAATAGCCTTCCTCAGACAATGTACAGAAATGAACTGAAATGTATAAAATAAGACAAATGCACAAAATTAAACATACATCAACGTTTGTAAGGAAAAAAACAACAAAAAGCAACATAAAATTATTATAATAACCGTAATACAATAGTAAATGTCATTCAGAGATGTGAGATGTGAGTCTTCAAACGAACTGTTATCCAGAAGTGCTCAGTGAACATTTAGACACATCTGCAAACCACAGAATAATGGTGAACATGAGCCAAGTGCCAGAAGGTACAAAGGTATAGCCTAATAGTGAAAATTAGCGGAATAGTCAGCCATATGGATATAATATTGGAAGCAACACCTCTGGTGGATGTATAGAAGGGAACCACATAGAATATGCCGCTGAAATGTGGCCAAAGGTATATATGTTCAAGCGCTGGAAACTAACTATAGTTGAGAAATGCGCTGTAATAAGGTGCATGAGACTGCTACCACAGAAATGGACCTTGCTGAAAGAACTAGGAATAGGCCTCCCTGATATGAGGAGAGCAGCGTTGTGGGCTAACAGTGTAGCAATGGGGGAACGCTTATGGAAGTCAGAGGCGAAGAACGTGGACCAAGGCAGGGTGCAGGACCAGGTTGGTCCACGTTCTTCGCCTCTGACTTCCATAAGCGTTCCCCCATTGCTACACTGTTAGCCCACAACGCTGCTCTCCTCATATCAGGGAGGCCTATTCCTAGTTCTTTCAGCAAGGTCCATTTCTGTGGTAGCAGTCTCATGCACCTTATTACAGCGCATTTCTCAACTATAGTTAGTTTCCAGCGCTTGAACATATATACCTTTGGCCACATTTCAGCGGCATATTCTATGTGGTTCCCTTCTATACATCCACCAGAGGTGTTGCTTCCAATATTATATCCATATGGCTGACTATTCCGCTAATTTTCACTATTAGGCTATACCTTTGTACCTTCTGGCACTTGGCTCATGTTCACCATTATTCTGTGGTTTGCAGATGTGTCTAAATGTTCACTGAGCACTTCTGGATAACAGTTCGTTTGAAGACTCACATCTCACATCTCTGAATGACATTTACTATTGTATTACGGTTATTATAATAATTTTATGTTGCTTTTTGTTGTTTTTTTCCTTACAAACGTTGATGTATGTTTAATTTTGTGCATTTGTCTTATTTTATACATTTCAGTTCATTTCTGTACATTGTCTGAGGAAGGCTATTGTTTTATGGCCGAAAACGTTCATTGTGTACATCACCTTTATTAGTTGTGGATACAAATAAAAGGAAAAAGCCACAAGCAATTTATACTCTTTCAATTTTTATTCTTTTCTGAGTGCCAAGTTATTTTCGTTTTGCACAAAATTCCTGACATCACGAGATAAAGTGGGCCACCAAAAGGACCAACTCACTAAATCTCTGGTACCAAAAATACCGGATGACCAGCCAACGTGGAGCAATGAATCTCAGACATCACATTCTTCCTCCACTGGTCTAGGACAAACAATTTCCCAACAGGGCAGCATTCAGGTTTATCCTCCTGAAATTCCTCTAGAGCCAATTTCAAATTGAGCGAAATAGTGGAAAGAACCACACCCTCCTTCAGAATAACAGCAGGCTCAGTCATATCAGGAGAATCCGCCAAAAAACTCCTAGAGATGGCATCCGCCTTAACATTCTTAGTGCCCGGGAGAAAGGAGACCACAAAATTAAAATGCGTGAAAAACAAGGCCCACCTGGCCTGTCTAGGATTAAGTCGCTTGGCTGATTCGAGATTGATCAGGTTCTTATGGTCCGTGAGGACCACCACCTGATGTTTGGCTCCTTCCAGCCAATGTCTCCACTCTTCAAAAGCCCACTTCATAGCCAATAACTCCCGATTTCCCACATCATAATTATGTTCAGCTGGGAAAATTTTCGAGAGAAGAAGGCACAAGGGTTACTCTTAGAGGTCTCCGGATCCCTTTGGGAAAAAACGGTTCCTGAACCAATCTCAGAAGCATCTATCTCCACCTGAAATGGTAGAGAAACATCAGGTTGCCGTAGAACAGGAGCAGAAGTGAATCTCCGCTTAAGCTCCTGAAACGCAGAAACTGCCTCAGGAGACCAATTCACTACATCAGAACCCTTTTTGGTCAAATCAGTCAGTGGTTTCACAATACCAGAGAAATTACCTATAAATTTACGGTAAAAA
>JARQOD010000004.1:163308060-163346586 GCA_033576555.1 Oophaga sylvatica | reverse complement strand
CGCGAGCCGGCCGCAGTTACCGAATCCCACAGTACTACAGTGGGTGATTGTCCTATTGTCACAACGGAAACAGCCTTTATTTGCATATCCCGCAGCACACATAGGAAGCACCTAAACTCCAAGCACCATAGAGTTGGCTAACCCGACCGCAACACGACAGGACAACTTATTGGAGGCTAAGTGACGTTTACACTGACAGGAAACAGATGGCGTGCTGTAACCAGTCTGGGCAGGAGTGAGTACCCATGCCAATGACACTTCCGAGCAACAACTGGCGGTGTTGAAGCCCAGGGATGAGAAGACAACAGGGTGGAGGCAGCAGGACTTTTTGCCGTACACACAGCAGGGGAACAGCTGACATTACTGAACCCCAGTAACACAGGAGCAAGTGTTCACTGTGCTAACAGCACTTCCGAGCAACAACTGGCGGTGTTGTAGCCCAGGGATGAGAAGAGAACAGGGTGGAGGCAGCAGGACTTTTTGCCGTACACACAGCAGGGGAACAGCTGACATTACTGAACCCCAGTAACACAGGAGCAAGTGTAGACTGTGCTAACAGCACTTCCGAGCAACAACTGGCGGTGTTGTAGCCCAGGGATGAGAAGAGAACATGGTGGAGGCAGCAGGACTTTTTGCCGTTCACACAGCAGGGGAACAGCTGACATTACTGAACCCCAGTAACACAGGAGCAAGTGTAGACTGTGCTAACAGCACTTCCGAGCAACAACTGGCGGTGTTGTAGCCCAGGGATGAGAAGAGAACATGGTGGAGGCAGCAGGACTTTTTGCCGTTCACACAGCAGGGGAACAGCTGACATTACTGAACCCCAGTAACACAGGAGCAAGTGTTCACTGTGCTAACAGCACTTCTGAGCAACAACTGGCGGTGTTGTAGCCCAGGGATGAGAAGAGAACAGGGTGGAGGCAGCAGGACTTTTTGCCGTACACACAGCAGGGGAACAGCTGACATTACTGAACCCCAGTAACACAGGAGCAAGTGTTCACTGTGCTAACAGCACTTCCGAGCAACAACTGGCGGTGTTGTAGCCCAGGGATGAGAAGAGAACAGGGTGGAGGCAGCAGGACTTTTTACCGTACACACAGCAGGGGAACAGCTGACATTACTGAACCCCAGTAACACAGGAGCAAGTGTAGACTGTGCTAACAGCACTTCCGAGCAACAACTGGCGGTGTTGTAGCCCAGGGATGAGAAGAGAACATGGTGGAGGCAGCAGGACTTTTTGCCGTTCACACAGCAGGGGAACAGCTGACATTACTGAACCCCAGTAACACAGGAGCAAGTGTTCACTGTGCTAACAGCACTTCCGAGCAACAACTGGCGGTGTTGTAGCCCAGGGTCAAGGAGGATGTTTAAATACTATATCAAGTATTTTCCTTGTTACGTGTCAATTAAAAATGTCTATACTCCAAACAAGAGAAATATAAACTTTAGTACCATAAGATGATGATTTAACTTAAAAAAATATATGTAAATTAATAATTTACAAACATAAACGCATACATTAACATGTTGAAAAGCAATGCAAACCACAATTAAAATAGGTTACATAATCTGCTGTACGGTTTAAAATAAAAGCATACAAGTACACATCAGAATCCATTAATGATGGGTAAGTAACAGTATGTACACCATTTTTATTGTGTAGACAATGAATGGCTGACTTAAAAACATAATCAGCATTACAAGTTTTCTTTGACATTCATAAAACTTTACATTTGGTGAATAATATCACTAAAATTTTTAAAAAAATATCTAACATTTCCATCATGTAATACTGATAATATGTGCCAATCATTTATATTAACAAAACAAAATTTAAAAAGTGCATAGTGCAGAGTGAAAACAGATATTTATGCCTGACTGTGGACTTGCAAGCATGACAACGGATAGATAAGGTATATATAGATGAGACTGCATAGCCACAGATGGTGAATGGCGATGTAATACTGTACCTCAATAAAGTGTGCGTTACTACTACATCCTTTTTTTTATCTAACTTTATAAAAGGTTACGTGCATGTATGGTTGCGCCTTTGTTTGGACGCACAGACTGGCTTCCTGCTGTGACGCGTTGGGTATTGGAGCGTCTGTACGTCTTATGACGCAGACTAACATTCACGGTGCGCATCGTTCATCATCGCAAGCGTACCGACAACACAAAGGGGTTGTCATGACTGCTTTACTCAGTAAACATGCACCTATGATGAAACATACACGCATGTGCCTATTACATAACAAGCTACAAGAAAAACGAGTGTGAGGTGTGACACAGCTGTTTTGTTAAGGTACAGTATTATATCGACATTGTACAGATGTCGCTATTCAGTCTGATAAATATATATCATTCACGTATTCTATCAGTTGTCGTTCTTTCAGCACCACTTACAGGTATATATTTTGCTATTGTGACTATGCACTATTGACTTTACCAAGGTAATGCATGATTTTTGTAAGCAATTATCATGTTTACATGAAGGACCTTTATGATATGGGCTGTTAACTTTCTAATCAAATATGTATTTTTTAAAATGACACAAATATAAGTAATGTTGAAGAGGACTATTCCTACATGCATTGTTTGCACAATATTACAGGTGTACATCACGTCCCTTAATCAACATTGGATTATTATATTTACTTGTATGCTTTTATTTCAAAGGCAAGAACACTGAAGTATAACCTTCGCACTGCAGCAGTTGTCAAAGTTCAACCCACATTATGCACTTCCAACATTGCAGCATTTGAGTCATCATGATGTGAGTTGGATTTGTCTAAGCTATGGAGTGACAAGGTTGACCATCAGTATCCTATAGCATAAGTAGGCTTTTGTGTTTGCATTTATTTTCGACATGTGCATATCTGTAATAATATGTCACAATTATTTTGTTACAGATTTGTGACAAAGACTAATCATTTTATGGTTTGAAAGTTGACGTTTCAAATGTTTACAGCTTAGAAATCAGGGTGTAGCCTCATATCTATGTGTAGCACTAGACACTTTGAGATGTCATGTTTTTTTCACCATGATTAGTGTTATGTTTTGGTAGCTGAGGAGTGCAGGTAAAAAAGGCAATACACCAGAGCAGTTGGAATCTATGAAATTGCAGTACCCTGACTAACCACCACAGCTAGAGGCAGCCGTGGAGCGTTCCTACGTTGGTCCTAGACGCCTCGTCACAGCCTGAGAAACTAACTACACCTAAAGATAGAAATAGGAAAGCTATCTGCCCCGGAGCAGAACCCCAAAGATAATAGAAAGCCCCCAAACATGTAATGGCGGTTAGACAAGAGGAAATACTGACACAGAAAGAAAATAGCATGAGCAAACGCTGGGGCCCAAACTATCTAAATAGAAAAGGATAGGAAGGGCACTTACTGCAATCCCAGAAAACCCTGAAAAGCACCAACTCCACTAATTTCAAAATCACCTGAGATCACACGACCTCTACCACCTAAATTAGTTCTCTGGTGTAACAAAATCAAAACAGCAGCCACTGAAAAAACTGGAAAAAGCAAAAGAACAAAACTCAGTGGCTGAACTAAACTGAGAGGGCAGAAGCCCCCGGAGGGATCCTGAAGGCCCCAAAGAAGTGCAGGACAAAATGCAAAAATATAGCAAAAACACAAAAGAAGCAAAAGTCTTATCTGTTAGCAGGAGATGCAGACACGACACAGCAGGCTACAAGGGAAACTGGAATGAAGGATTCAGACCAGAACAATTGATCACTGGCAACCCTGATGGGAAAATGACTCCCTTATATAAGACCAGTCAGTAACACCTGATTCCCAGTCCTCACAATCTTCACTAGCACAGCTTGTAACCACCAGAGGGAGCCTCTGCTCAGAACTCATCTCAAACCCATTCACAACAGTACCCCCCCCTTGAGGAGGGGTCACCGAACCCTCATTTGAGCAACCAGGTCGGTCAGGATGAGTTCTATGATACGCACGGATAAGTCTCCTAGCATGGATGTCCGAAGCAAACACCCAAGAATTGTCTTCCTGACCATAACCTCTCCATTTAACCAAATACTGGAGTTTCCGTCTAGAAAAACGAGAATCCAATATTTTCTCAACCACATACTCCAGATTGCCCTCAACCAAAACAGGGTCAGGAGGCACAGAAGCAGGAACCACTGGCTCAACAAACCTCTTCAACAAGGACTTGTGGAACACGTTATGGATCTTAAATGTCCCTGGAAGAAGCAAACGAAAAGAAACAGGATTAATAATCTCCATGATCTTATAAGGTCCAATGAACCTAGGCTTAAATTTAGGAGATGCTACTCTCATAGGAATATTCTTTGAGGACAACCAGACCAAGTCCCCCACTTTAAACCGAGGACCATCAGTCCTATGCCGGTTAGCAAACCGCTGGGCCTTCTCCTGAGAGAGGGACAACCTCTCCACTACCTGGTCCCAAATCTGTTGCATACGCTCCACAACAGAGTCAACACCTGGACAGACAGAAGCCTCCGTCTGTCCTGAAGAAAATCGAGGGTGAAACCCAGAATTACAGAAAAACGGAGATATCAAAGTGGCAGAGCTAGCCCTATTATTAAGAGCAAACTCAGCCAAAGGCAAAAAAGAGACCCAGTCATCCTGATCAGCAGACACAAAGCATCTTAGATAAGTCTCCAATGTCTGGTTTGTTCTCTCAGTTTGACCATTGGTCTGAGGATGAAATGCCGAGGAGAAAGACAATTGAACACCCAGTTTAGAACAAAAAGTCCTCCAAAATCTGGAAACAAACTGGACTCCTCTGTCAGACACAATGTTCTCAGGAATGCCGTGTAAACGAACCACGTGCTGAAGGAACAACGGCACCAATTCAGAGGAGGAAGGCAACTTAGGTAATGGCACAAGATGTATCATTTTGGAAAACCTATCACAAATTACCCAGATGGTGGTCATTCTCTGAGAAACAGGAAGATCGGAAATGAAATCCATAGAGATATGGGTCCATGGTCTCTTGGGCACAGGCAATGGCATCAACAAACCACTAGAGCGAGAGCAAGGCTTGGAGCGAGAGCAAGTCCCGCAAGACTGCACAAATTCCCTGACATCACGAGACAAGGTAGGCCACCAAAAGGACCGACTAACCAAGTCTCTGGTACCAAAAATTCCGGGATGCCCAGCCAATGCGGAACAATAAATCTCAGACATCACACTCTTTTTCCATTGGTCCGGGACAAACAATTTTCCAACAGGGCAGCGCTCGGGCCTATCCTCCTGACACCCCTCCAGAGCAAGTCTCAAATTGGGCGAGATGGCGGAAAGAACTACACCCTCTTTCAAAATAACAGAAGGATCAGATAACTCAGGAGAGTCCGCAAGGAAACTCCTCGAGAGGGCATCCGCCTTAACATTCTTAGTGCCAGGAAGAAAAGAAACCACAAAATTAAAACGTGTGAAAAACAAGGCCCACCTGGCCTGTCTAGGATTAAGTCGCTTGGCTGATTCGAGATAAACCAGTTTCTTATGGTCCGTGAGGACCACCACCTGATGTTTGGCTCCTTCCAGCCAATGTCTCCACTCTTCAAAGGCCCACTTCATGGCCAATAACTCCCGATTACCCACGTCTAGGGTTGAGCGATACTTTCCGATATCCAAAAGTATCGGAATCGGAATGGTATCGCCGATACCCAAAAAATATCGGCGATACCCGATACCGATACCGGAAATCCAATGTAAGTCTATGGGAACAAAATATCGGAATTAAAAAAACCCCATTCTTGCCTTGTTGGTTAATTGTACATGAAGGAAAACAACAAAGAGTAATGTACAATGTATTGTGGAAGGTTGAGGAGACATTAAAGGCATAGATGTTTAACCCAATCAAATGGAATAGCATAAATATTTTTTTTTTTAAAGATGTTCGGATTGACGAAGAAATTGACAATGTTGTTAACGTTTTTTCTATTTTGGCAAATATGTATATTTCACAACTTCCATGCTCTTCACCTTTTTAACTTTTCACACACTTTCTCCTTCATAATCTTCAGCAGCATCATCTTTTTCATCAAATTATTCTTCATCTTCACCTTCTTTATCTTCTTCTAAAACTTCTTGCTATTCATCTTTTTGTTAACATTACTCAGATTCTTCTTATTAAACTATTATTCTTATTCATATTGTACTTCATCTTCTTCATCATATTCTTATTTGTGACAGAGAATCCTGTACTTGTAATCTGTCAAAGTATGAATTTTTCATCCTTCCGTTCTTGCTGTCACAAAAGATTTAAATTACAACAGTATTTGTCCGTGTTCAGTTTAGCCTGCAGCAGCAGGCATTTTCTAGGGGCACCATGAGGAGGAACGGACTCACCCCCATACACTGCTTAGTCTTCTTCTGCTTATAATTTAGAGCATATATTTTGCTCTTCATTTTGGTCTTATACTTCATGTTCTTCTGCTTTTTGATCTTCTGCTTATTGTTCTTAAGTCTCTTGTTCTGTATCTTGTAGTTTGTCTTAACCTTCTTAGTCCTGTTTGGTAATCTTTTATTTCTTCTTTGTGATGGTGTTTAGGCTGGTTGGCTTGATGCTCGTCGTCCTTGTGGTCGTCATCTTCTTCGGGGTGGTCATCAGGGTCGTCGTCTTCATTGTTGGAGATCCAGAGTGATTACCCAAAAAAGCATTGAAAAAATCTTCAATTTGTAAATGTTGCAGAAGGTACAAGAGTCAATGCAAGTAATGAGGACCAGCTGACTGTGCTGGAACCCGGAGGGGCAGCAGAAGGAAAAGAGCCAATGGCACAACCGAGGACCAGCTGACGTTACTGGGACACGGTTACTAAGCAGGAGGTACCTGTGCTCTAAAGCACTACAAAGGACCAGCAGACATTGCTGGAACTCGGATACCGAGATGGAGGCACCTAGGCCAAAGGCACTGCGGAGAACCAGCTGACGGTACTGGAACCCGGATGGGTAGCAGAAGGTACAAGAGCCAATCCAAGTAACGAGGACCAGCTGACTGTGCTGGAACCCGGAGGGGCAGCAGAAGGAAAAGAGCCAATGGCACAACCGAGGACCAGCTGACGTTACTGGGACACGGTTACTAAGCAGGAGGTACCTGTGCTCTAAAGCACTACCAAGGACCAGCAGACATTGCTGGAACTCGGATACCGAGATGGAGGCACCTAGGCCAAAGGCACTGCGGAGAACCAGCTGACGGTACTGGAACCCGGATGGGTAGCAGAAGGTACAAGAGCCAATCCAAGTAACGAGGACCAGCTGACTGTGCTGGAACCCGGAGGGGCAGCAGAAGGAAAAGAGCCAATGGCACAACCGAGGACCAGCTGACGTTACTGGGACACGGTTACTAAGCAGGAGGTACCTGTGCTCTAAAGCACTACCAAGGACCAGCAGACATTGCTGGAACTCGGATACCGAGATGGAGGCACCTAGGCCAAAGGCACTGCGGAGAAACCAGCTGACGGTACTGGAACCCGGATGGGTAGCAGAAGGTACAAGAGCCAATCCAAGTAACGAGGACCAGCTGACTGTGCTGGAACCCGGAGGGGCAGCAGAAGGAAAAGAGCCAATGGCACAACCGAGGACCAGCTGACGTTACTGGGACACGGTTACTAAGCAGGAGGTACCTGTGCTCCAAAGCACTACCAAGGACCAGCAGACATTGCTGGAACTCGGATACCGAGATGGAGGCACCTAGGCCAAAGGCACTGCGGAGAACCAGCTGACGGTACTGGAACCCGGACGGGTAGCAGAAGGTACACATGGAAATTTAAGATGACAGGCCGCGAGCCGGCCACAGTTACCGAATCCCACAGTACTACAGTGGGTGATTGTCCTATTGTCACAACGGAAACAGCCTTTATTTGCATATCCCGCAGCACACATAGGAAGCACCTAAACTCCAAGCACCATAGAGTTGGCTAACCCGACCGCAACACGACAGGACAACTTATTGGAGGCTAAGTGACGTTTACACTGACAGGAAACAGATGGCGTGCTGTAACCAGTCTGGGCAGGAGTGAGTACCCATGCCAATGACACTTCCGAGCAACAACTGGCGGTGTTGAAGCCCAGGGATGAGAAGACAACAGGGTGGAGGCAGCAGGACTTTTTGCCGTACACACAGCAGGGGAACAGCTGACATTACTGAACCCCAGTAACACAGGAGCAAGTGTTCACTGTGCTAACAGCACTTCCGAGCAACAACTGGCGGTGTTGTAGCCCAGGGATGAGAAGAGAACATGGTGGAGGCAGCAGGACTTTTTGCCGTACACACAGCAGGGGAACAGCTGACATTACTGAACCCCAGTAACACAGGAGCAAGTGTAGACTGTGCTAACAGCACTTCCGAGCAACAACTGGCGGTGTTGTAGCCCAGGGATGAGAAGAGAACATGGTGGAGGCAGCAGGACTTTTTGCCGTTCACACAGCAGGGGAACAGCTGACATTACTGAACCCCAGTAACACAGGAGCAAGTGTAGACTGTGCTAACAGCACTTCCGAGCAACAACTGGCGGTGTTGTAGCCCAGGGATGAGAAGAGAACATGGTGGAGGCAGCAGGACTTTTTGCCGTTCACACAGCAGGGGAACAGCTGACATTACTGAACCCCAGTAACACAGGAGCAAGTGTTCACTGTGCTAACAGCACTTCTGAGCAACAACTGGCGGTGTTGTAGCCCAGGGATGAGAAGAGAACAGGGTGGAGGCAGCAGGACTTTTTGCCGTACACACAGCAGGGGAACAGCTGACATTACTGAACCCCAGTAACACAGGAGCAAGTGTTCACTGTGCTAACAGCACTTCCGAGCAACAACTGGCGGTGTTGTAGCCCAGGGATGAGAAGAGAACAGGGTGGAGGCAGCAGGACTTTTTACCGTACACACAGCAGGGGAACAGCTGACATTACTGAACCCCAGTAACACAGGAGCAAGTGTAGACTGTGCTAACAGCACTTCCGAGCAACAACTGGCGGTGTTGTAGCCCAGGGATGAGAAGAGAACATGGTGGAGGCAGCAGGACTTTTTGCTGTTCACACAGCAGGGGAACAGCTGACATTACTGAACCCCAGTAACACAGGAGCAAGTGTTCACTGTGCTAACAGCACTTCCGAGCAACAACTGGCGGTGTTGTAGCCCAGGGTCAAGGAGGATGTTTAAATACTATATCAAGTATTTTCCTTGTTACGTGTCAATTAAAAATGTCTATACTCCAAACAAGAGAAATATAAACTTTAGTACCATAAGATGATGATTTAACTTAAAAAAATATATGTAAATTAATAATTTACAAACATAAACGCATACATTAACATGTTGAAAAGCAATGCAAACCACAATTAAAATAGGTTACATAATCTGCTATACGGTTTAAAATAAAAGCATACAAGTACACATCAGAATCCATTAATGATGGGTAAGTAACAGTATGTACACCATTTTTATTGTGTAGACAATGAATGGCTGACTTAAAAACATAATCAGCATTACAAGTTTTCTTTGACATTCATAAAACTTTACATTTGGTGAATAATATCACTAAAATTTTTAAAAAAATATCTAACATTTCCATCATGTAATACTGATAATATGTGCCAATCATTTATATTAACAAAACAAAAATTTAAAAAGTGCATAGTGCAGAGTGAAAACAGATATTTATGCCTGACTGTGGACTTGCAAGCATGACAACGGATAGATAAGGTATATATAGATGAGACTGCATAGCCACAGATGGTGAATGGCGATGTAATACTGTACCTCAATAAAGTGTGCGTTACTACTACATCCTTTTTTTTATCTAGCTTTATAAAAGGTTACGTGCATATATGGTTGCGCCTTTGTTTGGACGCACAGACTGGCTTCCTGCTGTGACGCGTTGGGTATTGGAGCGTCTGTACGTCTTATGACGCAGACTAACATTCACGGTGCGCATCGTTCATCATCGCAAGCGTACCGACAACACAAAGGCGTTGTCATGACTGCTTTACTCAGTAAACATGCACCTATGATGAAACATACACGCATGTGCCTATTACATAACAAGCTACAAGAAAAACGAGTGTGAGGTGTGACACAGCTGTTTTGTTAAGGTACAGTATTATATCGACATTGTACAGATGTCGCTATTCAGTCTGATAAATATATATCATTCACGTATTCTATCAGTTGTCGTTCTTTCAGCACCACTTACAGGTATATATTTTGCTATTGTGACTATGCACTATTGACTTTACCAAGGTAATGCATGATTTTTGTTAGCGATTATCATGTTTACATGAAGGACCTTTATGATATGGGCTGTTAACTTTCTAATCAAATATGTATTTTTTAAAATGACACAAATATAAGTAATGTTGAAGAGGACTATTCCTACATGCATTGTTTGCACAATATTACAGGTGTACATCACGTCCCTTAATCAACATTGGATTATTATATTTACTTGTATGCTTTTATTTCAAAGGCAAGAACACTGAAGTATAACCTTCGCACTGCAGCAGTTGTCAAAGTTCAACCCACATTATGCACTTCCAACATTGCAGCATTTGAGTCATCATGATGTGAGTTGGATTTGTCTAAGCTATGGAGTGACAAGGTTGACCATCAGTATCCTATAGCATAAGTAGGCTTTTGTGTTTGCATTTGTTTTCGACATGTGCATATCTGTAATAATATGTCACAATTATTTGTTACAGATTTGTGACAAAGACTAATCATTTTATGGTTTGAAAGTTGACGTTTCAAATTTTACAGCTTAGAAATCAGGGTGTAGCCTCATATCTATGTGTAGCACTAGACACTTTGAGATGTCATGTTTTTTTCACCATGATTAGTGTTATGTTTCGGTAGCTGAGGAGTGCAGGTAAAAAAGGCAATACACCAGAGCAGTTGGAATCTATGAAATTGCAGTACCCTGACTAACCACCACAACTAGAGGCAGCCGTGGAGCGTTCCTACGTTGGTCCTAGACGCCTCGTCACAGCCTGAGAAACTAACTACACCTAAAGATAGAAATAGGAAAGCTATCTGCCCCGGAGCAGAACCCCAAAGATAATAGAAAGCCCCCAAACATGTAATGGCGGTTAGACAAGAGGAAATACTGACACAGAAAGAAAATAGCATGAGCAAACGCTGGGGCCCAAACTATCTAAATAGAAAAGGATAGGAAGGGCACTTACTGCAATCCCAGAAAACCCTGAAAAGCACCAACTCCACTAATTTCAAAATCACCTGAGATCACACGACCTCTACCACCTAAATTAGTTCTCTGGTGTAACAAAATCAAAACAGCAGCCACTGAAAAAACTGGAAAAAGCAAAAGAACAAAACTCAGTGGCTGAACTAAACTGAGAGGGCAGAAGCCCCCGGAGGGGACCCTGAAGGCCCCCAAAGAAGTGCAGGACAAAATGCAAAAATATAGCAAAAACACAAAAGAAGCAAAAGTCTTATCTGTTAGCAGGAGATGCAGACACGACACAGCAGGCTACAAGGGAAACTGGAATGAAGGATTCAGACCAGAACAATTGATCACTGGCAACCCTGATGGGAAAATGACTCCCTTATATAAGACCAGTCAGTAACACCTGATTCCCAGTCCTCACAATCTTCACTAGCACCGCTTGTAACCACCAGAGGGAGCCTCTGCTCAGAACTCATCTCAAACCCATTCACAACAGTACCCCCCCTTGAGGAGGGGTCACCGAACCCTCATTTGAGCAACCAGGTCGGTCAGGATGAGTTCTATGATACGCACGGATAAGTCTCCTAGCATGGATGTCCGAAGCAAACACCCAAGAATTGTCTTCCTGACCATAACCTCTCCATTTAACCAAATACTGGAGTTTCCGTCTAGAAAAACGAGAATCCAATATTTTCTCAACCACATACTCCAGATTGCCCTCAACCAAAACAGGGTCAGGAGGCACAGCAGCAGGAACCACTGGCTCAACAAACCTCTTCAACAAGGACTTGTGGAACACGTTATGGATCTTAAATGTCCCTGGAAGAAGCAAACGAAAAAAACAGGATTAATAATCTCCATGATCTTATAAGGTCCAATGAACCTAGGCTTAAATTTAGGAGATGCTACTCTCATAGGAATATTCTTTGAGGACAACCAGACCAAGTCCCCCACTTTAAACCGAGGACCATCAGTCCTATGCCGGTTAGCAAACCGCTGGGCCTTCTCCTGAGAGAGGGACAACCTCTCCACTACCTGGTCCCAAATCTGTTGCATACGCTCCACAACAGAGTCAACACCTGGACAGACAGAAGCCTCCGTCTGTCCTGAAGAAAATCGAGGGTGAAACCCAGAATTACAGAAAAACGGAGATATCAAAGTGGCAGAGCTAGCCCTATTATTAAGAGCAAACTCAGCCAAAGGCAAAAAAGAGACCCAGTCATCCTGATCAGCAGACACAAAGCATCTTAGATAAGTCTCCAATGTCTGGTTTGTTCTCTCAGTTTGACCATTGGTCTGAGGATGAAATGCCGAGGAGAAAGACAATTGAACACCCAGTTTAGAACAAAAAGTCCTCCAAAATCTGGAAACAAACTGGACTCCTCTGTCAGACACAATGTTCTCAGGAATGCCGTGTAAACGAACCACGTGCTGAAGGAACAACGGCACCAATTCAGAGGAGGAAGGCAACTTAGGTAATGGCACAAGATGTATCATTTTGGAAAACCTATCACAAATTACCCAGATGGTGGTCATTCTCTGAGAAACAGGAAGATCGGAAATGAAATCCATAGAGATATGGGTCCATGGTCTCTTGGGCACAGGCAATGGCATCAACAAACCACTAGAGCGAGAGCAAGGCTTGGAGCGAGAGCAAGTCCCGCAGGACTGCACAAATTCCCTGACATCACGAGACAAGGTAGGCCACCAAAAGGACCGACTAACCAAGTCTCTGGTACCAAAAATTCCGGGATGCCCAGCCAATGCGGAACAATGAATCTCAGACATCACACTCTTTTTCCATTGGTCCGGGACAAACAATTTTCCAACAGGGCAGCGCTCGGGCCTATCCTCCTGACACCCCTCCAGAGCAAGTCTCAAATTGGGCGAGATGGTGGAAAGAACTACACCCTCTTTCAAAATAACAGAAGGATCAGATAACTCAGGAGAGTCCGCAAGGAAACTCCTCGAGAGGGCATCCGCCTTAACATTCTTAGTGCCAGGAAGAAAGGAAACCACAAAATTAAAACGTGTGAAAAACAAGGCCCACCTGGCCTGTCTAGGATTGAGTCGCTTGGCAGATTCCAGATAGACCAGATTCTTATGGTCCGTAAGGACCACCACCTGATGTTTGGCTCCCTCCAGCCAATGTCTCCACTCTTCAAAAGCCCACTTCATGGCCAATAACTCCCGATTACCCACGTCATAATTACGTTCAGTAGGAGAAAATTTTCGAGAGAAAAAGGCACAAGGGTTACTTTTAGAGGTCTCTGGATCTTTTTGGGACAAAACGGCACCTGCCCCAATTTCAGAGGCATCAACCTCCACCTGAAATGGCAGAGAAACATCAGGCTGCCGTAGAACAGGAGCAGAAGTGAATCTCTGCTTAAGTTCCTGAAATGCAGAGACTGCCTCAGGAGGCCAATTCACCACATCAGAACCCTTTCTGGTCAAATCAGTTAATGGTTTAACAATAACCGAGAAATTACCAATAAATTTACGATAAAAATTGGCAAAACCCAAAAATCTCTGAAGAGCCTTTAATGAAGTAGGTTGGACCCAATCACAGATGGCCTGAAACTTGACCGGGTCCATTTCAATAACAGATGGGGACAAAATGAATCCCAGAAATGAGATCCTCTGTACGCCAAAAAGACACTTTGATCCCTTCACATACAGAGCATTCTCTCTCAAAATCTGGAATACAGTTCGAACATGTTTCACATGAGAGTCCCAGTCATTAGAAAAAATCAAGATAGCATCCAAATAAACAATCAGAAATTTGTCCACAAAATCCCTGAAAATGTCATTCATGAAGGACTGGAAGACGGAAGGGGCATTAGTGAGCCCAAAGGGCATCACTAGGTACTCAAAATGCCCTTCAGGGGTATTGAATGCCGTCTTCCATTCATCCCCGTGCTTAATGCGAATAAGGTTATACGCCCCCCTGAGGTCAAGCTTGGTAAACCAAGTAGCGTTTTTCACCCTGGAAAACAGGTCAGAAATCAAGGGTAACGGGTATTGATATTTCACAGTAATATTGTTCAAGAGACGATAATCAATACACGGCCTTAATGAACCATCTTTTTTGGCCACAAAGAAAAAACCGGCACCTAAGGGTGAAGAGGATGGTCTGATATGACCCTTCTCCAATGATTCCTTGATATAAGACCGCATAGCGTCATGTTCAGGTACAGACAAGTTAAAAAGGCGACCTTTAGGGAATTTACTACCCGGCACTAATTCAATAGCGCAGTCATAGCTCCTATGGGGAGGCAAGGATGCAGATTTACTTTCGCTAAACACATCAGAAAAATCAAACAAAAAGTCAGGAACATCCTGAGCCTGGGGGGAGGCAGAAAAAACAGGAGTGTTGGTATTAACACATTGGCAGCCCCAACTGGTTACAGACACAGATTTCCAATCCAAAACAGGATTATGAGACTGTAACCAAGGGAAACCCAGCACGATAATGTCATGCAGATTATATAGAACCAAAAATTTGCAGCACTCCTGGTGATCAGGTTCAACCCTCATTATCACCTGAGTAGAAAACTGGGGTTTATTCTCAGCCAAAGGGGTAGAATCGATCCCCAGTAGGGGAATAGACTTCTGTAGGGGTATCAAGGGAAACCCACAACATTTAGCAAAATCATAATCCATCAGGTTAATAGCTGCTCCAGAATCAACGAAAGCCTGAGCAGAAAATGAGGACAGAGAGCATATCAGAGTGACAGTTAATAAAAACTTAGTCTGAACACTACCCAAGACAACTGAGCGTGCAAAACGTCTTCCCCGCTTAGGGCAGACTGAAATAGCATGAGAGGCATCACCACAGTAGAAACATAACCCATTGCGCTTTCGAAACTCATGACGCTGTGCCCCAGACACCACTCTATCACACTGCATGGGTTCAGAAGCTGGTTCACAAGGCAACACCATTCCACGCGTACTTCTCCGCTCACGCAAACGTCTGTCAATTTGAATCGCTAATGACATAGAATCATTGAGACCAGAGGGGACAGGGAATCCCACCATAACATCCTTTACACTATCTGACAGACCCTTCCGGAAAAGGGCCGCCAAAGCGTCGTCATTCCATTTGGTCAGGACTGCCCACCTACGGAATCTCTGACAGTACAACTCAGCGTCATCAAGCCCTGACTTAATGCCAACAAGGCTTTTTCAGCTTGATCAGTGACATTAGGCTCATCGTACAATAACCCCAAAGCCTGAAAAAACGCATCAACATCACTCAAAACAGGATCCCCAGGTATCAGGGAAAAAGCCCAATCCTGAGGATCGCCGCGCAGGAGAGAGATGATAATTTGAACCTGCTGCGCTGCGTTTCCTGAGGACTTAGATTTTAAGGCGAAAAACAATTTACAATTATTTTTGAAATTCTGAAACTTAGCTCGATCCCCTAAAAACAAATCTGGCATGGGGATCCTAGGTTCCACAACAGGCAACCCAGCAAGATATGCAGCAATACTCCGAACCTCAGTGGCAAGCTGATCCACACGGCCAGACAACTGTGCAAACTCCATTGGGAGAAAAGATCCTCCTCAGCACCCAGAGATACAGAGGGAAAAAAAAAAAAAAAAATGCAACAAACAGAAAAATATCTCTGACAACTCTGACAACCTTTTTTCTTTCACAATATTTTTTTTCCCTTCTGTGAGTACATACAATTTTCAATTTTTAGGCCGGTGATACTGTTATGTTTCGGTAGCTGAGGAGTGCAGGTAAAAAAGGCAATACACCAGAGCAGTTGGAATCTATGAGATTGCAGTACCCTGACTAACCACCACAACTAGAGGCAGCCGTGGAGCGTTCCTACGTTGGTCCTAGACGCCTCGTCACAGCCTGAGAAACTAACTACACCTAAAGATAGAAATAGGAAAGCTATCTGCCCCGGAGCAGAACCCCAAAGATAATAGAAAGCCCCCAAACATGTAATGGCGGTTAGACAAGAGGAAATACTGACACAGAAAGAAAATAGCATGAGCAAACGCTGGGGCCCAAACTATCTAAATAGAAAAGGATAGGAAGGGCACTTACTGCAATCCCAGAAAACCCTGAAAAGCACCAACTCCACTAATTTCAAAATCACCTGAGATCACACGACCTCTACCACCTAAATTAGTTCTCTGGTGTAACAAAATCAAAACAGCAGCCACTGAAAAAACTGGAAAAAGCAAAAGAACAAAACTCAGTGGCTGAACTAAACTGAGAGGGCAGAAGCCCCCGGAGGGGACCCTGAAGGCCCCCAAAGAAGTGCAGGACAAAATGCAAAAATATAGCAAAAACACAAAAGAAGCAAAAGTCTTATCTGTTAGCAGGAGATGCAGACACGACACAGCAGGCTACAAGGGAAACTGGAATGAAGGATTCAGACCAGAACAATTGATCACCGGCAACCCTGATGGGAAAATGACTCCCTTATATAAGACCAGTCAGTAACACCTGATTCCCAGTCCTCACAATCTTCACTAG
The DNA here is from genome assembly GCA_033576555.1 of Oophaga sylvatica. Lineage (NCBI taxonomy): Eukaryota > Metazoa > Chordata > Amphibia > Anura > Dendrobatidae > Oophaga > Oophaga sylvatica. Next base: position 163,329,912 of record JARQOD010000004.1, on the reverse strand, counting down.
CACCGCTTGTAACCACCAGAGGGAGCCTCTGCTCAGAACTCATCTCAAACCCATTCACAACAGATTAGGTAGCTTCAGAGAGAGGCATGCTTGCGATCCAAATGTATTGAGGGTACGAGGAATTGATCGTGTTCATGGGGGAATCAGGGGTGGCGATCTCAAACGTAAGCTTGCGCAGCTAGAGTGTAGGTGGATAGTGACATTGAACACTATGTTTCCGCATGGTCTGAATGAACAATTGAGTTTTTCTTCTTTCTTGTAATTCCCTGGGTTTCTTTGTTCTTTATTCATTTCCTCTGAATTTTTATTTGATTTTAATTGTGTGTTTTTCTTTAGTTACAGTGGATGACTTTTCTTCTCCGTTTTTGGCTATTTTCGAGTCCCAGCTTAACTATGTGATCCCTCTCGGACCATTTTGGATGGACAAGGCTCTTTATCATATGTTATTATCATTTTTATATGATTTTCTGTTCTATTTTGTGTATATGTATATAATTCATATTTCCTTATCACATTGATTTATATTATGTATTTTTTGACCTCATATTTTCTTTTTTGTTTTCATCATTTTTTTGTTTTTCATTTACAGTTGTAGGGGTGTATACATTTCTTATTTATTCCTTATTTTTTATTTTCAATTTTTTATTTCTCATTATTTCTAGTTTTCCATTTCCAACACACACTTTTTCATTTATAATGATTACTGATATTCTTTATACACAGATACTTCATATTTGAGCCTACCTGCACTTTGGGAGTGACGCATGAAGCCGGTCTTATCTATGTGCCCCCGCTGCCTAAGGTATCTAACGGACCGAACGTGTTTTACTGACGTCATCAGGAACACTTGTTCCTCTTACACGTTGTGCCCGGGACGCCGGAAACAGCGGGACAGCACCGGATATCCCGCCCCCATGCGTCACATACTAGCAGGGGATGCTTTACTCCTCCCATCGTCGCATGATTGGTCCGAGACCTTTTGCTGGGCCTTTTTAAAGCCTCTCAATCACATTCTAACACACTGCCCCCCGAGGAAGCGGAAACGCGAAACGGCGTTGGGGCCTCGGCGTGACGCGTGGACCTTCATGGGTGAGCAATTTGGGTGTTTTCCTCATCAGCACTATGCTCATTTATACTTTCTATTTTGAGGTCGGTCACTTACCCTGATTACATTCAGTGGGGATAATTTCCGCTGGTCTGCTGCTAGCTTTATAACATTTTTTGATTCCTGGGATACATCGTACATTTGACCATTGATGTCACTGCACCTTCTGTTGTAGCCAGGTTATCATCTACTAATACAGCAGCATTTAGCGGTGTAATCAATTTCCCTACATCTAGCATATTGGTACATTTAACATCTGAGCATGTTTTTACTAGGGTTATTGGTACCTATTTACACCCAGTCTCACCATTATATGCTCTAATTACCTATGGTCCACAGCAGTCACACCATGGTCATGCCATTTTCTTCACTGGTCTTTTAAATTTGTCTACTTATGTGGTGTTATACATTGTGCATTTTTTGTAATTGTAATAAAGTATATTTTTATTTTTTTGAGAATTATTCTCTTTGATTTTTTCTTAGCACTCACACTTGCTATTCTGTACTTAGGGATTTTAGCTCCCAATTGTGTCCTCATGTTTCAAATATTATATGGAGAGTATCCCATTCTTCTTTAGAATGTTGACTATTAAATCTGGTCCTTGTTATGTTTTCATAAGCTTTATACTGTGTATTTTCACAGCTTTCTCGCTTGGACAGATGGATTTTCAGGCACGAGACAAAACGTGGCTGACAAAACTCAATCAGGTTTTTAGTGATGACATGACTGTGGCTTTTAACAATGATTCTGAGGATATGGATAATCAAATTATCAAGTTAAAAACTCTTTTCCATAAGAGAACTAAGTGGTGGTGGAACAAGTCTTTCATGGAAAGATATATTGGAAAAGGTTTGATTCCCAGGGGCCTGCGTATTCAGGTTTTCCCTTCATTTAGTGTGGACAATGATGAATTTAAGAATCAGTGGGAAGAGGCAGCATCCACTTGTTCCAAGAGTTTCATGCAGTTACTCATTCAGTCTAATGAGGCCTCCATCAGACAGGGGAGATTGAAATCAAGACTATTCAGGACCAATTAGTTGCACGGTTACCGACTGAGGCTCTTCAAAAATTAAATAATGAACTTGAGTTGGACTTGGTGAAATGGGAGAAAGAGTTGGTATCTACCAAAAGCAGGAAATATCAGAGGGACTATGATGATTATAAAAATCAAAAAGTGTATAGATGGCAACATATGAGAGGCAAAAATTTGAAATGTCCTCTCACGGATAAATCTAGTTCCGTTTCATCTCTCTCATCAGTTGATGATGAGCTTCCCTCTACGTCCGGATCCACTATTAATCTCATGGAAAGATTGGGTCCTAACAAACCCACAGGTGGACGAAGGGGAAAAACATACAATAAAAGGAAAATTACTCCACCTCATTCTTATGAAAAGAAAAGTAAGACAAATAATTTGGAGGTAATCAACCTTTCTACCCATAACCTTACCAGTACTCAACTCGAAGTCCTACAGTTGGGGCTTTCATTTGTTCCTAATAATAATTTTGATTTTTTTACCACAGTAAAAGATCTTCATTTATTTTTGAGAAAACTGGTTTTGAAGCGCCTTCATTCGGGAACCGATTGCGACTCGGATCTGGACAGTACGGCAGAACGGGAGGCTATTCGCATTCTTGAGGAATTGGAAGGTGAGGGCTCATGCATCTCTACGGGTCAGTTTCCCACATCCATCCTCCCAAGGTCCACCGTGTTCCCCCCTCTGTCCCTGTGCCCCCAGGTTGATATTTTCTGTAAACTAGCCACGGAGGATCTTAAATCTATTCCTAAAGGTAGGGTGGGGGATAATCTAACGGGGACACAACGCCAAGCATTGAGTGAATTGAGGGCACTTAAGGATGTGGTTATCAAACCGGCGGACAAGGGGGGGAATGTGGTGATTTGGCCTGTGGGGATGTATGAGCGGGAAGCCTTTCGTCAGTTATGTGACAAAGAGGCTTATACACCCTTATCTTCCAATCCTTTATCTAGCTTCCAGGTAGAAATCTTTAAGATTCTGGATACAGCATTCTCCCAGGGTATTATCACTAAGAAGGTTATGGAGGGACTAATTGTCCGCTTTCCATCTGTACCGACATTTTACCTTTTGCCAAAGGTGCACAAGGATCCTCAGGTGCCTCCGGGGCGTCCGATTGTCTCTGGTGTGGGAGGATTGTGTGAGCCCATCTGTAGATTCATTGACCATTATCTTCAACCCTTGGTGAGTGCCCTACCCTCCTACATCAGGGATACCACGGACGCCCTGGTTAAATTGGATGGTCTTTTCCTTGAGCAGGACATGGTGATGGCCACGGCGGACGTCGAGTCATTATATACATGTATTAATCATAAGCATGGACTGAGGGCAGTCGACTTCTATTTGAAGAATAGTGATCTTGACCCATTGTTACAGCGGCTCATCATGGAGTTGTTAGAATTTATTTTAACCCATAATTTTTTTACTTTTAAGGATCGATTTTTTCTGCAGAAACGTGGGACTGCCATGGGGGCAGCCTGCGCTCCGTCCTATGCCAACCTCTTTCTGGGTTTTTGGGAGAGGGAGGTTTTTGGTGACGGGGGGGGGGCCGCCTCCCAGGCATTATCCTGGTATCGTTACATCGACGACCTGTTGATCATTTGGCAGGGTACAGAGGTTGATTTACATCACTTCTTGTCCGGCCTTAACAGAAATCCTTACAATATCAAACTTACATATAAACTCTATGATGGGTGGCTTGACTTTTTGGATATCAGGATTACAGTTAATACAATGGGGCAATTCAGACGGATGTATACCGCAAGGAGACATCTGTTAATTCACTCCTTCATGCCACCTCAGCTCACATGCCTTCCACTGTACGGGCGATCCCGGTGGGTCAATTCCTGCGCGTCAGGCGCCTCTGCTCCACGGAGGGCGGCTTTGAGGCGCAGGCAGTTGACCTACGGGATAGGTTCCGTGCACGTGGATATAGCCAACGATGTATTAAGAAGGGGTACAACCGTGCTAAGGCATCCGCTCGTGGCCCCCTGTTGTCTAAATCAGGATCTGCTCCGGACGGATCCCCTACTGTCAGGTTTATTTCTACCTTTAATAATAGATGGGAAACAATTCGAGGTATCCTGAATAGACACTGGTCAATTCTTAAAACGGAACCAACTTTGAACAAATGGCTCCCTGATAGACCACTTCTCACAGCTAGAAGGAGCTGTAACCTAAAGGATCTGTTGGTGAGAAGTCACTATGTTGCAAATCCTACTTCTACCTTCCTGTCTGCTAGGAAACCAAGACACGGTTGCTTTCCATGCGGTTCATGCCTAGCGTGTCGCAATATTGAACGGATGGCCACCTTCTGCTCTTCAGATGGCAAGCGTACCTATCAGATTAGAGAGTATATCTCCTGTAGGAGTGATTATGTAGTGTATTATGCCACATGTCCCTGTGGCCTTATATATGTAGGCTTGACATCTCGAGAACTTAGAGTGCGCACAAGGGAGCATGTTAGGGATATTCAGTCAGCAGTAACTGCTCCCGATGTGGCCTCCTTAAAAACCATTCCTCGTCACTTCAGAGAGAGGCATGCTTGCGATCCAAATGTATTGAGGGTACGAGGAATTGATCGTGTTCATGGGGGAATCAGGGGTGGCGATCTCAAACGTAAGCTTGCGCAGCTAGAGTGTAGGTGGATAGTGACATTGAACACTATGTTTCCGCATGGTCTGAATGAACAATTGAGTTTTTCTTCTTTCTTGTAATTCCCTGGGTTTCTTTGTTCTTTATTCATTTCCTCTGAATTTTTATTTGATTTTAATTGTGTGTTTTTCTTTAGTTACAGTGGATGACTTTTCTTCTCCGTTTTTGGCTATTTTCGAGTCCCAGCTTAACTATGTGATCCCTCTCGGACCATTTTGGATGGACAAGGCTCTTTATCATATGTTATTATCATTTTTATATGATTTTCTGTTCTATTTTGTGTATATGTATATAATTCATATTTCCTTATCACATTGATTTATATCATGTATTTTTTGACCTCATTTTCTTTTTTGTTTTCATCATTTTTTGTTTTTCATTTACAGTTGTAGGGGTGTATACATTTCTTATTTATTCCTTATTTTTTATTTTCAATTTTTTATTTCTCATTATTTCTAGTTTTCCATTTCCAACACACACTTTTTCATTTATAATGATTACTGATATTCTTTATACACAGATATTTCATATTTGAGCCTACCTGCACTTTGGGAGTGACGCATGAAGCCGGTCTTATCTATGTGCCCCCGCTGCCTAAGGTATCTAACGGACCGAACGTGTTTTACTGACGTCATCAGGAACACTTGTTCCTCTTACACGTTGTGCCCGGGACGCCGGAAACAGCGGGACAGCACCGGATATCCCGCCCCCATGCGTCACATACTAGCAGGGGATGCTTTACTCCTCCCATCGTCGCATGATTGGTCCGAGACCTTTTGCTGGGCCTTTTTAAAGCCTCTCAATCACATTCTAACACACTGCCCCCCGAGGAAGCGGAAACGCGAAACGGCGTTGGGGCCTCGGCGTGACGCGTGGACCTTCATGGGTGAGCAATTTGGGTGTTTTCCTCATCAGCACTATGCTCATTTATACTTTCTATTTTGAGGTCGGTCACTTACCCTGATTACATTCAGTGGGGATAATTTCCGCTGGTCTGCTGCTAGCTTTATAACATTTTTTGATTCCTGGGATACATCGTACATTTGACCATTGATGTCACTACACCTTCTGTTGTAGCCAGGTTATCATCTACTAATACAGCAGCATTTAGCGGTGTAATCAATTTCCCTACATCTAGCATATTGGTACATTTAACATCTGAGCATGTTTTTACTAGGGTTATTGGTACCTATTTACACCCAGTCTCACCATTATATGCTCTAATTACCTATGGTCCACAGCAGTCACACAATGGTCATGCCATTTTCTTCACTGGTCTTTTAAATTTGTCTACTTATGTGGTGTTATACATTGTGCATTTTTTGTAATTGTAATAAAGTATATTTTTATTTTTTTGAGAATTATTCTCTTTGATTTTTTCTTAGCACTCACACTTGCTATTCTGTACTTAGGGATTTTAGCTCCCAATTGTGTCCTCATGTTTCAAAGATTAGGTAGCTAGCAGTAATTTTTGCCGGACACACAGCAGGGGAACAGCAGGCGTTACAGAACCCCACAAACACATCAGCGATTGTTTTTCATCTGTGCATCTAACACTTCTGAGCAGCAACTGGCGCTGTTGAAGCCCAGGGTCAAGGAGGGTGTAGGCAGAGGCCTAGTATGAGACGTTTGAAGTTGAAGTTGTAGTTAGCAGCAGTAATTTTTGCCAGACACACAGCAGGGGAACAGCAGGCGTTACTGAACCCCACAAACACATCAGCGATTGTTTTCATCTGTGCATCTAACACTTCTGAGCAGCAACTGGCGCTGTTGAAGCCCAGGGTCAAGGATGATATGGAAATTTAATTAGGATAAAAATATCCTGTGTTTGCTGCTTGCCATGTCCAAATCTCTATATAATGTCTTTTTGAGCGCTCAGAACGAAATGAGGACTGTCCCACACGAAGTGTCAGTATAACAGTTCGTCAAAGACCTACATTTATTATTCATTCAAGGTTTTATACGTTTACAAAAAGGGGCTGGTTAGTCAATTAACATACAATTAAAAGCTGCTAGATTATTGGCTGTTCTAGTGTAAATATGATAATTATGATTAAAAGAGCTGAAGTTGCAGAATTATTGTTTTATATTCTTGTGACCTAGTTGCCTTGCATAACTATAATGTAAACAACAGATATCTAATAGGACATTTTGTACTTCATGCATTTGTTCCTTTACGAAGGTCTTATGGAGGCCAGATTTCTTTAAAACGACTGATTATATCTGGCCTAGAAATATGTGAGCACAAGGTTTTTTAGCAAGTGAGATCTATCTAACTGTGAACTGTGAATACATATATGTGAATATACTTTGAATATATGGAATACATATATATTTCCATGACAGTCCCCCCTTAGATACCACTTGCCCTAAAAAACCTGCTCCTGGCCCAAAGCGCTGCAACTCTTTTGTGCTGCCGGTGAGTTGAGACACCCCTAGTACATGCCTCCCCCACTGAATACAGACTTTTTGCAAATGGGCGGTCAGGAGGACTGTCCCTGTCGGGGGTTTATGTGTTTGCAATTATAATCTCATAATTGATATGATGTTTCATCAAGGATGTGTATTCTCAGTCTGGAGGTAGTTCGGAGATCTGGTCAAGCCAGGCAGTTCCATCCGGACTGGTGCGAGGTCCAAGATGGTGAGTGGCATCAAATTGGTTGTCTCCTGAACAGTTTTTTCCATTTATCCTGCGGATACAAGGAATAACACAGCAGCCAGTAATTAATGCAAAAATGAGCACCCCCATAATGGCTGTCCCAACCTGTGCCAACATTTTCTGCCACCCACTCATCCACCCAAAGTATCGATCCCATGGGTCAGTGACACCTGAGTTCTGTTTCAGTTCCTCTGATAACTCAGTAAGTTTCTGTATTGCCATTGTGACTTTACCATTTGGGCCAGTGTTGTCTGGGATGTAGGTGCAACAGGTGTCTTTGATCATTTTGTAAACACCTCCTTTCTCAGCTAGAATCATATCCAAAGCCATTCTATTCTGGAATGCCATAATGGAAGTGGGGCCTAACTGTGCTGCCAAACCTTTTACAGCATCTATGGTGAAGTTAACAAATCTCTGCTGGTTATAATAGATGTAATTTATCCAATCAACATTTTTGTTTATAGTTACTAGTGGCAATAGTGACTCAAATCCTGCTTTAACTTGGTCTCTGGCCTTGAACTCATCAGGTAGGTCATCTGGTCATCTGTCTGGTCAGTCAGAGCATCCACGACATCCTTCATGGCTTAGGTGTCTCTCCTGGTACGGGAGCTTCCTTGCAATGCGATACGTGGATTCAAACAGGCTTTCCCTCTAGTTACACAGAGGTTGATGTCATCTGGGGCTCTTGGACAGGATCATCAAATCTGGCAGTGAGGAGAAAAACTCGAGAATGGACATTAGTTTTTGACCAATTCAATTACATAAGTGTTATGATTTGGTAGCTGAGGAGAGCAGGCAAAAAAAAAAAAAAAAAAGCAATACACCAGAGAGGTTGGAATCTATGGGATTGCAGTACCCTGACTAACCACCACAACTAAAGGCAGCCGTGGAGCGTTCCTACGTTGGTCCTAGACGCCTCGTCACAGCCTGAGAAGCTAACTACACCTAAAGATAGAAAAAGGAAAGCTATCTGCCCCGGAGCAGATCCCCAAAGAACATAGGAAGCCCCCAAACATGTAATGGCGGTTAGACAAGAGGAAATACAGACACAGACAGAAAATAGTATGAGCAAACGTTGGGGCCCAAACTTCCTAAATAGAAAAGGATAGGAAAGGCACTTACTGCAACCCCAAAAAACCCTGAAAAGTACCAACTCTACTAATTACAAAAACACCTGAGATCACACGACCTCTACCACCTAAATTAGTTCTCTGGTGTAACAAAAACTAAACAGCAACCACTGAAAAAAACTGGAAAAGGCAAATGAACAAACAGTGGCTGAACTAAACTGAGAGGAGCATAAGCCCCCCGAAGGGGACCCGGCAGACCCCCACAGAAGTGCAGGACAAAATGCAGGCACCAAAAAACTAAAAGAAGAAAATGTCTTATCTGTTAGCGGAAGATGCAGGCACGAAACAGCTTTTCTGGGTCTCTGGGAGTGTGCCTTACGCTAAACAGTGCAATTAGGAGTGTGTCATGCCATGGTTTGCGTGTCTCTTGGGCAATTTTTCAGCATTCTATTCTTAAGTGTTTCGTTCAGTTTTTCTACCTTCCTGCTGCTCTGGGGGTGGTAAGGAGTGTGTAGGCCTAAATCTGACCCTACTGCTAATCGGGTCTTGTGTGTCAGATTTGCTGTGAATGTGGGTCCCTGATCACTTTCTATCATTTCTGGAACCCCGTATCTGTACACTATTTTCTGAAAGTAGCTGCTTTGCAGTAGTCTTTGCTGACTTGGAAGGCTTCTGTTCATCTTGAAAATACTTCTTTTGACCACAATGGCGTATTTGAATCCTTCACTTGGCGATATCTGGATGTGGTCTATCTGGATCCTTTGAAGCTGGTAGAGTGGTCTTTCCAGATGAGGTGAGGGGGACTTTCTTCCATACGTCCAGGCTTGCATTTGCCGCAGGTCAGACAGCTGCTGGTGAATTTGGCTGTTAGGGTGGAGATCCCTGAAGCGAAAACAGTAAGCACCAATCAGATCATTCATTTGTGTCTTTGATATGTGGATGTGGGTCCATCTACCCATTGGACCACCATAGGGTGCATACTTTGTGGTAGGCAGAGTTTGAAGTCTATTATTGATAGCCTTCTTTCTTCACATGTTGCTTTTTTCGCATTCAGCTCTTCTTCTCCTTTTGGAGCTTGGTCTTGTAACTTCTTGAGCAGATTCCAGGACGTTTCTTTGTCAGGTTTCTTGTCTTCAGTCGTCATGTAGTAGCCGTCCGGCTCTACGACCTCTCCCACTTCTCCATGTTGTCTTCCTTTGGCTGCTTCTTTGGCTGCCATGTCCGCCATGTTATTGCCTCATGCCTCTTCTGTTTTCAGTTTTCCATGCACTTTGATTTTTCAAATTGCCACCATTTTGGAAGTTGGAGTATACCCAGTAGGTCCCTGAAGGCTCCATGATGCTTCACGGTTGTCCCGTTTGCTGTGATGAAGTCCCTTGTAGCCCAGATGGGTCCAAAGTCGTGTGCTATGCCATGCGAGTACCTGTAGTCTGTGTAGATGTTTGCAGTCTTGCCTTCTGCCATCTGGCAGGCCTTCGTCAGCGCTATCAATTCTGCTTCCTGGGCTGACAGGCTAGGTGACAGACTTCTGGACCACAGGATTTCTTGATTGCTGGTCACTGCACTTCCTGTGTTGAAACTTCTTCTGGAGCCATCCAAGTATCCCCCCTTGGGAGTGGGAGTAGAGTGGCCGGGCTGAGGACTGTAGGTCTGGAGACGGTGACATTATGAGACAAAGGCAATAGAGGCGCCACAAAGATGCCTGGCGGTGGAGAGATTACTGTTGGTTGAGCTTGATTGAAGATTGCCAAGATGTCATGTGGAGTGAGAATTTCCAGTGGCTGTCCAAAAGTGATGTCAGCAACCTTGTCCAGGAGGGTGTGTGCTGCAGATACTGCCATCAGGCAGGAGGGTGTTCTTCTTGCAACTGGATCCAAGCGGGCTGAGAGGCAGCCTAAAAGTCTCTGTTTTCCCCCGTGAATCCGCGCCAGGACTCCAATAGCATGACCTTCTTTCTTCCATCAGGTAGACGGAAAGACTTTTCATAGTCAGGTAGGCCTGGTATTGGCGCTGAGACTGTGGAGTTCTTCCAATCTCCTGAATGGGTTGAAGGCTGCGTCTGATAGAAGGAGCGGGGTTGCGTTGATGCAAGCGCACAGAGGCTGCATTAGGTCTGAGGCATCAGGGATCCAGGTTCTGCAATATGACACTAGACCAGGGAAGGCCTGCAGCATTCTTGGAGTTGTTGGGGGAGCCATCTTCTCCATAGTGGTCTCCAGTCTTTTGACATGTGTTTCGTCTGGTGGGCAATACAGTGTCCCAGGGATGTAACTTGCTTCTGGCATCACTGGACTTTGTTCTTCCAGACCTTGCGTTGCTGTTCTTCCAGGTAGAGTAGGAGAGACAAGGAATAGACTGTGCAGGTGTTGATGTCAACCACACAAAATAGAAGGTCATCCACGTGTTGTAGAAGAGTGACTCTTGCATATTCTGCAATCCAGTTGACGAGGATGGAGGACATTGTCTTGGTGAAACTTAAAGGGCTTGTTTTGAGCACCTTGAGACAACACTGTCCATATGCACTGCACTGGTGCGTGAAAGCAGGCCTCCAGGTGGAGGGGAAACACTGAAGAAGGTACTGGCCAGGTTGATCACCGTGAATACCGTTGCGGTGACTGGGACTCTTGAGAGCAGAGTGTGATGGTTCAGCACTGTTGGGGTTTCAAATACCGTAGCCTCTTTCGCGGCCTCCAGGCCTTGCACCATTCTGAACTCAGTGGGGTTTACAGTCTTTTTCTTCACTGTGGAAAGCTGGGATTGATTCCCATGGGCGAGGCAGCCCAGTTTGGCCTTGTCCTCCAGTATGCAGCAGGGGACTCCCATCTGCTGGTGCAGAGCTGGCGGGAAAACAAGCCGTCTACTAGGATCCACATCATGAGAGATGACGACCAGCTGGCTTTCTTGTTCTCCACCAAGACAGTTACTGTGTTAGCACCTGTTCTGGTCACAGGGGGTCTTCTTGTTGGGACGTCTCCTTAAACGGCTGCTTTTTTTTTCTCAGCACGGGCCATCAGTAGTTTCTTTTTCTCCAGCTTGGTCTCAGGTCAGTATTTGTGCACAAGTTTGAAGAGCTGAGTGGCCTTTTTCCGGTCTAGGGCCTGGGTGAACTGGTTGATTGCAGGGGGCACCTCCTGGTGCTTGCAAAAGATGAACCTCTGGCGTTAGAGCTGGATGAGGTGTTGCCATTCCATGAAGCGAGTAGAGTCCTTCTTGAGTTGAATATCCTGGCCAATGTCAAAGTTCTCAGGCCGTCTTCTTAGGCGAGCTCACTTAGACCTTCAGTTGGTCAGAGACATCTTGACCCTGGGTGATGGAGTGTTTTTTTTTTCTGGTACTATGTCCAGCACCTCCTGTGATAGGTCTGCAGTGTGGTTGTTTGAGGTTCCTGTTTCTTCTTGGGTCAGGGGTGAAGAAAGTGTCATGGTCCCATCTTCCTGGAACACTCTGGTCGCTTTCAGCTTCTGCAGTAGGTCCACTCCCAATAGGTTGAGGGTGCAGGTTTTTTACACAACAAACTGGGACATGATGGAGTGTTCTGGCTGAGTCCACATGCTCAGGGGCTTCATAATCTGGAAATATCTGACTTGACCATCAATTCCCATGCAGGAAGCAGAAGATTCTGATAGGTAGGTGAGGTTGCAGAGTTCCACAAGAAAAGATATGACTACGCCATCCACTCTCAGGATATTGGTCCCACTGGTGGGGTTCCTTGTGGACTTGGTGTGCTCTTGTCCTATGGACGGGGTTCTTCACTGCTTTCTGTGTTTCTTCTTTTTCTGGGTGAAGTCAGTGTTCTGCACTTGTTCCGGAAATGACCAAGCTTGCCACAGTTGTAACACTTGACATTCCTTCTGTCCCGGCGGGACTCAATCCTTTTTGCTACTGTGAGCAGGGTGTCCATTGCTATTGACGTGTACTCAGGCCTGGCTGCTACCAGTGGTTTCCTGATTGGTTCTCTCAGTCCATGCACAAAAGCCTGTGCCAACATCCGTCTGTGTGTCTGATCATGGGTAATGAGGCCCAAATCTTGAAACACTTGCATTACTCTGTCATGGAACTTCTCCACAGACTCTGTCTTGTCTTGACTTGTGACATGTAGGCTGAGAGTTTGTCCTGTCAGTCTGCTTTTGGCCCATTCTCTGAGTTGCTCAATTAGCTTTGGTCCTGTCTCCCAGGCATACGCATCTAATCTGCTGGATGCTTGAAGTGTTCTCTCATAATTGACCAGAATGCATCACCTGCTTTTATTTCCATTTCGGTCCAGAGATCAATCCAGGCTGCTGTATACGTTTGCTGGATCTGCTGCATTTTTTGGCAAAATAGCATGGGGTGTATCCCTGGGTCTGGCAGCATACTGATCACCTGGCTTGGGATGAAGGGCTCATAGGATGGTGCCTCTACCTGTCCCTGCTCTATTGGTGCTTGTGTGTTTTCTTCCCTAGTATTGGGCAGCATGTGTGACGTTGCATCTTCATCTTCATCAGATAAGAAGTGACATGGTGTACTTGGTGCATACACTGGGTGAGATTTGGGCTTTAAAGTTGTCTTGCTGCATGGGGATTTCCCACTTCCTTGCTGAGGCTGCGGTGGATCAGTGTCATGGTTCCATGCTAGCAGCCCTGTAGCTATACCACTCCCCTGTGAAGCCCTAGCAGTGGACTGTTGTGTCTGGGGGCTACATGTAGCGTTTTGTGTAGGGAGATTTGCACTTTCTTCTCCGGAAATCATGAGTGGCAGTGTCTGGACTGTGCTTGGGACATAGAACGTGCCTTGTGCTGTAAGCACTGGATACAGGGATACAGCATTGCTCTGGTTGGTCGTTGGCCCAGCTGGTAACGAAGCAGGAAAAAAAAAAAGGAAAAGAAGGGAGGTGTGCCTGAGAGGAGGAGGAAGGAGGAGAAAGATCTTCCCCGCTTCGTGCAGCCTGGGAGGGCATGGCTGGAGCTATGATGCCGTCTCCCAGTAGGGAGAGGTGGGAGGCACCGCATGTTGCACAAGTGTCCCTGTACCATGGATGCATCAGTCAGCAACTTTGAATCTACTAGCTTCCCTTTTCTATTTTTCAATACATCCTGCCATTCCGCAGCTTGGAGTCTGCCCTTCTTATGGATTTCACACACTTTCATGAGCTGTCTGTAATTTTTTACATACTTTACTCCTTCTTGTTCAGCTACCAGCTGGGGGGCAGTTTTCTCTCCAGGGAGCATAAGACTCTCCTGCTTGCCCATCTTGTTCCCCATTTTTTAAAAAAAAAATGCGTAGTTTGTGTCTGCTCTCTCCCACAGCCTGTAATTCTCCTTATCTATGTGACCTTGTTCTAAGGCAAGCTTGTAGAAAAAAAAAATGGCTGGAGAAATAAAGCTCTAAAATAAATTGCTTAGAGAAAAAAAAAAAAAAAATCTCTCCAAAATCATTTAAAAATGTACTTAAAAGAAAAATTTTTTTTTAAAAAAAAACAAAAAGTTAGATTTAGTAAAAAACTCTAGAAAAAGTAAACATAAAAAAAATAAATTCACCAAAAAGGGGAGAAAAGAAAAACCGTATTAATCATAAAACTCTGAAAAACAACCCTTGTTACTAAAACAGCTAATTAAACATCTCTGGAATGTCAGCTGGCTGCTTCCCCCCTCCCTTCCTTATATCTCTGCTTGCTGTCTCTATAGGCACTGAAATCACGTAACAAAAAAAAAAAAAAATTATTATTCCTCAGAATAGCAAAAAATGAATATAGTTCAGTCTGAATGCCTGATATATTCTCACGTTAAAACCTGTAGCCAAAAACACTAGCTTAAAAAAATAAAAATCAAAGCCAAGAAACAGAATGCCTGATAACGTGATTAGCAGAGGAGGGGGGGTCAAAGGGGTTTTCTCGCTGCTGCAGCCAGCACACTGCTCTGAATGAGTTACTGACAGAGCGCACGGAGATGTGATTTAAAGCGACAGTACCTGATACAGACAATGAGACAGACACCCGGGAGAATACGAATCCCTCTTTTGATGATCTGTGACACATACAAGCTGCTCTGGTAACTGATAACTCACCAATTGCACTGAGCGCGGCGAAGCTCAAGGTTCTATCGCTCTGTACCGTAGCCCTGGCCGGTGCGCCGGTCACAGTAATCTGCAATAGCCTTCATCAAAATTCTCACTATCCACGTCTGATTTGACTGGGATGGCCTCCCGGTGCGTGGACAATTATTGTGAGAACTTATCCAAACAAAGCTTCTGCCCTTCACGTCTGATTTGACTGGGATGGCCTCCCAGTGCGTGAAAGTTTACTGCAGAAACTTAACCGAACAAAGCCCTCGCTTCCACAACTGGATTTTTTGGGATAACCTCCCTCCAATGTGTGAAGAATATCTGCGTGGACTTATCCAAAACAAAGCTCCCGCCCTTCACGTCTGATTTGACTGGGATGGCCTCCCGGTGCGTGAAAGTTTACTGCGGGAACTTATGCAGCAATTGTCTTTTGCTATACAGCCCCAGAGATCAGCAAGCAAAAACACAGTCACCATTCCAACTTTCTCCATGTTCACATAAAACATGAAACATATACAGCACAGCAGCAACCAACTCGGCTTATATCCCAGGGCTTTTGGATAAGGGTATGGACTTTTTACACAACCTGGGAATGCGGTGATGACCACGTCCGACCGGCTGGAAGTGTAGGCTAGGACTAGGCACAGGGAACATTCAGGTAAGATGACAAAGTTTTCTTACCTTACTGATGGAGCTGCAGTCTCCGTCCCGTGTGCCAAGGCCAGGGCCAACACCCCCGTCTCTCCGGTCGGCCGAGTCCTCGTGCGTTTCGTCCAATGCCCCGCGTGCAGGCGCCAACTGATATGGAAATTTAATTAGGATAAAAATATCCTGTGTTTGCTGCTTGCCATGTCCAAATCTCTATATAATGTCTTTTTGAGCGCTCAGAACGAAATGAGGACTGTCCACACGAAAGTGTCAGTATAACAGTTCGTCAAAGACCTACATTTATTATTCATTCAAGGTTTTATACGTTTACAAAAAGGGGCTGGTTAGTCAATTAACATACAATTAAAAGCTGCTAGATTATTGGCTGTTCTAGTGTAAATATGATAATTATGATTAAAAGAGCTGAAGTTGCAGAATTATTGTTTTATGTTCTTGTGACCTAGTTGCCTTGCATAACTATAATGTAAACAACAGATATCTAATAGGACATTTTGTACTTCATGCATTTGTTCCTTTACGAAGGTCTTATGGAGGCCAGATTTCTTTAAAACGACTGATTATATCTGGCCTAGAAATATGTGAGCACAAGGTTTTTTAGCAAGTGAGATCTATCTAACTGTGAACTGTGAATACATATATGTGAATATACTTTGAATATATGGAATACATATATATTTCCATGACAAGGAGGGTGTAGGCAGAGGCCTAGTATGAGACGTTTGAAGTTGAAGTTGTAGTTAGCAGCAGTAATTTTTGCCAGACACACAGCAGGGGAACAGCAGGCGTTACTGAACCCCACAAACACATCAGCGATTGTTTTCATCTGTGCATCTAACACTTCTGAGCAGCAACTGGCGCTGTTGAAGCCCAGGGTCAAGGAGGGTGTAGGCACAAAATATTGAGTTATTGCCTTGTTACGTGGCCATTGCAAATGTATGTACTTCAAACAAGAATAAATGAAGTTTTACTAGGACAATAAAATGATGAATTTCAATTCCAAGAATAGAAAAATATTTATACTTGAGAGTCCTCTGTGGTTGATAACGTTTAATGGCTAACTGAAAATATGGTAACAAATTCAAAGCTTTCGAGACTACTCAGGTCTCTTCATCAGGCTAAGACTAAAAAAAAAAATGAAGAATCACATATTTCTACACACAACAGGACACAGGAATAGGTAAGACAAGTGAGGGAGGGACAAGTGAGGGGAGACCGGCCAAAAAATGAGAACAAGGATGAATTATCAGCGCCACACGATAAGTCAAAAAATCATGGATTTACCTGTGGCAAAACACTTTTGTATGCCCGGTCATAGCATGATGGATATGGAATTACTGGTATTAAAATATAACTTCAAATATGAGAAAGATACAAAGGTTTCAGAATATAAGCTCATCATGACCTTTGACACTGTTAGTGATGGAATGAATAGATCACACGGATTTATGTCATTCTATATCAATTAAGGAATCTGCGTCTCTGCCCTTCCAGGGGCATGAAAACACAAAACCAGACCCCAATCAGAGGGCAATAAAACTTTCTATCCTTATCTAGGAACTGTTCCAATATTTATGTTCATCCCTCTGTGATAATGACAGTTCTGCTACACGTCACTTACTTGTCTTACCTATTGCACTATTCCAGTGTCCTGTTGTGTATAGAAATATGTGATGCTTCATTTTTTGTTTTAGTCTTTGCCTGATGAAGAGACGTGAGTAGCCTCGAAAGCTTGCAATTTGTTACCATCTTTTCAGTTATCCATTCAAAGGTATCAACCACTGCGGACTCTCAAGTCTAAATATTTTTCTATCTAATGGCTAACACGGTACGAAGATACACATGTTTCCTAACTTCAAGAATAAAAATAAAGACACTGCAAATATAAACGCATATATGCACATGCCAACAAGAAATGGAACAACACAGACACCACACAAAAAATTGGTTACAAAATATAGTGTTGTAAATTTAACAATAAAAGTCCATTTTTGTATTTATGAATAATGCTTAAGGAACGCTATGTTAAACCATAACATAGTGAAGACAATGGATTTTGTAATCGTCACTCATCATCATCATCATTGCAATTTAGATGTGACAGTCACAGACATTTCAATTATTTAAGTTAATAAAATCGTTACTTTGTACAGCATGTATGACATGTCCAGCATGGACTCATCAATGTGATGACACAATAATATACGATAAAAAAATAACCATTTAAAAAAACATAATGCATTGTCACAATTTAAGTGTGTGCCTGAAAGTGTAGGTGAAAGAAAGGCTACGGATAGCAAAGGTATATTCTATGTCTGTATCAGACAGTGGACAGCCTCTGATGGGTAATGGCGATGTTATACTGTACGTCAATAAAGTCTGCGGCTGCAATCATGCATTTTTTGCTTGGACAGTGTTGAAGAGGGTAAAAGCATGTCTGGTTGCGCAAGGCTTTATCCGTCAACACTACCTTCCTACTGTCACGCGTAGGGTAGGGTAGCGTGTGTCAATTATATGACTCTATAAAATGTGACGTTACGCAGCGTTATTGCGCCCTAGGGACGCAAAAAATACGACAGCAGTAATCATTTACTGTCTAATACTCCACCTATGACCAACAAAAAAAGACCGTTCCCTCTTTAACAATCTACAAGACTAACAAGCATAATAGTTGACACAGACTTTATTGAGGTACAGTATTACATCGACATTGTCCATGAGTAACTATGCACTGTGATACCTATATACCATTATTAATTTATATCTGTTGTGGTTGTTTCAACAGCACTTGCAGGTATAACTAGTACTACCTATTGTCAGTATGCATGATGCACTTTCTAGATGTAATAATTTATTATTGCACATTATTACCAGGTTTAGATGCTGGCCATTTCATATATGGTGTGTGAAGTTACAGTTGGCATCAGTATGTGTATTTTATAATGTCTGTCATAAATAAAACTCGTGATGATGATGAGGATTTTATGATTCGTACATCCATTGACTGCATTATCTTACAGGTACAGATAAAGTTCCTTAAAAAGCATTAATTGATAAGTATGAAATGTACTTTTATGCATTAATTTCAAAAAGTGAACACTATGTTTTAGTTTTTGTTACCATTTATAATAGACATGTGCAGATATGCGCTGTGATGACAAATTATTATTTGTCCATATTTGTCATAAAAATTTATCATTCTAGGCCTGGAAAACTTCACAATTTCCTGTTTTAAGCATAACAATCAGGGTGACGGCTCTTCCCTATTTGGAGCATGTTCGACATGGGTTTTTCTGTGCATGTGTAGGGAACAGGAGACTTGTTGCCGGACACACAGCAGGGGAACAGCTGGCGTTACTGAACCCCACTAACACTATAGCTTGTGTATTGGTCTGTGGACACGACACTTCTGAGCAGCAACTGGCAGTGTTGTAGCACAGGGAGTAGAGTTCAGGTGGTAGAAAGATGAACATAACAGGAGACATGGATAACGTTGCGAACCAGTTATTTAATCTGAAAACGGACAGACAAATTCTGGCGAGATCCATGCCTTGTTCATTTTCAGAAAAGTAAGCCGGTCTACATTATCGGAGGATAGTCGCATGCGACGGTCTGTTAGTACACCACCTGCGGCACTAAAGACGCGCTCCAATAATACACTGGCAGCAGGGCAAGCCAGCACCTCCAATGCATACTGGCTAAGCTCTGGCCATGTATCCAGCTTAGAGACCCAAAACTTGAATGGGGAAGAGCCATCTGGGAGTACACTGAGAGGGAAAGACATGTAGTCTGTCACCATCTTACGGAAACGTTGCCTCCTGCTGACTGGAGCCGTCTCGGATGGTGTAGACATTGGTGGCGCTGCCACAAAACTTCGCCACATTTGGAACATACTGGTCTTGCCCTGTGCAGATGCGCTGCTTGTGCTCCCTCTTGTTGCAGAGCTGTCTCCACTGCCTCGACGCACAGAGCTGCTTTGTAAAGCAGTAGCAGTGCTCTCGGCTGGAATGGAGAACATTATGGATTGCACCAGTGTGTCTTGGTACTCCCGCATTTTACGCTCCCGGTTCAACGGTGTGATGAGGCTTTGTAAGTTGTCCCGGTAGCGAGGGTCTAGGAGGGTGTACACCCAATAATCAGACGTGGTGAGAATGTGGGCGATGCGGCGGTCGTTTCTCAGGCACTGCAGCATGAAATCAACCATGTGCTGCAGACTCCCAACTGGCAAAGAAACGCTGTCCCCTGCAAGAGGCGTCATCTCTGCCTGCTCTGCATCACCCCACCCTCGCTCTACATACTGACTAGAGCGTTGTGTACCTCCCTCTGGAGCGATGTCTTCCTCCTCCATTGACTCCTCCTCATCCTCCTCACAAAGTGAACACTGCCCAGCCCTTTGTGAGGAACCACGTTGCGCTGACTGTCCAGAAGGTGATGGAATTTGTGACTCCTCATCCTCCACCTCTTCCAAAACCTCATCCCTTATTGCTTGCAGTGTTTTTTGAAGCAGGCAGATAAGGGGGACAGTCAGGCTGACTAGTGCATCATCTGCACTCGCCATCCGCGTTGACTCATCAAACGCACGCAAAACGTGGCAGATGTCCTTCATAGAGGCCCACTCAGTAGTGGTGAAGTGTGAACGACGCAAATTGCGAGTTGATTGCGCCTGATGCAGCTGATTCTCCATTACTGCTGGCTGCTGCTCACACAACCGCTCCAACATATGTAACGTGGAATTCCACCTGGTGGGTACGTCACATATGATGCGATGTTCAGGAAGGCGAAATCTGCGTTGCAGAGCTGCAATGCGCGATCTGGCCATGCTGGAACGTCGCAAGTGAGCGCACTCTAGGCGGACCTTGTGCAGCAGTGCATCAAGATCCGGATAGTCCCTCAAAAAACTCTGCACGACCAAGTTGAGCACATGTGCCAGACATGGTATGTGAGTGAGGTTGCCAAGGCCCAGAGCTGCCACCAGATTTCGGCCATTGTCACACACTACCAAGCCTGGCTGGAGATTCGCTGGCAAAAACCACACGTCGCTCTCCTGCTTGATGGCATTCCAGAGCTCCTGCGCTGTGTGGCTTCGATTCCCCATGTAAATTAATTTCAGGACGGCCTGTTGACGTTTGGCCACGGCTGTGCTCATATCGGTCGCATCAGGTAAGCGTTCACGGGTCCATGTGGAGGTAGACCGTGACGGCTCCTGCAGCGATGATTCTGAGGAACTGGAGTAGGAGGAGGAGTCAATGTGGACAGACTTGATTCCTGCAATCCTTGGAGTTGGCAGAACACGTACAGCGCCACTCGCAAGATCTGTACCCGGCTCCACAAAATTGACCCAATGGGCAGTGAGGGAAAGGTATCGTCCCTGGCCATGGGTACTGGTCCACGCATCGGTGGTCTGGTGGACCTTGCTACTGACGGCGTTTAGTAGCGCATGTTTAATTTTTCCCTCAACATGCTTTTGCAGACCAGGGACGGCTTGCCTGCTGAAATAAAATCGGCTGGGCACATTGTATTGTGGGACTGCCAATGACATTAAGTCACGGAAACTGTCAGTCTCCACCAGCCTGAATGACAGCATTTCAAGGGACAGGAGTTTTGCAATGCCAGCATTCAGAGCCTGTGCTCGTGGATGGTTTGCCGAGTATGGCCGTCTTTTATCCCATGCCTGTGCTACCGATGGCTGTTTTGTGGCCTGGGAGTGTGAGGATGACAGGGAACTTGCAGCTGTGGGTGGAATAACACTGGGTCTCTGGACAACAGTGACAGAGGTTCTTCCATGGCGATCCTGTGAGGAAGCCGAACCAGCTGTGTGTGAGCTGGAGGAAGAGGCTCCAACACGAGCTGAAGATGTAGGTGCTGCTGTAGGTTGGCCTACATCTCCAGTGTGTCTTTGGAACTCAACCACGTGCTTTGTCCGTACATGTTTCCACATATTTGTGGTATTGAGGTTACTGATATTTTTACCTCTTTTAACTTTTTGATTACACAGCTTGCATTTGACATAGCAAATATCATCTGCAAGTGTGTCAAAAAAGGACCACGCAGTGCAAGTCCTGGGAGCGCCCGGTTTGGCTGTTGGAAGAGAACTGCTACGAACGGGTGCCAAACTGGAGGCTACAGGCAACCGAGTCTGCAGCCTACCTCTCCCTACTGTTTGGACCGTTGGGGCAATCTCTTCCTCAGAGCTGCTACCACCACCTTCCTGTTCCTCACG
Organism: Oophaga sylvatica; assembly: GCA_033576555.1. Lineage (NCBI taxonomy): Eukaryota > Metazoa > Chordata > Amphibia > Anura > Dendrobatidae > Oophaga > Oophaga sylvatica. The sequence continues at coordinate 163,308,464 of JARQOD010000004.1, read as the reverse complement.
CCATGTTGGGTCTTGGACCTCATCATCTCCACTACCCTCTTCCAACACCTGCTGCTGTTGGGTGGTCTGGCCAGCACCTTGCTCAACAGAAAATGGCACCTGAGTCTCATCATCATCAGATGCGTTCTGCGGTGTGCTGACCATCGGCACTGGCTCACCCGCCTCTTCACATTCAGAGAGACACAGCTGTTGCGCATCACTGTATACTGCCTCTTCTTCACATTCCAGAATTCTGCTTGGCTGGGCCCCTGTTTGCAAGCCAACAGATTCTGAGAACAGAAGCAGAGACTCAGCTGGCTCCAGTTCAGAACTCTCTGACTGCCTGGGCAATTTGGCAGGCGGTGAAGAGACAGATGGTTGTTCAACAGTGCTGTGGTCCTGAGAGGAGGTGGAAGGAATTGAAG
>JARQOD010000004.1:163256135-163307960 GCA_033576555.1 Oophaga sylvatica | reverse complement strand
ATTGTTAATCCCAAAAGAAAATAGATTTTCAGTAAACCCAAAGGGGACATTTTTGTATTTGGGCCCCAAAATGTCTTGAGCATAGATTCACGTCTCGCCAGACGTTTTGGGGAAAATTGCCCCCAAATTGAAAGGATGAATCCAGCTCCAAGATATAAAAAAAAAAAATTTTTAAAGAAAAACAAAAAAAAATTTTGGTATAGGTTGAAAGGGGGAATAAAAAAGGGGGGTTTTTTTCTGGAAAAAAGAGTCCCTTTTCTCTACTGACTGAGCGCGTTTCCAAACAACCCAGTTTTTTCTTAGATCGGGAATAAAGAAGGCGTGGGGTAATTTTTTACGTCAGTTGTGATATGAAAAAGGAAAATTCAATTACCACAAGAAAAAGGGCAAAAAATGAAAAAAAAAAATTTAAAAAAAATAAAAGAAAAAAAAGGGACCTGATAATAAAGAATAAAATATTAAAAATGAAAACATGTTTCATTTTTAAAGGTTTAACCCAAAATGGAACCAGGGGTTTTTAAACATATAAACCCAAAAAAGCTTCCTGTCACGTATTTTTCCTCCCCGGGTTGCCACATCGTTGGATCTATTTTTAATTTGTTTATTGAAAAAACCCGGAAAGTGGAAATTTGCGATTTTTTTACAGTGGGGGAAAATGTTTGGGAAAAATTTAGGGATACCAGAATGGCGGCTGCAAAATTTTGTTTAGATGTTCTCTGATTCTTTTTTTTCAATTTACAAATTTGGGGAAACCAACATTTTTTGGGTTTCCCATGCTGAACATGCTAAAATTGAAAACCCCAAAAAACTCGTTTTGCAAACCCAAAAAACTTTTTAGGTTATATAATTGTTCTTTTCTGCTGTTGGGGAAAAGTCAGAGATTTTTTAGCTGTATGAGGTTTTAGAGGGGAAAGTTTTTACACCTAAAAAAAACCTTTTGTCGTAAACCCATGCAATTTTTTTTGGTTTTTAGAAAATTGAAAAAAACTAGGGAGAAAAAAAACTCCCCAGATTTGGCGCACTTTTTGACACTTTTTTTATACCATTTTTTAAAAATATTATCCAAAATATCTTCTTTTTCGAATTTTTAAAATTTAAACGGGGGACAATTTTGGGAAAATTTAGCCTTAAAATGGGAGCTATCCCCGTGGTACAAAGATTTGGGGGTTTGGAGTTTAATTATTTGAATGATCGAAACTATTATTAGGGTAAATAAGTTCCTTTCGGGACTTGTATCAGCAATTTGAAAAGCTTGATTTTTGGGCCCAAACCCTGGATAATCCTCTTAGTAGACTTTTTTTTTAAATTTTTTTCAAGTTTTAAAAAAGGGGAATCATCGCTCCCAATTACTTTTTTGGCTCTCTTTAGTTTTTTTTACAGGGTTGCTTTAAATTGGTGTGTGGGGATGGAAAAATTATGGGAATGCCAAAATGGTTTTTTCCCTGCTTTTTTTTCTTGCGATATGTGAAAACTAGAAATAGGTAAAGGGGAAAATTTTCCCCGAAAACAGGTTAAGAAGATTAATAGACTGTTTGTAAAAAGAATGTGTTTTTTTAAAAATTAAAAAGATTATTTTTTAATAAAATTAAAAAATTTTGGAAATTTGAGAAACATCCCCTTCCCAAACCCAAAAAATAAATCTTTAAAATGTATCGGGAGTTTTCATTGCATAGATGTAAAAAATGGTTTGGGCCCCAACAGTAAAAAATATAAATGCCCTTTCCCACCATGTCATTCCCAAAAAATTTGCCACAAGGGGGAATTTTTGGCCCCCCATGGAAACTCCATTTTTTTAAAGAAATTTTTTTTTTAAACCCCCCAAAGAAAATAATTGTGGGTTACCCAAAAATGCAAAACTAAAATAAAAATTCTTTGAATTCAACAGTATACGCCAAAAATTTTTAAATAAAAATAAACTGCAGTAATAGCCACTCTATAGGGAAAAGAAAAGTATTTAGTAAAATTAACTTCCCATGTTACCCCATGCCCCAGGAGTTTTCCCTTTTAACACCCTAAAAAACAAAAGAAGAAAATCCCCCCCCGAACTTTAAAAATTACCCGGGGCCCCCCCTCCCTTGTACTGGGGGTTTGGGAAACGGGTATAAAAGCCATTCCCCCAAGTGTTCTTTTAAGGGAACCTATACCAAAAAACTATAGGATGCATAGGTGTTTTTTTTGCTTTTAGGCAAAGCGTGGGTATAAAATTGGAATAAAGGATTTTTAATAAAAACGTTCCCCATTTGGGATTTTGTAAAAAACCCCACGAAAAAAACCCAAAAACAAAAATAAGTTCCCTTTTTAAGTATCTTTGTCAGAAAAACAGGGTATTGGTGGAAATGAAAATTTTTCAAATTCATTGAGCCCAAAAACCCGAAAAACCCCCTTTTTCTGACATCATGATTAATAATTTTTTTTTGCCCTGGGTTTTGGGTTTAATTAATTTCTTTGATTTGAAAATTAGCCAAAAAAATTTTTTAAGGGAAATTTTCTGGATGTCAGCCCCTAGAGTTTCGTTTTTCTTTCTCCACTTGTTTTGGAATTTTGTCCTGGGTTTAAGGGTTTTTTGTTTTAAACCCCGAGGGTAACAATCTTTTTGTTCTCAAAATTAATAGTATCAAGTTCTTTTTGAGAACCAAAAAGGTGTTTTGTTTCCCAAAAAAAACCTTTCCCTGGAAAATTTATTTAAAAAATGCTGGGGAAATTTTTTGAACATTACCCTTTCAGAAAAAAAAAGTTTCTTCACGTGAGGTCCCCTTATATAATTTTTTGATGTCTTTTAGGTTGAAAAAAAAAAATTTTAAATTTGAATTTTTAGGAAACCCCAAAAATTTTGGGTTTCCCTTTGACCCAAGTTTAATTTCAATTATCTGACAAAAAATTGGGGTGACAAGTTTTTAAATTTCATTTTGGGTGGGGTTTTTTTTGAAATCCTCAGCCCAACCCTTTGAAAAAAACTTTGATTGTTTTGGGGTTTTCTACCGGGCCCTCCTTTATGCGTTTTTTGAAAGTTTTTTTTTCCCTGGGGTTTTTTATAAAAATTGGTCTGTTTACTTATTGGATTTATTTGTCTTTAATGTAATGGACCCTCCTTTGTACAAACTCAAAATGAGCCCCCTTGAAAAAAACTTAAGTTTGGGATCAGAAGAGGAAAAAAAGTAACCCTTTAAATTTTTAAAAGGTTGGGTACATTTTTTTAAATAGACCCTTTTGTAGGGGTTGGGTTTTTCCCAAACTGCCCCATTCATGACTTGTCAAATTTTTTGTAAACAAAAAAATCTCTTTGAAATTTTTTTTTTTTTAAATTTTAAATTTTAGATTCCTCCTGAGTTTTTTATTTTCAATTTTTGGGCTTTTTGAAAATCTTATGCTGTGATGCATTTTAGACCCTTTTTAGATAATTTTATTTTTATTCCCATCAGTTGGGTGTTAGACAACTCACAGCTTCATATTTTTAAAGAAATTTGTTGCATGAGCTGATTAAAAGCAGTTGGAAAGAATGGTTTTTACACTCTCCCCCGAAATCAGGATGAACCTGTTGTGGGAATTTTTTTTATTTTTAAAAACCCCTGGGAAATCAAATTCTGGGAAAGGGAAATTTTTCCAAAGAAAATTTGGGATCCCCCCAGATAGGGGGTTTTTTTAAGGGAAGTCATTTCACTTCGTGCTTTTTTTTAAAATTTCTTGGAAAAGGCCTTGCATCCTTGCTAGTGGTTTGGGAAAACTTGAAGAGCATTTCCTTTCGGGCGGGATCTTTTTAAGGAACCCATAGTAAATGAAATAAAAATTCACTGTGCAGAGAAAAAAAAACACACTCGGTGGGTTTTTTATGAAAAAAAGAGAAAGGCCCAATTTAATAAAAATGTTGCCCCAATAAAATTTGCCCCAAAAAGGGCGGGCCAAAACATATTTCGGTACTAAAAATTTTCTGAAAATTAGAGGAGCCCAAAAAGGCAAAAAAAAAAATGAAAAAGGGAAAAACAGTTTTTTAAAGCTCCCCCAAAAGGGCCCGTTGTACGTCTTTAAAAACCGCCCAAACCCCAAAAAAAAACAAAAAAAAAAAAAAAAAATTTTTTAAAAAACCCCCCCCCCCCCCCCCCCCCCCCCCCCCCCCCCTTTTTTTTTTTTTTTTTTTTTTTTTTTTTTTTTTGGCCAGGAACTTACCCTTTTAATGGTGGGAATCAACCCCCCGTTCGAGGGGTAAAAATGTCTCAGTCTTGCCGTCGTTGTTTTACCCTTTCCCGGGCCCCCCGTTGTTGTAGGAGTCTCTCCCCCAAAAATTGGTTTTTTCCCCCCTCGCGATTCCCGTCCCGCATCTGGGCCAAAAGTTTAATAACCCCTTCGGTGGGGTGTTACATCCCCCTTTCCAGGGGGCTCCTTTGCAATGTCTAGAAGGAAAGCCGGGGTGCTGTCTGTACAAGGCCCCTTTAAACCGGAGAACCCCTAGAGGTTGTTCTCTAATGGAGAACACTAGGGATGGCAGAAGGGGAATCCCCAAACTCGGCCAATTTCCCTTCTCCAGTCCTTCTTCAACCTCTCCCCCAGGGGTTTTGTCTGCGGATGGTACATGATGTGCTACGTTGGGAAAACCTGGAGGGCCTTACACAACTCCCATTCCCTTGGGAAACGGGCCTTTGGTCTGTCAGGATCTTTTTGGGCTTTAACCCAACCAGGAAAAAATTCGAATTTAAACTAAAGTCCCCATATCTGGTGGGGGGGGGTTTCTCAGTGGAACCCTCCTTGGGGTTTCGCCCCGCTTTTGGTAAAATTCCCACCAGGATGTTTGATGACCTCTGGCTTACTTAACAAAAGGCCCCCGGACCAGTTCCTTGGCAATCCATTTAAAATGGGTTTCGTTTAAGGGTAATGGAACTTGGGGACGGCAAAAGTGGGATGCAGAAGTAGAAAGCTGACAGGTGGGGGGGCCGGATCGACAGAAATTTTTCAATGCCTTGTAACAACCCCGGGCCCGTAAAACCTTGAAGGACCACTTTGGGGGTTTTTTTTATGCGTTTGATGCCCCCCCAAAAACCAAAGGCATGGGGGAAGATCTTGTACCCCTTTTCCTTTGGGGCCCGGGACTAAAAGGTGCTGTTTAGGATCCCCTCTGGGTTGGAGCCGATGTTTTCTTTCAAAAACTAGGGAAAACAGGGGGCAGGGAGCGTAGTAGAAGGCAGGCCGAGGTCGGGTTTTACAGGGAAGCGGGGTTTGTAGCAGGGGAAACAGGCAAATAACGTAAGGGCCCGGTTTGGGAGCCGGGGGGTGGTAACCGGAAGGGGAAATTTTGGTTTTTGCAGAGGGCAGGCCGAAAAGAAATCTGTGGGCAGGGGGGTGGATCCCCCGGGGGGCCCCCAGTTTTTGTAACAGCGGGGAACAGCAGGAGAAGGGCTTGACTAAGGCGGGAAAGCCCCCCCCAAAATAATCTCGCAATGCACCCCCACGGGGCCCCGGTTTATATAGGGTGTGTAATTGGCAATCAGGGCCCCCCCCTTTCAAGAGAGCACTGGTGTACCCAAATCGGGGAAAAACAGTCAAGGGTAGGGGGGGTTCAGCAAGGAATTTTGGGCAGCCAGCAGAATAGCCCCGATGGTAGAGCTGTGGCCGGGGGGGAACAAGAGGTACTGGGTTCGACTCCGGGGCCCAGCGCACTAATACTTCCCCTCACTATTTAGTGCCCTTGATATAGAAATTTCCCTTCTTGGACTGCACAGTTCGAAAACCCCCCTTTGGTTTCGGGACCCCCCCCCCAGCCCCTTGGGAACCCCTATTTTTGGGAAACGTGTTGGGTGGACTTCAGTTTCTGGGGCCCCCCTCTGTTGGTTCTGAGGGTTTAAAACCTATGTTAAAACAGAAAAAGTCCACCCCCTGAAATTTTGATGAAGGGGTAATCAGGTGGGACGGCCCGGGCCCTTAAATAAAAGTGAGCTGCCCTCCCATGACCCTTTCGCCGGTGTTCAATTGTTCTTCCTCATCTAGGTTGGAAATTTGCTTGCTTTTTGCTGTTCCTGCTATTATTCGATTTAAAATTTCTTTCTGGGTTTTTTTTCTTTTGGTTTATTTTCCTTGGGTTTTTTTCTGCCTTTCTTTTGAGTTCAAACCCGGGGCCCTTGGGGGCTTGGGGGTCTCGTTCCTTTTTTAATTTGGTTTATTTTTCTCTGTTCCCGTGAAATTTTTTCTGCTGGGTAGCTGTGTTTTTCCACAGAGAAACTGATATAGGTGGTCGAGAAACCCCGGGGGTCTCAGCATTTTTGGGGAAATTTGAAATGGTTTGGGGTTTTTTTCCCAGGGTTTTGTTGGGGTTTGGGAGAAAAGTGTTTTCTCCTGTACTATCTTCCCAGTTCAATTTGGGCCCCCAGCGTTTGCTAAATTTTTTTCTGTCTGTGTTGTGTTTTCCTCTGGTCTAACCCCATTTATGTTTGGGGTTTTCCTTTTTTATGGGGCTTTTACTCCGGGGCAGTTAGTTTTCCCTTTTCCAGTATCAGGGGTAGTTTAATCTCTCCGGCGGTGTGAGGGGGTCTAGGGCACCGTAGGAACGTCCCACGGCTACTTCTAGTTGTGCGGTTAGTTTAGGGGTCTGAAACCTATTAAAACCCCCAACCTCTTGGTATTTTGGCTGCCTTGCGGTTTTTTGCTCCTCCCCTTTCCTAGCGCCTAAACAAAAAATTTTCCTATGTATTAAAATCAATTTTCGATTTTACATTTTTTAACCTCTTCTTTTTTTGTTTTCGCTTTTTCTTTCTTTTGCCCCCCTTTCCCTTCCCCAAAACCCAAAATTTTTTTACTTTTCTGTAAAAATGCCATGTAAACAGCTTTTTTTTTGGCAGGAAAAAGTTGTTCTTTTAAATTTCCCCCTTTTTGGGGTTTTTAAACATATCTTGTACTGGAAAAATGAGAAAAAAAACCAGTTTTTAAAATTTCCACGTTTTTTTTTTTTTTTTTTTTTTCTAGTTCGAAAAATGCTAAAACTGCCCTGCCAAAAATGATTTTTCCAGGTCATTACGATTTCATGGGGACCCCAAAAATTTGTTAGGTTCTTTTTTTTTTAAGGGGTTGAAAAAAAAATCCAAACTTTGGTTAAAAAAAAAGGGGCCTTTTTCCCAAGACCTTTTGTGTCTTATTTTTTTTTTGGGAAAATTTTTGGGGGCTGCGTGAAAGCTTATTTTTTGTCCCACCCAAGCTAAAGGTTTTTTTTGATCCCATTTTGGTGTAGTTATGTTTTTTTGATCACCCCTTATTGGATTTTATTGCAATGTAGCGGTGGAAATAGAGTTTGGAAATGGAAAAAAGGTCGGTCCCCATTCAAAAAAATTTCCACTTTGCCAAAATCGGGGTTGCCCAGGGCGAAACCCCACCATGCGAGAAGGGGTCGGCCCAGCGGGGCGGGCGACCGTGTGCCAAAGGTGGTTTTTTCCCGAAAAGCTTGCAGGCCCCCTTTTTCATCCAATGGCAAGGCGCATTTTCTTGGGGTACCCAGATTTTACATGGGCAGCGGCCAAACCATCTTAGAGAAAGGGTTTTCAGTGATTGGCTTGCTTTTTGTGGCGTCACAGTGGCTATAAAAGCCCCGACCATCGAAACCCCCATTTTACTTCTGCCCATCTTTTTGCGTAGGGGGGTTTGCTGCCCCTGTTTCTCGTAAGGGGAGAGGGTTTGTCAGGAAAGAAAAAGGGAAAATTTTGTGCTTTTGCTGGTTTGCAATTGGCTGTTTCCCGTTAGTGTGCAGTGACAGGGGGGAAGGAAAATTTTTTTTGCGTGCAGCAGGCTGGTTTTTTAGGGTGGGCCCGCCGTGACAGGGGGGATTTTTTTTTGTGCAGCAAAACCCGAGCTTTGGGAATAGGCTGCCGGAAACTTTTTATTGCTGTGGGGTACATTTCGGGGCAGACTGTTTTTAAAACCAAAAAAATAATTTTTTCTTTTTTTTGCACAGTTCCCCGGGGGTTAATTTTTTCCCACCGTTTTTGAGCGGGCCCCTCCCCACTTACCGTGTAAAGGCTGGTATCACGGTTTGGGGCCCGGGGAAAAATTTTTTTTTTTTTTTAAAAAAATTTTCCCCCCCCCAAAAAAAAATTTTTTTTCCCCTTTTTTTTTTTTTAAAAAGGGGGGTTTTGGGGGGTTTTTTTCTTTTTTTAAAATTTTTTTGTTTTTTTTGGGTTTTTTTTTTTTTTTGGGATTTTTTTTTCCCCCTTTAAATTTTCCCCCCCCAAAAATTTGGGGGGGGCCCCCCAAAAGGGGCCCCGGGGGGGAAAAATTGGGGGGGGCCCACCCCCCCTTTTTTTTCCCCTTTTCCGGCCCCCCCCCCGGGGGGGTTTTTTTTTTAAAAAAAAAACCCCCCTTTTTAAAAATTTGGGGGTTGGGTTTTTTGGGGGAAAAAAAAAAAAAAAAAAATTTTTTTTTTTAAAAAGGGGGGGCCCCGGTGTTTTTTTAAAAAAAAAAAAAAAGGTGGGGAATTTGGGGGGAAAACCCCCCCCGGGGGGGAAAAAGGGGGGGTTTTTTGGGGGAAACTTTTTTTCCCCCCCGGGGGCCCCCTTTAAACAAAGAAAAAAACCCCCTTTTTTTTGGGCCCCCCAAAAAAAAAAAATTTTTTTTTTTGGGGGGGGGGGCCCCCCCCGGGGGGGGGCCCCCCCCCTTAGGGGGGGGGCCAAAAAAGGGGGTTTTTGGGCCCCCAAAAAAAGGGGGGAAAAAAACCCAAATTTAAAAAAAAAACCCTTTTTACCCGGGGGCCCCCCGGGGGGTTTTTGTTTCTTTTTTTTAAAAAAAACCCCAAAAAAAAAATTTTAAATTTTTTAAAAAAGGGCCCCAAAAATTTTTTTGGGGGTTTCCCCCCAATTGGGGGTTTTTTTCCCCCCTTTAAAAAAATTTTTTCCCCCTTTAACCCCTTTTTTTTTTTTTTTTTTAAAAAAAAATTTTTTCCCTTTTTTTCCCCCCCCAAAAAAAAACCCAAAAACCCCTTTTAAAAAAACCCCCCCCAAAAAAACCCCCCTTTTTTTTTAAAAAACCCTTTTTTTGGGCCCCCCCCCCAAAAAAAACCCCAAAATTTTTTTTCCCCCAACCTTTTTTCCGACCCTTTTTTTCCCTTTTTTGGGGGAAAAAAAGGGCCCTTTTTGGGGGGGGAAAAAATTTTCCCCGGGAAAAAACCCCCTTAAAAATCCCGGGGGGTTTTTTTCCGGGTTTTTTAAATTTTTTTTTGGGCCCAAAATTGGGGGGGGGTTTTTTCCCCTTTTGGGTTTTAAAAAATTTTTTTTTTAAACCAAAAAAAAGGGGGTTTTTTCCCTTTTTTTTTTTAAATTTTTTTTTTTTTTTAAAATTGGAAAAAGGGAAAAAAATTTTTCCCCCCCCCCCTTTTTTTCGTTTTTTTCCCCTTTTTTTTTCCCCCCTCGGCCCGGGGCCTTTTTTTTAAATTTTGGGGGTTTTCCCCCCCCTTTTTTTTTTCCCCCCCCGGGGGGTTTTTCCTTTTTAAATTTCCCAACCCCCCTTTTTGGGGTTGGGTTCCCCGGAAAAAATTTTTTAAATTTTTTTCCCCCCTTCCCCCTTTCCCTTTTTAAAAATTTTTTTTTCCCCAAAAACCCCCCCAAACCCCGGGGTTTTTTTTTAAAAATTTTTTTTTTAAAAAAAAAACCCCCCCTTTTTTCCCCCCCCCCTTTTTTTTCCCCCCCCCAAAAAAAAAAACCTTTTTTTTTTTCCCCCAAATTTTAAATTAAAAAAAAAAATTTTTTTTTAAAAAAAAAAAAAATTTTTTTTTAAAAAATTTTTTTTTTTTCCCTAAAAGGGGGGGGTTTTTTTTTTAAAAAAAAAAAACCCCCGGGGGGGGGGGGGGGGTTTTTTTTGGGGGTTTTTTTTTTAAAAATTTTTGGGGGCCCCCCCGGGGGGGGAAAAACCCGGGGAAAACTTTTTTTTTGGGGGGGCCCCCCCTTTTTTTGGGGGGAAAAAAATTTTTTTGCCCCCCCCCCTTTTTTTTTTTTCCCCCCAAACCCCCTTTAAAAAAAAAATTTAAAATTTTTTTTTTTTGGGGGCCACCGGAAAAACCCCAAAATTTTCCCCGGGGGGGTTTTAAAAAAAAACCCCCCAATTTTTTTTAAAAAAAAAGGGGTTTTTTTAAAAAAAAAAGGGGAAAAAACCCAAATTAACCCCATTTTTTTTTAAAAAAATTTTTCCCCCCGGGAAGGGGGGGGGGCCCCCCCCTTTCCCCTTTTTTTTAATTTAAAAAGGGTTTTTTTTTTTGGGGGTTAAAAAAATTTTTTTTCCCCCCCCCAAAAAAAAAGGGGGGGGGCCCCACCCCTTTTTTTCCCCCAAAAATTTTTTTTTTTTAAAAAAAAAAAAATTTTTTAAAGGGTTTAAAAGGAAAAACCGGGGGTTTTTTTTTTTTTTTTTTAAAAACCCAAAAACCCCAAAAATTTTTTTCCCCCCCTTTTTAAAAAAAACCCCCCCCCAAAAAAAAAAGTTAAAAAAAAAAAAACCCCCCCCTTTTCCCAAAAAATTTTGGGGTTTGGTGGGGGTTTTTTTTTTTAAAAAACCCCCCCCCCAAAAAACCCCGGCCCTTTTCCCCCGGGGAAAAAAAAAAGGGGGAAAAAAGGGGGAAAAAAAGGGGGGAAAAGCCCCCCAAAAAATTTGGTTTTTCCAAAAAATTTTTTGGGGGGTTTTTTTTTTTTTTAAAAAAATTTTGGGGGGGAAAACCCGGAAAGGGAAATTTGAAAATTTTTTTTTGGGGGGTTTTTCTTTTTTAAAAACCCCCCCTTTGGGGCCCTTTTCCCCCACCCCCCCCCCAAAAACCCCCCCCCGGGGGGTTTTTTTTTTCCCCCCCCCCCAAAAATTTTAAAAAAAATTTTTTCCAAAAAAATTTTTTTTCCCCCCAAACCCCCCCCAAAAAACCCCTTTTTTTTTTGGGTTTTTTGGCCTTTTGGGGCCCCCCCCAAAATTTTTCGGGGGGAAAAAAAAATTTTTTTTCCCCCCCCTTTTTTTTAAAACTTTCCCCAAAAGTTTAGAAAAAAGGGGGTTTTTTGGGTTTTTTTCCCCCCCCCTTTTAAAAAAAATTTTTTTTTGGGGTTTTTTTTTTTTTTGGGGAAAAAGCCCGGAAAACCAAAAAATGGAAAACCCCCCCCCCAAAAAAAAATTTTTTTTAAAGGGAAATTTTCCCCCTTTTTCCTCCCCCCTTTTTTTGGGGCCCGGGGGGAAAAAAAAATTTTTTTTTGGGGGGAAAAAAAATTTTCCCCTTTTCCCAACCCCCCCTTTGGGGGCGGGGGGGTTTTTTTTTTAAATTTAAAAAGGGGGGGGCCCAAAAACCCCCCTTTAAATTTTAAAGGGGCTTTTTTGGGGGGGGTTTTTTTTTTAAAAAAAACCCCCCCGGGGGCCCCGGGGGTTTCCCCAAAACCAGGGGAAAAAGGGGGGCCCCCCTTTTTTGGGAAAAAAAAAATTTTTTTTGGGGAAAAAAGGGCCCCAAAAAACCCTTGGGGGGTTTTTTTGGTGGTTTTTTTAAAAATTTTCCCCCGGAAAAAAAAGGGGGAAAGGGGCCCCTTTTCCCCCCCCTTTTAAAAAATTTTTAAAACCCCCCCTTTTAAAATTTTTTCCCAAAAAAAAAAAAGGGGGAAATTTAAAAACCCCCTTTTTGGGGGGGAAACAAAAACCCAAAAGGGGGTTTAAAATTTTTTTGGGGAAAAAAAAAAAAAAAAAAGGGGGGAAAAAAAAAAAAAAAAGGGGAACCCCCCCCCCCCAAAAAAAAAAAAAAACCCCTTCCAAGGCAAAAAAAAAAAATTTTGGGGTTTTCCTTTAAAAAAAGGGGGGGGAAAGGGGGGGCCCCCCCTGGGAAAAAATTTGGCCCTTTTTAAAAAGGAGGTAAAAAAAAGCCGGGGAAAAAAATTTTTTTTAAAAAGGAAAATTTTCCCCCCTTTTTTTTTTCCCCCAGGGGGTTTTTTGGGGGGGGGGAAAACCCAAAAATTTTTTTCCCCCCCAAAAAAAAAAAAAAAATTTTTTTTTTTTTAAAAAAAAAAAAGGGAGGGGGGAAAAAAAGGGGGTTTTTAAAAATTTTCCCACCCCCCCCCCCAAAAAAAAAACCCCCCCCAAAAAAAAGGGGGGAAAAAATTTTTTGGGGAAAAAAACAAAAAAAAAAAAAAACCCCCAAAAAAAAAAAAAAAAAAAAACCCCCCCCCCCTTTTTTTAAAAAAGGGGGGTTTTTTAAAACCAAAATTTTTTTTGGGTTAAAAAAACCCCGGGGAAAAAATTTTAAAAAAAAAATTTTTTTGTTTTTTTTTGGAAAAAAAATTTTTAATTTTTTTAAAAACCTTTTTAAATTTTTTTTTTAAAAAAATTTTTTAAAAGGGGGGGAAAACCCCGGGAAAAAAAAGTTTTTTTTTTTTTGGGGGGGAAAAAAAAGGAGTTTAAAAGGGGGTTAAATTAAAAAAAAAAAAAAAATTTTTTTAAAAAAAAATTTCCTTTAAAAAAAAAATTTTTTCCCCCCCCTTTAAAAAAACCAAAAAAAAATTTTTTTTTTTCCCCCCCGGGTTTTTGGTTTTTTTTTGGAATTAAAAAAAAGGGGAAAAAAAAAATTTCCCCCCCCCTTGGACTGCACAAATTGAAAGGATGAATCCAGCTCCAAGAAAATATAAAATAAAAAATCTTTTAATGATAACAAATAAAAATAGGTATAGGTTGAAAGGGGACATACAAAACGGGTTATACGGGTAAAAGAGTGCCTGTCTCACAGACTGAGCGCGATTCAAACAACACAGTGTTTCTTAGACTCAGAATGAAGCAGGCGTGAGGGTAATTTATACAGTCAGATGTGATATGCAAAGACAATCAATTACACACAAGAAACAAGCAACAAATGAAAAATAAAATTAACAAAAAACTAAAAGAAAAAGAAAAACCGACCTGATAATAAAGAATGAATAATTAATAATGCAACATGATTTCATTCTTAAGGTTTAATCCAAATGGAACAGAGTGTTTAACATATAAATCCAAAAAGCTTCTCTGTCACGTAGCTTTCTCTCCCTGTTGCCACATAGTGGATCTATATTAATTTGTTCTATTGCAAAAACCTGAAAGTGAGTAATTTGTCGATTATGTACAGTGAGAAAATGATTGGATAAATTAGAGATACCACGAATGGCAGGCTGCAGAATATTGTATAGATGTTCTCTGATTCTATTTTTCAATTTACGAATTGTGGAACCAACATATTGGAGTTTGCGTGCTGAACATGCTATAATGTAAACCACAAACTCAGAATTGCAAATCAAAAAACTTTTTATGCTATATAAGTGTTCATTTCTGCTGTCTGAGAAAGTCAGAGATTTTTTTAGCATGTATGCAGGTTTTAGATGGAAAGTTACTACACCTATAAAAACCTTTTGTCGTCAACCAATGCAATGGTTTTTGGTTTTTATGAGAATTGTAAAAACTAGGAGAGAAAAAAACTACCCAGAGTAGGCGCACATCTTGACACTATTTTTATACCATTTTTTAGAATATTATCCAAAATATCATCATTTTTCAGAATATTTAAATTACGGTGGACAATATTGGAAATAGCCTTAAAATGGGAGCTATACGTGAGTACTAAGACTGGCTGTTTGAGAGATAAATTATTTGAATGATCGTAACTATTATTAGGGTAAATAAGATCCTTTCTGGACTTTGTATCAGCAATTTGAAAAGCTTGATTAATGGTCCAACCTGGATAACTCCTCTTAGTAGGACTTTTTTTAGATTCATTTTTTCAAGATTAAAAGAGGAATCATCGCTGCAATTACGTTTGGCTCTCATAGTTTCAATACAGGGATTGCGTTAATGGTGTGTGAGGATGGAAACTATGGGCATGCAAAATGGTGTTTCCTGCAGTTTTCTTGCGATATGTGCAACTAGAAATAGGCTGAAGTGGAATACCCGATAAACAGAGATCAAGAAGATTAATAGACTGTTTGTCAAAAGAATGTGTAAATTTTAAATTAAAAAGATTATTATTAATATAATTTAAAAAATTGGAAATTTGAGAAACATCATCATTCCAAATCAATAATAAATCATCAATGTATCTGGAGTATCATTGCATAGATGTAAAAAATGGATTGTCAACAGTAAAAATATAAATGTCCTCCCACCATGTCATTACCAAATTAGCCACAGATGGGGAATATTTGGCCCCCATGGAAACTCCATTATTTTAAAGAAATTTTTTTTTATCAAAAAGAAAATAATTGTGGGTTAGCAAAAATGACAAAACTGAAATAATAAAAATCTTTGAATTCAACAGTATACGCACAATATTTATTTAAATGAAACTGAACTGCAGTAATAGCCACTCTATATGGAAAGCAAGTATATAGTGAAATAACTTCACATGTTAGCCATGTCCAGCGAGAATTCCAATTAACATCCTGAAACAAAAGAAGAACATCTCTCGAATCTTTCAAATAGCCAGGCACCCTCTGTACTAGGGGTTGTAAACTGGTATCAAGCCATTCTCCCAAGTGTTCATTTAATGAACCTATACCTGAAACTATAGGATGCATAGGTGTTTTTATGCATTTTAGGCAAAGCGTGTGTATAAAATTGGAAATAATAGGATTTTCTACATAAAGACGTTCCGATTGAGATTTAGTAAAAAAACCTCACGAAAAACCAAAATCAATAATAAGCTTACATTCATAAGTATCTTTGTCAGATAACAGGGTATTGGTGGCAGTGACATAATCAAGTTCATTGAGAACAACAACTGAAAACCCTTTGTCTGACATCATGATAATAATATTTTTGCATGATTTTAGCTTAATTAATGCTTCTGATTCGACATTAGACAAATTATTTTTATAAGAATTTACTGAGATGTCAGCCACTAGAGTACGTATTTCTTTCTCCACATTGTCTTGGAATCTGTCCATGAATGAAGGGTTTTTAGTTTTAAAACCAGAGATAACACTCATATTGTTCTCAATATTATTCATAGTATCAAGTTCTGTGAGAACCAAAAGAGTGTTTTGTTTCAAAAAATCCTTTCCATGGAATTCATTTAAAACTGCTGGAGAAATTGTTGAATCATTACCGTTCTCAGTAAAAAAATGTTTCTTCACAGTGAGATCCCTTATAAATTTGTTGATGTCTTTTAGAGTTGAAAAAACATTCAAATTTGAATTTGTAGGAACAAAATTAAGTTCCTTCGACAGAAGTTTAATTTCAATATCTGACAAAACTCTGGATGACAAGTTAATTACATCTAGAGTGGGGTTTTCTTGAAGCTCCTCAGCCGACTTCTGAAAAAGCTCTGATTGTCTGTGGTGTTTTCTACCGCCCCTCCTGATGCGTTTTTTGAAAAGTTATTTCTCCGTGGTTTTCGATAATAATTGGTCTGTGACTTATTGGATTTATTAGTCTTGACCTGTAATGGACCATCACTTTGTACATCTCTAGATGAGCCCATTGAAAAATCTTAAGATTCGGGATCAGAAGAGGAAAATGTAACTTGATTTCTATAAAAGGTTCGGGTACATTTTTTTAAAATAGACCTTGGTGTAGAGGGTTGTCTTTCCCATCTGCCCCATTCATAGACTTGATCATTCTTGTAATCAAAAATATCTCTATTGAATTTCTTTTTTTTAAATGTAGTGATAGATTCCTCCAGAGATTGTATTTTCAATTTTAAGTCTTTTTGAAAAACTTCATAGTCTGCTGATGACATTTTAGACTTAAGAGATAATATATTTTTATTCCGATCAGTCTGGATGTTAGACAACTCACAGCTCTCATATTTAATGATTAGTTGCATGAGCTGATTAGAGCAGTTGGAAAGAATGGTGTTACACTCTCCCACGAACTCAGGATTGCAACCTGTTGTGGGAATTTTTTTTATTCTTAAACCCCTAGGAATCATATTCTGGGCAAGGTAATTTTCCAAAGTAATTTGATCCCACCAGATAGGAGTTTCATTAAGGGAAAGTCATTCCACTTCGTGCATAGTTTGTAATAAATCTGGAGAAGCCTCTGCATCCTTGCTAGTGGCTTGAAAAACTTGAAGAGCACGTTCCTTTCTGGCAGGATCTGTTAAGGAATCCATAGTGAATGAAATCAAAATTCACTGTGCAGAGAGAAAAACACACTCGGTCGGTTTTATGACAAAAAGAGAACAGGCACTCAATAATAAACAATGTATGTCCCAATAAAATTTGTCAAAAAGCAGCCAAAACATCATTTCGGTACTGAAATTTCATGAAAATTTAGAGGAGTACGAAAAGGCAGAAACAAATGCAAAAGAAAACAGATTTTCAGCTCACCCTAATGGACACGTTGTACTGTCATAAAACCGACCAAGTGTGTTTTTCTCTATGCACATTGAATTTTGATTTTGATTTAATTCCACTTTTCGACCACTTCGCATGGTCTTTGCCACTTGGCCAGGAACTTACTTTCAATGGTGGGAATCAACACCCAGTCTCGAGGGCTAAACTGTCTCAGTCTTGCCGATCGATTGTATACCCTTTCCTGGGCCACTTGTGCTTGTAGGAGTCTCTCCCTCACAATTGGTTTCACACTCGCGATCCTGTCCTGCATCTGGGCCAAAAGTTCAATAACGCTTCGGTGGGGTGTTACATCAGCTTCCCAGGTCTCCTTTGCAATGTCTAGAAGACGCCGAGGGTGCTGTCTGTACAAGACCTTGAACAGTGAGAACCCCGTAGAGGTCTGTTCTCTAATGGAGAACACTAGGTATGGCAGCAGGCAATCCCAATCTCGGCCATCCTTCTCCACGACCTTCTTCAACCTCTCCACCAGGCTGTTTGTCTGCGGATGGTACACTGATGTGCTACGTTGGGTAACCTGGAGGGCCTTACACAACTCCCTCATTACCTTGGACATGTCCTTTGGTCTGTCAGGATCTCTTTCGGCATACCCAACCAGGAGAAAATACGAACTAACTCACGTGCCATACTCCTGGTGGAGGAGTTTCTCAGTGGAACCTCCTTCGGGTACCGCGCAGCATTGTCCATTACCACCAGGATGTATTGATGACCTCTGGCTTACTTAACTAAGGCCCCGACCAGTTCCATGGCAATCCAGTCAAATGGGACTTCGATTAAGGGTAATGGAACTTGGGGACTGCAGAAGTGGGATGCAGAAGTAGAAAGCTGACAGGTAGGGCCGGATCGACAGAAATTAACAATGCCCTTGTAACACCCAGGCCAGTAAAACCTCTGAAGGACTCACTCTTGGGTTTTATCTATGCGTAGATGCCCACCAAAACATGGCATGGGGCCAGATCTAGTACCCTACGTCCTTAGGGTCCGGGACTAACAGCTGCTGTCGGATCCCGTCTGGTGTGGAAGCCGATGTTACTGCAAACACTAGGGAAAGCAGAGCAGGTAGGTAGTCAGAAGGCAGGCCGAGTTCGTACACAGGAAAGCAGTGTTTGTAGCAGGAAGCAGGCAAATAACGTAGTCAGGTGGCAGCCGGAGGGTCGGTACACAGGAAGGCAGTTCGGTAGCAGAGGAGCAGGCAGATAACGTAATCAGGTGCAGCAGGAGGTCGGTACACAGGAGAGCCAGTGTTTGTATACAGCAGGAACAGCAGGAGAAAGAGCTTGACTAAAGGCTGGAAGCACAATAATCTCGCAATGACACACCCACAGGGCCAGGTTTAATATAGGGTGTGTAATTGGCAATCAGAGGCCCAATCAAGAGAGCACTAGGTGTAGCCAATCAGGAAGAACAGTCAATGGTATCTGGGTTCAGCAAGGAACTTTGCAGCCAGCAGAAAAGCTCAGATGGTAGAGCTGCTGGCCAGTGGACAAGATGGTCACTGGGTTCGACTCCTACAGCTGCACTAATACTTCCCCTCACTATTTAGTGACCTGATATAGCAATTCCTTCTTGACTGCACAGTTCGAGAACCTGGTGTCGGACCTCAGCTCTTGGGCAACCCTATGTTGTGAACGTGTTGGAGATGACTTCAGATCTGGGGCTCCCTCTGTTGGTTGCTGAGGGTATTGAACCTATGTTGAACAGCAAAAGTCCACCACCTGCAATTGATGAATGGTAATCAGGTGGGACGGACTGGCCTGATATAAGTGAGCTGACCTCCCATGATCCTCGCCGGTGATCAATTGTTCTTCCTCATCTAGGTTGGAAATCAGCTTGCTTTTCTGCTGTCTCCTGCTATTATTCAGATAAATTACTTTCTGTTTTTTTTCTGTGGTTTGATTTTCCTTGTTTTTTTGCTGCCTTGCTTTTGAGTTCAGCCAGGGGTCCCCTTGGGGCTTGTGCTGGTCTCGTTCCTTTTTCTATTTGTTCATTTGCCTGTTCCTGTGATTTTTTACTGCTGGGTAGCTTTTGGTTGTTCACACCAAGATCTGATATAGGTGGTCGAGACCGAGTGGTCCCCAGCATTTTTTGGAATTAGAAATGTTGGAGTTTTTTCCTAGGGTTTTGTTGGGTTGCAGACAGGGGTTTTCTCCTGTACTATCCTATCTAGCCCGTTTGGGCCCCAGCGTTTGCTCAATCTATTTTCTGTCTGTGTTCGTGTTTTCCATCTTGTCTAACCACCATTATATGTTTGGGGCTTCCTATTTCTATGGGGCTCTACTCCGGGGCAGTTACTTTCCTCTTTCCAGTATCAGGGGGAGCTAAATCTCCCCCGGCTGTGATGAGGTGGGCTAGGGCACCGTAGGAACGTCCCACGGGTACTTCTAGTTGTGCGTTAGTTTAGGGGGCTGCAACCCATTTAAATCCCAACCCTCTGTATTTGGCTGCCTTGCGGTTTTTTGCTCCTGCCCTCCTCAGCTGCCTAAACATAACATCCTATGTATTAAAATCACATTTTCGAGTACATTTTTTAACCTCTTCATTTTTTTGTTTTCCCCCGTTTTCCGTCTTTGCTCCCCTTCTTCAGAGCCATAACTTTTTTACTTTTCTGTCAAAATAGCCATGGGACAGCTTGTTTTTTGGGAGGACAAGTTGTTTTTTTTGAATAAACCTTTTGGTTTTAACATACTTGTACTGGAAAATGAGAAAAAAAAACCAAGTGTTTTAAATTCCACGTTGTTTTTTTTTTTTTTTTTTACTAGTTCGCTAAAAAGCTAAAACGACCTTCCATAATGATTCTCCAGGTCATTACGAGTCATAGACACCAAACATTCTAGGTTCTTTTTTATTTAAGTGGTGAAAAAAAATCCAAACTTTGGTTAAAAAAAAAGGTGCCATTTTCCAAGACCTGTAGTGTCTCTATTTTTTGTTGATTTGGGGCTGCGTGAAAACTTATATTTTGTGCATCAAGCTGAAGTTTTTATTGATACCATTTTTGGGGTAGTATGATCTTTTGATCACCCATTATTGGATTTTATTGCAATGTAGCGTGACTAGAGTTGGGGTGAAACAGTTTTTCCCCAAATTTTTTTTTTTTTTTAATTTTTTTTCCCCCCCCCCCCCCCTTTTTTTTATTTCCCCTTTTTTTTTTTTTTTAAACCCCCCCCTTTTTTTTTTTTTTAAAAAAATTTGGGGGAAAAGGTTCCCCCCCCTTTTTTTTCCCTTTTTTTTCCCCCCCCGGTTAAAAAAAAAAAACCCCCTTTTTAAATTTTTAAATTTTTTTTTTTTTTTTCCCCCCCCCCCCCCCCCCCTTTTTCCCCCCCCTTTTCCCCCCCCAAATTTTTTTTTTTGGGGTTTTCCCAAACCAAAAATTTAAAAAAAAAATTTTTTTTCCCAAAATTTTTTTTAAAAAAAAATTTTCCTTTTTTAAAAGGAAAAAAAATTTTGGAAATTAAAGTTTTTTTTTTTTTTTTCCAAGGTTTTTTTTAAAAAAACCCCAAAATTTTTCCCCCCGGGTTTTTTTCTTTTTTTTTTTTTTTAAAAAATTTTAAAAAAAAAAAGGTCCCAATTTTAAAAAAAAACCCTTTTTTTTTTCCCCCTTTTTTTTTTTTGGGGGAAAAAATTTTTTTAAAAAAGGGGGGGTTTTTTTTAAAAATTTTTTTTTTTGGGGGGGGGGGGTTTTTTTTTTGGGGGCCCCCCCAAAAATTTTAAAATTTTTTTGGGGGCCCCCCCCCAAAAATTTTTTTGGGGTCCCCCTTTTTTTAAAAAAATTTTAAAAATTTTTCCCCCCCAAACCGGAACCCGGGGAAAAAAAATTAAAAGGGGGGGGGGCCCCCTTTTTGGAAAAAAAGGTGGGGTTTTTTTTGGGGGTTTTTTTTAAACCCCCCGGGGGGTTTTTTTTCCCCCCTTTTTGGGGGGGGGGGGATTTTTTTAAAAAAATTTTTTAAAAACCTTTTTTTTTTTTTTTTCCCCTTTCATTTGGGGGAAAAATTTTTTTTTGGGGGCCCCTTTTGGGGAAAAAAAGGGGGGGTTTTTTTTTTGGGCCGGGGGTTTTTTAACTTTTTTTGGGGGGGTTTTTCCCGTTTGGGTTTTTTTCCCCCCCTTTTTTTTTTTTCCACGCCCCCCTTTTTTTTTTTTCCCCCAATTTTGGAATGAAACCCCCCAAAAAAATTTTTTTTCCCGGAAAAATATTTACTTTTTTTTTTAAAAAAATTTCCCAAAACCCTTTCCCCCTTTAAATTTTTTGGGGTTTTTTTTTTTTTCAAAAAAACCCCCCTTTTTTTTTTCCCCCCCTGGTTTTTTAAAATTTAAATTTAAAAATTTCCCCTTTTTTTTTTTCCCCTTTTTTTTAAAAAAAAAAATTTTTTAATTTGGGGCCCAAATTGGGTTTTTTTTTTAAAAAAAAAACCCCCCCCAAAAAAAAAAAATTTTTTTTTCCGGGCCCCATTTTTTTTTTTTTTTGGGGTTTTTTTTTTAGGGGGGTTTTTGGGTTATTTCCAAACCTTGGGGGTTTTTTCCCTTTTTTTTTTTTCCCCTTTTTTTTTAAATTTTTTAAAAAAACCTTTTGGGTTGGGGGGTTTAAAATTTTAAAATTTTTTTTTTTTCCCCAATTTTTTCCCATTTTTTTTTTTTTTAAAAAAAGGGTAATTTTTTCCCCCCCCTTTTAAAATTTAAAATTTCCCAAAATTTTAAAAAAATTTAAAAAAAGGTTTTTTTAAATTTTTATTTGGGGCTCCCCCTTTTGGGGGGGGGGTTAACCCCCCCCGGGGGTTTTTTTTTCCCGGGGTTTTAAGGGAAAATTTTTTCCCAAAAATTTTTTTTTAACCCCCCAACCTTTTTAAATAAATAAAAAAAAATTTTTTTTTCCCTTTTTTTCCCTTAAAAAAAAAAATTTTTTCCCCCTTTCCAACCAAAACCGGGGTTTAAAAAAAAAAAAAAATTTTTTTCCCCAAAAAAAAACCCTTTGCAAGTGACGGGGGGAAACGCTCCTCCGGGGGAAAAACCCCAGAAGGGCCCCCCCCAAAAAAAAGTAAAAAACGGGGGAAAAAAAAAAACCCCCCTTTTTGGGGGCCCCCAAAAAAGGGTTTTTTCCCATGACTCGCTCCGCGTTGTTAAAAAGCGAACTCCCCGAGGCAAGAAAGAAGACCCCCCCGGGGGTTCTAAAAACCCCAAAAACACCGAAAAATTTTTCAAAGGTTTTGATTCAGACGCTCTGTCTACCATTGGTCTGGGAAAAAAAGCCGAGGAAAATGAAAATTTAAAAATCCCCCGCGAAAAAAAAAATGCCCCCCAAAAAAGGGGGACACAAATGAGACCCCCCTATCTGACACCACATCAGAAGGAAACCCCCTGAAGTCCACAATCCCCCCAAAAGAACACCTGGCCAGATTTTTTTGCATTGGGGGGGGAGGAAAGCAAAAAATGTTCCATCTTACAAAAACCCGTCAACAACCACCAGTAAGACAGTTTTCCCTGACGACGGGGGAAGATCCGAAATTTTAAAATCCCTAGACAAAGTGGGCCAGGACGCCCCGGGAAATTTTTTAAGGGGGTAAGGGGGGCCCCAAAGGGGGGGGAAAGGGGGGGGTTTTTGACCCCAGAAAAAACCCCCCCGGGAAAGCACAAAAGTTATAACATCTTTTTTAAAAAATTGGGCCCCCAAAAACCCCGGGGAGAAAGGAGGATCAAAAAATCCCTTTTCTCCCTGGAGTCCTGTAAAAGCAGAATTTTGAGGGGCCCAAAAACCTTTTGTCTCAACTGATTTGGGACAAACAGTCCCCCCGAAGGCCCCGCAGGGGCGCCCCCCCCGAGCCCTCATAACCTCCCCCCCAAGCTCAGGGGAAAAAAAAGGGGCCCCCCTACCAACCCCCCCCTGAAGGATAGGAATCGGGGGGAAATTCCCTTTTTTCCCCCCCCGGGGAAAATGCGAGACGGCAACAGGGGCCTTTTAAAAATTTTTAGACCCCGGGGGTATGTGCACAAAATTAAACCTGGTTAAAAAAAAAAAGACCATCGAGCTTGGGGGTTTTGGAAAATTTTTAAAAATTAAAAATTTCCCAAAAAAAAACAGGGTTTTTTTTGATTTAGTAAATTTTCCCCCAACCCCGGGGGGCTGCCCCCTCCAAAAAAAAAAAGCCCCCCCCTTTTAAAAAAAAAATTTTAAAAACCAAAAATTTTCCCCCTTTTTTCCCCCATCATAATTCCTTTCGGCGGACGAAACCCTTAGAAAAAAAGCGACCGGGGCCCCCTTTCCAGGGGCGGACCCCCCCGGGGGGAAAATTTTTCCCCACCCAAAAAAAGGGCGCGTCCACCCCCAAAAATGAACGGCTGTGAGGGATCTGTTTGGGGTGAGAACGGGTGCTGAAAGAAAAAAATTTTTTTTTCCCAAAAAGGAAAAAGCTTGGAAAAACTTTGTCCCCCCCTTTTAGAAAAATCCGTCCCTTTTTTTCATGTCAGTGGGGAGGTTTGACAACTTTTTAAAAAAAAAAACAAAAAAATTTTGGGGGAAAAAATTTTTAAAAAACCCCCCGGGGAAAACCCCGCAGACCCTTTTAAGGGTCCTCTGGCGGGGTCCCATTAAAAAAAACTGTTTTTAAATTTTTTTAGGCCCCCTAGGGAAAAACCGGGGGGTTGGGCACCAAGAAACCCAAAAACTGAATTTCCCTTTTTAAAACCCAAAAAACACACTTTCCGTTTGGCGAATAGTTTTTTTTCTCGCAAGATCTGAAACCCCCCTGTTTACTTTCTCCTGGT
This sequence comes from Oophaga sylvatica, assembly GCA_033576555.1. NCBI lineage: Eukaryota > Metazoa > Chordata > Amphibia > Anura > Dendrobatidae > Oophaga > Oophaga sylvatica. The sequence continues at coordinate 163,284,927 of JARQOD010000004.1, read as the reverse complement.
GAACACAAGATCGGGGGAAAAAATTTAAAAGGGCATCCAAAATACGACCAAAAAAACCCCCCCCAAAAAGGGTTTCAAAAAAAGTCATTAAAAAAATTTTGGGAAATTTTCTGCGGGGGGCGTAGTCAGCCCAAAAAAGGGATGAAAAGGGTTTTTTCTTTTAAAGCCCCCCCGGCGTTTTTTTAAAGCCTTTTTTTCCCCTCATCCCCCTCTTTTATCCAAAAAAAAATTTTTTAAAAGCCCCCTGAGATCCAATTTGGGGGAAAAACCATTTGGCCCCACAATTGATTGAAGGGGTTCAGGAATAAGAGGGGAGGATACGGATCTCGAACAGTAATCCATTAATTTCCCCGGGAAAACCCCAAAAAAAGGGGGAGGCCCCCATCTTTTTTCTTCACAAAAAAAACCCCCCCGGGGGGTACTGGGGGGTGGGGGGCTAATATGCCCTTTGGCCAATTTTCCCCAAATATAGTCTTTCTTTTGCCTGCCTCTCAGGCCAAAAAGGGTTTAAAAAAAACCCAGCTTTAGGAAAATTAGCATCGGAAGGGGGATTAAAAGAGCAGTTTATACACCAAAAGAGGAGGCAACTCCTGACACCCCCCCTAGAGAACACACCCCCAAAAACCCCCAAAAAAAAAGGGGGAAAAAGTACTAGGCCCCCACCGACTGATGACTGTGTTCAGGCCATTTTCTTTTGCAAAACTCACCCCATTGGGGTTATCCCTGGATGCCAATTAATCAAGGGGGTTTTTTTTAAAAACCCCAAAAGGAAAATCCCAACCCAAGGGGAGTAGGTAGAACCCCCCAAAACATAAAAAGATAATTGTTTTCCCCCCTTCGCCCCCCCCCGAATTCAATGTTATGGACCTCAGGAAAAAAACCCCCTTGCCCGAGGGCCCCCCGTCAAAAGGAGAATATAGGGAAAAAGGTTTTTTGGGCCCCAAAAAACTCAGAGGGTTTTACTTTTTGGGGGGCCCCGGGGAAACTTTTTCATCAACCAATTAGCCCCCCCCACTATCAAAAGACAGAAAATCTTCCACTTCCCCTACCAAAACCCCCCTCTCCAATGGTACAAGGAAAAAAAGAAGAACAAACGGAAAGAAAAAACCCCCACTCCCAGGTTGTTTGTCCCCAACAACCTGGGATTAACGTTTTCCCCCCCCCCTTTTTTTTCCCAAAAAAGGGCCCGGGGGGGGCCAACCCCCCCAAAATGGCCCTTTTTTTTTTCCCCCCAGAAGAAAAAAACCCTTTTGTTCCCCGCTGCGTACCCCAAAAAACCCCCCCCAAAAATTTTTCCCCCCCCAAATGTAAGTCATCCAAAGACGGGGGGGAACCCCCCAAAATGGGGGGTGGTGGGAAAAGGGGGGGGGGTTTCCTAAAATTTCCCCCCTTTTGGAAAAAGCACCCAAATAAAGGGAAAAACATACGAGCCAAAGTTTTTAAATTTGCAAAACCCCAAAAAAATGCCCTGAGGGCTTTTTAATTTTTTTCCCCCCAAAACCAAAAAATTTTTTTCCCCCGGGGGCATCTTGGGGGGGAAAAACCCTTTTTTTACAAAAGGGCCCCATTTCAAAAACCAAAAGGGGAAAAAAACGTTTAAGCGGAGACCGGGGCCCCCCGGGGGGGAAAAACCCCCTTGGGGGCCCCCCGTCCCCCAAAAAAATTTTTTTCCCCCCAAATCCCCCTTTTTCCCCCTGATGCCCGGGGGGAAAAAAAATTTCCTGCCCCCCGGAAAGGAAAAATTTTTCCCCCCCCTTTACCTTTGGGGAATTTTGGAAAGGTTTTCCAAAAAATTTTTAAAATTTTTCCCCAGGGTTTTCCCCCGGGGGCCGGGGGCACTGGACCCCCCAAAATGGGGTTTTTTTTCCAAAAAATTCCCTTTCAAAAGAATGGACGAAAAAACTACTTTAAAAAAAAAACCCATCCCAAAATTATTTGAAACCCAGAAAAAAATAGTTTTATTTTAAACTTTTCCTTAACTCATTTTTAAATTTTAGGTTTTCCCTTTTTCCCAAAAAAAAGGGGCCCTTTTTTCCCTAAAAGGGGGGCCTAAAAAAATTTTCCCCTTGGAGGAGTTGGGGTTAAAATCCAATTAAACCCAAAGCCCTTTCCCCCCAAAAATGTAATAGTCCGAATCCCTGAAACCACCAAAAAATTTTACTTTAAATAAAAAAAACTTTTAAAAAACAAAAAAACGAGATAAATCCCAAAAAAAAATTTTGGGATAAAAAAAAACAAGAAAGACAAAAAAAAAGGGTTTTTTTAAAAAATTAAAAATTTTTAACCCCTTTTTTCCCCTGAAAAACCAAAAAAAAAAGCAAAAGGTTTTTTTAAAAAACCCCTAATTTTAAGCCCCGGGGGGAAAAAAACCCCCCAAAAAAACCCAAAAAAAAAAATTTCCCCCCTTTAAACCAAAAAACAAATAGCGGAAATCAAATTCCCGCAGATCTTGGCCCCAACAAAAAAATTTTTCCCCTTACAAAATTTTTTAAAACCCCTTTTTTCTTTTTGTTTTCCCGACCCTTTTTTAAAAAATTTTTTTTTGTTTTTAAACCCCAATTAACAAGGAATTTAAATTTTTTCCCCAAATTTTAATTTTAAAAAAATTTTTTTTTTTTTTAAAAATTTTAAAAAAATGAAAAATTTTTAAAAATTTTTTTAAAAAAAAAATTTTTTTTTTAAAAAAAAAAATTTTTTAAAATAATTTTTAAATTTTTAAAAAAAGTTTTAATCAGAAAATTTTTTTTATTGTATGTTTTTTTTAAAAGGGGAAAACCGGGGTTCCCCCGCCGGGTTTGAAAGTGCTAACCAAATTATGCACTTTCCCAAAATTGCAGCATTTGGGGCATCTGTTAGTTTGATTTTTTCTAAGTTATGTAGTGGGGGTTACCCTAAAAGCATTGGTAGGGTTTTGTGTTTTGCATTTTTGTTCAAAAATTGGATATCTGCAGTAATAGGTCACAATTATTTTGGTACAGATTTGTGACAAAGACTAATAATTTATGGTTTTTAAAAGGGGACGTTTTTTACTTGTTTACACTTAGAATAAAGGGGGTAGCCTCTTTCCCCATGTTTTTAGCAGTACCACTTTTTAAAATGTAATGTTTTTTCAACATGTGAAACTAGCTAGCATTAATTTTTTTTGGGCAAACACAAGGGAACAGCAGGCGTTACTGAACCCCACAAACACATCAGCGATTGTTTTGAGCTGTTCATCCAACACTTGTGACCAGCAACTGGCGGTGTTGAAACCCAGGGTCAAGGAGGGTGTAGGCAGAGGCCTAGTATGAGATGTTTGAAGTTTAATTTGGAGTTAGCAGCATTAATTTTTGCCAGACACACAGCAGGGGAACAGCAGGCGTTACTGAACCACACTAACACTATAGCTTGTGTATTGGTCTATGGACACGACACTTCTGAGCAGCAACTGGCAGTGTTGTAGCCCAGGGAGTAGAGTTCAGGTGGTAGAAAGATGAACATAACAGGAGACATGGATAACGTTGCCAACTAGTTATGCAATCTGAAACCGGACAGTCAAATTCAGGCCAGATCCATGACTTGTTCATTTTCAGAAAATGAATCCGGTCTACATTATCGGAGGATAGTCGCATGGGACGGTCTGTTAGTACACCACCTGCATCACTAAAGAAGCGCTCCGATAATACACTGGCAGCAGGGCAAGCCAGCACCTCCAATGCATACTGGCTAAGCTCTGGCCATGTATCCAGCTTACAGACCCAAAACTTGAATGGGGAAGAGCCATCTGGGAATACAGTGAGAGGGCAAGACATGTAGTCTGTCACCATCTTACGGAAACGTTGCCTCCTGCTGACTGGAGCCGTCTCGGATGGTGTAGACATTGGTGGCGCTGCCACAAAACTTTGCCACATTTGTAACATACTGGTCTTGCTGTTGTGAATGTGCTAAAAATGAATTCTGAGAACAATCTCCCTCTGGTGGTTACAAACAGTACAGAACTATCCAATGAAGATTGTGAAGATTGGAGATCCGTTGTTAGTGACTGGTCTTATATAAGGGAGGTTCCCTCCCATCACGGTTGCCGGTGATCAATTGTTCTGGTCTCATCTTTGATTCCTGTACACTTTGTAGCTTGCTGTTTCGTGCCTGCATGTTTTGCTAACAGATAAGACATTGTCTTATTTTATTTTTTTGTGCTTGTTTTTTGCATTTTGTACTGCAGTTCTGTGGGGGTCTGCCGTGTCCCCTTGGGGGGCTCGTGCTCCTCTCAGTTTAGTTCAGCCATTGTTGTTTGTTCATTTGCCTTTTCCAGTTTTTTAGTGGCTGCTGTTTATTTTTTGTTACACCAGAGAACTAATTTAGGTGGTAGAGGTCGTGTGATCTCAGCTGTTTTTGTAATTAGTATAGTTGGTACTTTTCAGTGTTTTTTTCGATTGCAGTAAGTGCCCTTCCTATCCTTTTCTATTTAGGAAGTTTGGGCACCAACGTTTGCTCATACTATTTTGTGTCTGTGTCAGTATTTCTTCTTGTGTAACCGCCATTACATGTTTGGGGGCTTTCTATGTTCTTTGGGGATCTGCTCCGGGCCAGATAGCTTTCCTCTTTCTATCTTTAGGTGTAGTTAGCTTCTCAGGCTGTGACGAGGTGTCTAGGACCAACGTAGGTACGCTCCACGGCTGCCATTGGTTGTGGTGGTTAGTCAGGGTACTGCAATCCCATAGATTCCAAACTCTCTGATGTATTGGCTTTTTTGCCTGCTCTCCTCAGCTACCAAATCATAACATCTTGCCCTGTGCAGAGGCGCTGCTTGTGCTCCCTCTTGTTGCAGAGCTGTCTCCACTGCCTCGACGCACAGAGCTGCTTTGTAAAGCAGTAGCAGCAGCAGTGCTCTCGGCTGGAATGGAGAACATTATGTATTGCACCAGTGTGTCTTGGTACTCCTGCATTTTACGCTCACGGTTCAACGGTGTGATGAGGCTTTGTAACTTGTACCGGTAGCGAGGGTCTAGGAGGGTGGACACCCAATAATCAGACGTGGTGAGAATGTGGGCGATGCGGCGGTCGTTTCTCAGGCACTGCAGCATGAAATCAACCATGTGCTGCAGACTCCCAACTGGCCAAGAAACGCTGTCCCCTGCAAGAGGCGTCATCTCTGCCTGCTCTGCATCACCCCACCCTCGCTATACATACTGACTACAGCGTTGTGTACCTCCCTCTGGAGCGATGTCTTCCTCCTCCATTGACTCTTCCTCACAAAGTGAGCCCTGCCCAGCCCTTTGTGAGGAACCACATTGCGCTGACTGTCCAGAAGGTGATGGAATTTGTGACTCCTCATCCTCCACCTCTTCCCAAACCTCATCCGTTAGTGCTTGCAGTGTTTTTTTAAGCAAGCAGATAAGGGGGACAGTCAGGCTGACTAGTGCATCATCTGCACTCGCCATCCGCGTTGACTCATCAAACGCACGCAAAACGTGGCAGATGTCCTTCATAGAGTCCTTCGCCAGTCCTTACACTGTCTGCCCATTCATTATAGTATCCGATTCAAAGTACTGGTTCTCACCCACAAAGCTCTCCACAGTGCAGCACCCCCTACATCTCCTCCCTCATTTCTATCTATCGGCCTAACCGACTGCTGCGCTCTGCAAACGACCTTCGACTAACCTCTGCACTAATCTGTACCTCCCACTCCCGACTCCAAGACTTCTCCCGTGCTGCGCCAATCCTCTGGAATGCTCTACCCCAAGAAATTAGGACTATCCGCAATTAGCATGGTTTCAGGCGCTCACTCAAAAACATTTGTTCACAGCGGCCTATCACATTCACTAATCTAAGTCATTCTATGTGTAAAGGGTATGCCACACTAAACAATATCGCTAACGAGATCGCTAAAAAAGTCACTATTTAGCGATCCCGTTAGCGATATTGTTCAGTGCGGCAGCTTCCAGCGACGAGCTTCCTGCTGTGATCTCGCTCGTCGCTGGAATCGCTCCGGACCCTATTTCATCGCTGGCGCTCCCGCTGGGTGAGTATCTAATCGCTGTGTGGCACCTTTTCTTAGCGATTTAGCGGTACTTTTGTACCGCTAAAGTCGTTAAGAAGATCGCTAACGGCGATAGCGTCGTTAACTATATCGCTAAATGTGGCCGCATTTAGCGATATAGAAACAATCCCGCTAGCGATCGCATTAGTATGCGTCGTTATCGTGATCGCTAGCGGGATTGTTTAGTGTGGCAGTACCTTAAGTCTGTGTGTGTAGCCCATTCACTATCTCCATCCATCCATCACTCACTCAAAATGGCTGGACCATCATTGTAAATACACCATTGTATATAAACACCTGTACTTTGTATATCCCCACCTCATTGTATATTGTAAGCTCTCACGAGCAGGGGCGGCTTATATTGCTTTAATTATTGTATTGTTAACGTTGTTACTTATGACTTGTGTTCTGAAACTGTTAAACTGTAAAGCGCTGCGGAATATTTTGGCGCTATATAAATAAAGATTATTATTATTATTATTATAGAGGCACACTCAGTACTGGTGAAGTGTGAACGGCGCAAATTGCGAGTTGATTGCGCCTGATGCAGCTGATACTCCATTACTGTTGGCTGCTGCTCACACAACCGCTCCAACATATGTAACGTGTAATTACAGCTGGTGGGTACATGACATATGATGCGATGTTCAGGAAGGCAAAATCAGCGTTGCAGAGCTGCAATCAGCGATCTGGCCATGCTGGAACATCGCAAGGGAGCGCACTGTAGGCGGACCTTGTGCAGCAGTGCATCAAGATCCGGATAGTCCCTCAAAAAACTCTGCACGACCAAGTTGAGCACATGTGCCAGACATGGTATGTGAGTGAGGTTGCCAAGGCCCAGAGCTGCCACCAGATTTCGGCCATTGTCACACACTACCAAGCCTGGCTGGAGATTCGCTGACAAAAACCACACGTCGCTCTCCTGCTTGATGGCATTCCAGAGCTCCTGCGCTGTGTGGCTTCCATTCCCCATGGAAATTAATTTCAGGACGGCCTGTTGACGTTTGGCCACGGCTGTGCTCATATCGGTCGCAACAGGTTAGCGTTCACGGGTCCATGTGGAGGTAGACCGTGACGGGTCCTGCAGCGATGATTCTGAGGAACTGGAGTAGGAGGAGGAGTCAATGTGTACAGACTTGATTCCTGCAATCCTTGGAGTTGGCGAGAACATGTACAGCGCCAAACGCAAGATCAGTACCCGGCTCACCAACATTGACCCAATGGGCAGTAAGGGAAAGGTATCGTCCCTGGCCATGGGTGTTAGAACCCTCTTGTTAGGTTTTGTTTGTTTGCTTGTCACATGACCTTTTTTCCCTATGTAGTCTGGATCCGCCCTTCTGGCTTTGCTGGTCTTCATTGTATTATCTACTCTTAAGCTAGCCGGGTGCTTAGGTGCCTTAGTCAGTTTTGCTTGATGTTAGGATCTCTAAGTATTTTGTTTTCTGTTTAATTATCACTGCTACAATTTCTGTTAGGAGGTGTCCACCTTTTCTCCCAGTCCCTAGATCTTGTAGGGATTCCTCCCTCGCAACTATAGGTCTTCGTTCAGAGTAGCTGAGGACTTTAGCGGGTCTGGTCGCAGGATCAGGTTCCCCGTTACATCGTAGGGATTCAGCTTAGTTCTATTGTAGGGACAAAATTCCCTTCTTTCCTTAGTGCTTGTAGCAGATCATAATAATGGGTACTGTTCCACGCATCGGTGGTCAGGTGGACCTTGCTACTGACGGCGTTTAGTAGCGCATGTTTAATTTTTCCCTCAACATGCTTTTGCTGACCAGGGATGGCTTGCCTGCTGAAATGAAATGTGCTTGGCACATTGTATTGTGGGACTGACAATGATATTAAGTTACGGAAAGTGTCAGTCTCCACCAGCCTGAATGACAGCATTTCAAGGGACACGAGTTTTGCAATGCCAGCATTCAGAGCCTGTGCTCGTGGATGGTTTGCCGGGTATGGCCGTCTTTTATCCCATGCCTGTGCTACCGATGGCTGTTTTGTGTCCTTGGAGTGTGAGGATGACAGGGAACTTGCTGCTGTGGGTGAAATAACACTTTGTCTCTGGACAACAGTGACCGAGGTTCTTCCATGGCGATCCTGTGAGGAAGCAGAACCAGCTGTGTGTGAGCTTGATGAAGAGGCTTCAACACGACCTTAAGATGTAGGTGCTGCTGTAGGTTGGCCTACATCTCCAGTGTTCTTTGTAACTCAACTACGTGCTTTGTCCGCGCATGTTTCCACATATTAGTGGTATTGAGGTTAATGACACTTTTACCTCTTTTTACTTTTTGATTACACAGCTAGCATTTGACATAGCAAATATCATCTACAAGTGTGACCAAAAAGGACCACGCAGTGCAAGTCCTGGGAGCGCACGTTTTGACTTTTGGAAGACAACTGCTCCGAACAGGTGGCAAACTGGAGGCTACAGGCAACCGAGTCTGCAGCCTAACTCTCCATCCTGTTTGTACCGTTGGGGCAATGTCTTCCTCTATCTTCCTTCTATCACTAACCACTTCTCTAGGCCTCTCACAGCTTTCAACCTCTGAGACACACAAGGATGCTAACACCCTTGACCTGGTCTTTGTCCGCCTCTGTTCAATCTCCCACCTAAATAACTCACCGCTTCCACTGTCTGACCACAACATTCTCTCCTTCACGCTCACAAATCCTCCACCACCCCAGCGCACTACTACCTACCACACATTCAGATATCTAAAAGCCATTAACCCTCAGACACTTTCAGATTCCCTACACTCATCACTGTCCCCAATCTCCTATTTTTCCTGTCCTGATCTGGCTGTTCAGCACTACAATGAGACTCTTAGAAGCACCCTAGCCCATTCACTATCTCCATCCGTCACTCCCTTAAGATGGCTGGACCATCATTGTAAATGCACCATTGTATATAAACACCTATACTTTGTATCTCCCCCACCTCATTGTAGATTGTAAGCTATCACGAGCAGGGGCGACTTATTTTCCTTTAATTATTGTATTGTTAACGTTGTTACTTATGACTTCTGTTCTGAAACTGCTAAACTGTAAAGCGCTGCGGAATATGATGGCGCTATATAAATAAATATTATTATTATTATTATTCCTCTGAGCTGCTCCCACCACCTTCCTGTTCTTCACGCCATGTTGGGTCTTGGACCTCATCATCTCCACTACCCTCTTCCAACACCTGCTGCTGTTGGGTGGTCTGGCCAGCACCATGCTCAACATAAACTGGCACCTGAGTCTCATCATCATAAGATGCGTTCTGCGGTGTGCTGACCATCGGCACTGTCTCACCCGCCTCTTCAGATTCAGAGAGACACAGCTGTTGCGCATCACTGCATACTCCCTCTTCTTCACATTCCAGAATGCTGCTTGGCTGGGCCCCTGTTTGCAAGCCAACAGATTCTGAGAACAGAAGCAGAGACTCAGCTTGCTCCTATACAGAAATGTCTGACTGCCTGGGCAATTTGGCAGGCGGTGAAGAGACAGATGGTTGCTCAACAGTGCTGTGGTCCTGAGAGGAGGTGGAAGCAATTGAAGTCGATGAATTGGCTGACATCCAACCAACAACGGCTTCAATTTGTTCTTCCCGCAGCAGGGGGTTACACCAACCTCCTACAAAAGTGCGCATAAAGGAACGTTCACGGGGAAAACTGGTGGATGCTGTGTCACTGGGGGCGGCAGCAGCCACAGAATCCCCACGTCCTCTCCCTGCTGAAACTCCATGTCCACGACCATGTGCCTTACTCCCTGCCTTCTTCATCTTGGTAGATTGATAAAGAAAGTCTGAAAAGTTATAAGGCCTAAGTGTGCTTATTCCGCAGAGACTGCAGTGAACACTGCACACAACTGTTCACTACCCAACGCATCACAGCAGGAAAGCAGTCTGTGCGTCCAAACAAAGGCACAAGCATACATGCACGTACCCTGTTTATAAAGCTATGTAAAAAAAATAATTAGGTAGTAGTGACGCACACTTTATTGTGGTACAGTATTACATCGCCATTCACCATCTGTGGCTATGCAGTCTCATCTATATATACCTTATCTATCCGTTGTCATGCTTGCAAGTCCACAGTCAGGCATAAATAGCAATTTTCACTATGCACTATGCACTTTTTAAAGGTTATGTTTGTTAAGAAAAATGATTATTGGCACATATTATGAGTATTATCTGATGGTAATTGTCTAATTTTTATAAACTGTTTAGTGACATTATTCAGCAAATGTAACATTTTATTAATGTCACTGATAACTTGTAATGCTGATGATGTTTTGAAGTCAGACATTCATTGTCTATACAATAAAAATGGTGTACATACTGTTACTTATCCATCATTAATGGATTCAGATATGTACTTGTATGCTTTTATGTACAACCGTATAGCAGATTCCTTAACTAATTTAGTTTGTGGTTTGCATTGCTCTTCAACATATTAATGTATGCGTTTATGTTTGTCAATTCTTTATTTATCTATATATTTTTTTTAATGAAATCATCATCTTATGCTAGTAAAGGTTATCTTTCTCTTCTTTGGAGTATAGACATTTAAAATTGACACGTAACAAGGAAAATACTTGATCTAGTATTTAAACATCCTCCTTGACCCTGGGCTCCAACACCGCCAGTTGTTGCCTGGAAGTGCTGTTAGCACAGTCAACACTTGGTCTTGTGTTACTGGGGTTCAGTAATGTCAGATGTTCCCCTGCTGTGTGTACGGCAAAAAGTCCTGCTGCCTCCACCCTGTTCTCTTCTCATCCCTGGGCTCCAACACCGCCAGTTGTTGCTCGGAAGTACTTGGCACGGGTACTGACTCCTGCCCAGCCTGGTTACAGCACGACAGCTGTTTCCTGGCAGTGTCAACGTCAATAAGCCTCCAATAAGTTGTCCTGTCGTGTTGCATTCTGGTTAGTCGACTCTATGGTGCCTGCAGTTTAGGTCATTCCTATGTGTGCTGTGGGATATGTAAATAAAGGCTGTTTCCATTGTGACAATAGGACAAGCACCCACTGTAGGACTGTGTGATTCGGTAACTGCGGACGGCTTGCGGCCTGTCAACTTACATTTTCATGGGTGCCTTCTGGTACCCGTCCGGGTTCCAGTACCGTCAACTGGTTCTCCGCAGTGCCTTTGGCCTAGGTGCCTCCATCTCGGTATCCGAGTTACAGCAACGTCTGCTGGTCCTTGGTAGTGCTTTGGAGCACAGGTACCTCCTGCTTAGTAACCGTGTCCCAGTAACGTCAGCTGGTCCTCGGTTGTGCCATTGGCTCTTTTCCTTCTGCTGCCCCTCCGGGTTCCAGCACAGTGAGCTGGTCCTCGTTACTTGCATTGGCTCTTGTACCTTCTGGTACCCGTCCGGGTTCCAGTACCGTCAACTGGTTCTCCGCAGTGCCTTTGGCCTAGGTGCCTCCATCTCGGTATCCGAGTTCCAGCAACGTCTGCTGGTCCTTGGTAGTGCTTTGGAGCACAGGTACCGCCTGCTTAGTAACCGTGTCCCAGTAACGTCAGCTGGTCCTCGGTTGTGCCATTGGCTCTTTTCCTTCTGCTGCCCCTCCGGGTTCCAGCACAGTCAGCTGGTCCTCGTTACTTCCATTGTCTCTTGTACCATCTGATACCCGTCCGCGTTCCAGTAACGTCAGCTGGTTCGCGGAAGTTAGTCAGCCTTCTTGTACCTTCAGCTAAAATTTACAAATTGAAGATTTTTGAAATGTTTTTTTTGGGTAATCACTCGGGATCTCCAACAATGAAGACACGACCCTGATGACCACCCCGAAGAAGATGAGACCACAAGGACGACGAGCATCAAGCCAACCAGCCTGAACACCATCACAAAGAAGAAATAAAAGATTACCCAGAAGATCACCAACAGGACAAAGAAGGTTAAGACAAACTACAAGATACAGAACAAGAGACAGAAGAACAATAAGCAGAAGATCAAAAAGCAGAACATGAAGTATAAGACCAAAATGAATAGCTAAATATATGCTCTAAATTATAAGCAGAAGAAGACTAAGCAGTGTATGGGGGTGAGTCCGTTCCCTTCCTCGTGGTGCCCCTGGAAAATGCCTGTTGCTGCAGGCTAAACTGAACACGGACAAATACTGTTGTAATTTAAATCTTTTGTGACAGCAAGAACGCAAGGATGAAATATTCATACTTTTAAAGATTACAAGTACAGGAATCTCTGTCACAAATAAGAATTGATGAAGAAGATGAAGAGGAAGAAGATGAAGAAGTAGAATATAAGAAGAATAATAGTTTAATAAGAACAATATGAGTAATGTTAACAAAAAGATGAATAGGAATAAGTTTAAAAAGAAGATAAAGAAGGTGAAGATGAAGAATAATTTGATGAAAAAGATGATGCTGCTGAAGATTATGAAGGAGAAAGTGTGGCAAAAGTTAAAAAGGTGAAGAGCATGGAAGTGTGTGAAACATACATATTTGCCAAAATAGAAAAAAGGTTAACAACATTGTCAAGTTCTTCGTCAATCCGAACATCTTAAAAAAAAAAAATTTAATGCTATTCCATTTGATTGGGTTAAACATCTATGCCTTTAATGTCTCCTCAACCTCCCCCAATACATTCTACATTACTCTTTGTTGTTTTCCTTCATGTACAATTAACCAACAAGGCAAGAATGGGCTTTTTTTAATTCCGATATTTTGTTCCCATAGACTTACATTGGATTTCCGGTATCAGTATCGGGTATCGCCGATATTTTTGGGGTATCGGCGATACCATTCCGATTCCGATACTTTTGGATATCGGAAAGTATCGCTCAACTCTACTGACCACACATCTAGATAAGTTCCTTGGGGGGTCTAGTTTTCAAAATGGGGTCACTTGTGGGGGGTTTCTACTGTTTAGGCACATCAGGGGCTCTCCAAGTGCGACATGACACCCGCAGACCATTCCATCAAAGTCTGCATTCAAAAACAGTGCTCCTTCACTTTCGAGCTCTGCCATGTGTCAAAATAGTGGTTCCCCCCCACATATGGGGTATCAGCGTACTCAGGACAAATTGCACAATAGCTTTTGGGGTCCTTTTTCTCCTATTACCCTTATAAAAATAAAAATTTGGGGGCAAAAAGATTATTTTTGTGGAAAAAAATATGATTTTTTTATTTTCACAGCTCTATGTTATAAACTTCTGTGAAGCCCTTGGGGGTTCAAAGTGCTCACCACACATCTAGATAAGTTACTTGGGGGGGTCTAGTTTCCAAAATGGGGTCACTTGTGGGGGGTTTCTACTGTTTAGGCACATCAGGGGCTCTCCAAACGTGACATGACACCCGCAGACCATTCCATCAAAGTCTGCATTTGAAAACGGCGCTCCTTCCCTTCCGAGCTCTGCCATGCGTCAAAATAGTGGTTTACCCCCACATATGGGGTATCAGCGTACTCAGGACAAATTGCACAATAACTTTTGGGGTCCTGTTACCCTTTGGAAAATAAAAATTGGGGGTGGAAAGATCATTTTTGTGGAAAAGATATGATTTTTTAATTTTACGGCTCTACGTTATAACCTTCTGTGAAGCCCTTGGGGGTTCAAAGCTCTCACCACACATCTAGATAAGTTCCTTGGGGGGGTCTAGTTTCCAAAAAGGTTGTCACTTGTGGGGGGTTTCCACTGTTTAGGCACACAGGGACTCGCCAAATGCGACATGGCGTCCAATCTCAATTCCAGCCAAAAAAGTCAAATGGTGCTGCTTCCCTTCCGAGCTCTGCCATGCGCCCAAATAGTGGTTTACCCCCACATATGGGGTATCAGCATACTCAGGAAAATTGCACAATAACTTTTGGAGTCCTGTTACCCTTTGGAAAATAAAAAATTGGGGGTGGAAAGATCATTTTTGTGGAAAAAATATGATTTTTTAATTTTACGGTTCTACGTTATAACCTTCTGTGAAGCCCTTGGGGGTTCAAAGCTCTCACTACACATTTAGATAAGTTCCTTGGGGGGTCTAGTTTCCAAAATGGGGTCACTTGTGGGGGGTTTCCACTGTTTAGGCACATAGGGACTCTCCAAATGCGACATGGCGTCCAATCTCAATTCCAGCCAAAAATGTCAAATGGCGCTGCTTCCCTTCCGAGCTCTGCCATGGCCCAAATAGTGGTTTACCCCCACATATGGGGTATCAGCGTACTCAGGACAAATTGCACAATAACTTTTGTGATCCTTTTATCTTTGAAAAATAAAAATTGGGGGTGAAAAGATCATTTTTGTGGAAAAAATGTGATTTTTAAATTTTACGGCTCTACGTTATAACCTTCTGTGAAGCCCTTGGGGGTTCAAAGTGCTCACAACAGATCTAGATAAGTTCCTTGGGGGGTCTAGTTTCCAAAATGGGGTCACTTTTGGGGGGTTTCCACTGTTTAGGTACATCAAGGACTCTCCAAACGCGACATGGTGTCCGCTCTCGATTCCAGCCAATTTGACATTCAAAATCTCAAATGATGCTCCTTCCCTTCTGAGCACTGCCGTGTGCCTAAAGATTGGTTTTCCCCCACACATCGGTGTACTCAGGAGAAATTGTACAACAAATATTGTGGTTCATTTTCTCCTGATACCCTTGACAAAATTTAAAAAATTGTGTCGAAAGAAAAATTTTGGGAAAAAAAGTAAAATGTTCATTTTTTCCTTCCACATTGCTTCAATTCTTGTGAAGTACCTAAAGGGTTAATAAACTTCTTGAATGTGTCTTTGAACACCTTGAGGGGTGCAGTTTTTAGAATGGTGTCACTTTTGGGTATTTTCTGTCATATTGACCCCTCAAATTCACTTCAAATGTGAGGTGGTCCTTAAAAAAAATGGTTTTGTAGATTTTGTTGGAAAAATGAGAAATTGCTGGTCAACTTTTAACACTTATAACTTCCTAACAAAAAAAAAATTGGTTCCAAAATTGTGCTGATGTAAAGTAGACATGTAGGAAATGTTATTTATTAACTATTTTTTGTGACATATCTCTCTGATTTAATGGCATAAAAATTAAAAGTTTGAAAATTGCAAAATTTTCAAAATTTTTGCCATATTTCCGTTTTTTTAATAAATAAACGCAAGTTATATCGAAGAAATGTTTACCACTATCATGAAGTACAATATGTCACGAAAAAACAATCTCAGAATCGCGAAGATCCGTTGAAGCGTTCCAGAGTTATAACACATACATAGACAGTGGTCAGAAATGTAAAAATTGGCCTGGTCATTAACCTACAAAATGGCTCGGTCATTAAGGGGTTAAAGTTGAGGGATGCATGGATTCCACTCAGTATCAGCAGATTCTTGACAATATTGTTCAAGAATCAGTGACAAAGTTGAAGTTACGCAGGGGATGGATCTTTCAGCAAGACAATGATCCAAAACGCCGCTCCAAATCTACTCAGGCATTCATGCAGAGGAACAATTACAATGTTCTGGAATGGCCATCCAGTCCCCAGACCTGAATATCATTGAACATCTGTGGGATCATTTGAAGAGGGCTGTCCATGCTCGGCGACCATCAAACTTAACTGAACTGGAATTGTTTTGTAAAGAGGAATGGTCAAAAATACCTTCATCCAGGATCCAGGAAATCATTAATAGCTACAGGAAGCGACTAGAGGCTGTTATTTTTGCAAAAGGAGGATCTACTAAATATTAATGTCACTTTTCTGGTGAGGTGCCCATACTTATGCACCTGTCAAATTTTGTTTGCATGCAGATTGCACATTTTCTGTTAGTACAATAAACCTCATTTCAAGGCACAAACATTTCTGTGTCCAATAGTTATTAGATATATCAAACTGAAATAGCTGTTGCAAAAACACCAATTTTTATAAAACATTAAGCTTAAGATTAATAGGGGTGCCCAAACTTTTTCATATACCTGTATATACTTCAAAAGGTACATTCTATATTATGTTTAGCAAAGGATTTGCTAAATATAACTGATATAGCTGTGTATAGAAGTCTTTTTAACCCCCACATCCTTGAATATACAATACTGCACTATACCTAAAATGCCTACATACCGTATTTTTCGGACCATAAGACGCACTTTTTTCCTCCAAATTTGGGAGGAAAGTGTGGGTGCGTCTTATGGTCGGAATGTAACGTGGGGAGGGGGGCAGCGATGGAGTGAGATCGCAGGAGGCAGAAAAATATCCCCTCCGCTGCAGGAATCCAGCGCTGGGGAAACCACTGGTCCCGATACTTAAGTGCAGTGAATATTCATTAGCCGCTTCCCCTATCAGCTGAGCAGTGAGCGTGGAGCAGCAAATGACAGAGCCACATGGTTCCCCAGCGCCTGATTCCTGCAGCAGCTGGGGAGATGTGTGTGGGAAGTAGAAGGAGGCAGCAGGAGCAGAGTGCAGCAGGAGGCATCGCATACCTGACAGCCTGGGGCTGTCCTGATGCGATGCTGAATGCTCCTGTGGAGGACCTGTGATGAGGTCATGAAGAGGGCTGGCTGGAGCATCACATGACCACACAAAGCCCTGCCTCTTCATGATGTCATCACAGGTCCTTCAGACACACTGTACAAGAAAAAAATAATTAAAAGGTTAGTAATGACAGCACATAAAAAATCACTCTGCCATCCTGTGGTGGACTATAACTCCCAGCATGCCATAGGATCTGCAGGACATGCTGGGAGTTATAGTTCTCCCATGGGATCTTAAAGCAGCACTCCAGTGTTATTTTTCAGTGCTAGAGTGGTGCTTTAAATATAAGCCCCGTGCCCCCATTCATATACTCACCCTCCAGTGTCTTCACATAGTACTTTACAGACACGACACTGGTCCCGCAGCTCCATCTCCTACCCGTAGCTTCCTATATAATAACATACTATTATATATAATAACACCACATTTAATAGTATGTTATTTATGTTTTTAAATATTTTACCACATTTTTTGCTTCAAATATATTTTTCCCTATTTTCCACCTCTAAAACCTGGGTGCGTCTTATAGTCCGGTGCGTCTTATAGTCCGAAAAATATGGTATGTTAGAAACTCGAATTTCCACAATAAGAGACATAAACTCCCAAGAGCAAGTAAACAGCAGCAGAAAAATTCTGCAATGATAATAAAACTCGAATACACCCATAAATAAATAGATAAATTAAAACATCACTTATCTGTGGCCTGGAGGTATTTACTGGACTGCAGCACACAAAGCTGTAGATAACAGTCTACTTGCTAACCTTTTTGTAATGCGTGAGTCATGCACACTGCAAGTAAAGCCACACCATCTGACCCTATAAAACATTACAGACTTGCCAACTTTTTTGCACCAAGCAAAAAATTAACCAGCACATCCACACGGCGCGAGTGAATGTGCAAATCAATGTTATTGTGGCTACAATACAAAAACACACTATTACAAAAGATGCATCAGCATATTCCATGCATAAAACATATGTAAACTTTATACCGATCATTTGCCATCGACCAGTTGACCACTTCAACTACACCTACACTAAACAGACTCACCTAGGCCTCCAGAAAGAAGTCTTGCATAGGGTTCTATTTGAAGGAATTTACCTTGTTGTTAACAGATGAGCTAATACATTTTGTTCAAAAAGTGCATGAAGAGACTCACATTTCTATATGTAGTAAATATAGCAGTAATGCCTAATGCCCCCAGCAACCTGTTGTAAACTACATTAAGTTCTGGCAGTAAAAGGTAAATTTCTTTGCAGTACTGTAACAAGGTGGCATGGGTGGTAGTCGTGGGTGAGTCCATTAAGCAACAGTCAGTGAGCACCCCTGCACATTGCACATGGAGAGATGGGTACAACCCAGTACTCGCTTCTGTCGCTGGAAATCCCTCACTCTCTGTCACTCCAGCCTCCAGCTCCGCAGTTCGAGGAAACACCACAAAGTTACAGTTCTTTTCCAACAGTTGAACTTTACTAAACAGCAAGGCATCTGTCACATCAGCAGCACAGTTCACACAGAGCAACGTTTCCTGTGCTTTTCCTGCCTTCTGGGCAGACCCTAGTATCTCTGTCATTTCACTCTCTTTACCCTCAGCATTCACGGCCGTACCTTGGTTACCAGCTCCCCTGCAGCAGCGCGCTGGTATCCAACGTACACATCGGGTTCCCAGGTGCTGCGCGGTGCCTGGAAACCCGATGTCTACCTTGGTTACCAGCTGATCGCTGGTCTCCTACCTGCCACACTCAGCGATGCGTGCTGGCCAGCAGGAGAACAAAAAGAAAAGAAAAAAGAACATACTATGCACCAGGGAACTCCAATATATAAAACAAAAATCTATTTTATTGAAAACTACAATACAATACAACACACTGAACAATTAAAAACAATTAAAAATGAGCAAACAATCCCCAAAAAGGGGGGGGTACATGGCTCCCTGAAACCCATGTGGCTGTGTAAATATAGAAAATACATATGCAATAATATAAATATGAAAAACGTGTTGCACAAGGTATATATGTATGCATGTAAGCCTAACCAATCCCCATATGAATGGCTGAAAATAGGGTCACATAACAATAATACGGGCTGCTCTTACACCAAAATGATGATATAAATATGACAACAACAATATAGGTGTTAGATGACAAAATAGATGGCACCAATAACAAAATAAACCCAAAAGGGGTCGATATCTATAGAAATAATCCTATAAACACATGGTATATCAACATGCAAAAGATAGAGCGCCCATAAGGTCTGTGACCTGGTAAGCTGGAGAGATACCCATAGAAAAATGACCAGAGTATTACCAAGCCTGTGGGAGAGGAAAGAGAGGGGTTCAGGGAGGGCAAAGCCCAATGCGTGTCGCCACTGCCGTGGCTTCGTCAGGAGCGGTAGGTAGTGCTGTTTGTAGTAGCAATCAATATTTATAGACGATACAATAAAGAAACAACTTACAGCTGCTGAGAACGGTAAAGCAGACTCCCCTACAGGAAGTACCTGGAACAGGAAATGTTCCTACCGCTCCTGACGAAGCCACGGCAGTGGCGACACGCGTTGGGCTTTGCCCTCCTGAACCCCTCTCTTTCCTCCCCCACAGGCTTGGTAACATTCTGGTCATTTTCTATGGGTATCTCTCCAGCTTACCAGGTCACAGACCTTATGGGCGCTCTATCTTTTGCATGTTGATATACCATGTGTTTATAGGATTATTTCTATAGATATCGACCCCTTTTGGGTTTATTTTGTTATTGGTGCCATCTATTTTGTCATCTAACACCTATATTGTTGTTGTCATATTTATATCATCATTTTGGTGTAAGAGCAGCCCGTATTATTGTTATGTGACCCTATTTTCAGCCATTCATATGGGGATTGGTTAGGCTTACATGCATACATATATACCTTGTGCAACACGTTTTTCATATTTATATTATTGCATATGTATTTTCTATATTTACACAGCCACATGGGTTTCAGGGAGCCATGTACCCCCCCCTTTTTGGGGATTGTTTGCTCATTTTTAATTGTTTTTAATTGTTCAGTGTGTTGTATTGTATTGTAGTTTTCAATAAAACTGATTTTTGTTTTATATATTGGAGTTCCCTGGTGCATAGTATGTTCTTTTTTCTTTTCTTTTTTGTCCTAATCACACTTGACATACTCCAGGCTGAGCCCTCACCTTGATATTTTGGGGTTGTGCCCTCCACCCTTGTCTTTTTCCTATTCTGGCCAGCAGGAGACCAACGATCAAAAAAATGTCCAGGACATTCAGCGACGATCAGCGATACCCAGCAGGGGGGCTGATTGTCGCTGAATATCACACACAGCGATATCGCTGGGGAGATCGCTGTTGCATCACAAAACTAGTGACTCAGCAGCGATCTCGCTAGCGAAATCGCTGTGTGTGACGGGGGCTTTAGAAACATAAGGAAGTTCAAAGCACATCAGTGTTACCTGCAGCATAGATGCGCACTGTGATGGACTTTTTGTTTAAAGGGGCTTTCCCACAGACAGAATACATTTACTCTTTTTCCATTCTGCTTCGCAAAGATCACAGTAAGGTCCAGCGCACATTTACCCTGCGCTCTGCCCTGAGCGCTTACATCAGGGTTTTCATGTAAATCTCTGAAATACATGATTCAGTCAGAATCTCTTTTGGAATATTCCCTATAATGAGGCAGATGGAGGCACTGTGGACGCCATTCTGACGTGTGATCCGGCTGTTTACTACAAAGTTTGGTAGTAAAAATGTAATTATTTTTTCTTCACAGCCCAATGGTATAAAATTCTGTGGCATACCCGTGGTGTCAATATAACCACTGCACCCTAGATGAATTCATAGAGAGGTTTAGTTTGTAAAATGGGATCACTTATGGGGACCTTCTGCTGTTCTGGCACCTCAGGGGCTCTGCCAATATGACATGGCACCCTCAAACCAGTGCAGCAAAATCTGCACTGTAGTTTGGCGCTACTTCCCTTCTGAGCTTTACACTGTGCGTCAAAAGTAGTTTTCGACCACATATCGGGTATCGGTGAACTCAGGGGAAATGGCATAACAAATTTTGTGGTCCAATTTCTCCTGGTATCTTTGTGAAAATACAAAATTTGGGGCTAAAATAACATTTTTGTGGGAAAAACATGATTTTTTTTATTTTCATGGCTCAATGTTATAAACTTCTGTGAAGCACCACGGGTTTCAAGGTGCTCAAAACACATCTTGATAAGTTCCCTGAAGGGTCTAGTTTCCAAAATGGTGTCACTTGTGGGGGGTTTCCACTGTTTAGGCACATAAGGGGCTGTCCTAATGCGACTTGGCATCCGCTAATTATTCCAGCAAATTTTACATTCAAAAAGTCTTATGGCGCTTCTTACCTTCTGAGCCTTGCCATGTGCCAAAACAGTGGTTTTCCCCTGCATATGTGGTATCATCTTGGTCAGGAGATATTGCACAACAAATTGTATGGTTCAATTTCTCCAGTTACTCTTATGAAAATGCAAAGTTTGGAGCTAAAAATATATATTTTTGGGGGAAAGATGTGATTTTTTTATTTTCATGGCTCATCATTATAAACTTCTATGTAGCACCGGGAGTTTCAAGGTGCTCTCCACACATCTAGATAAGTTCCCTGAGGGGCTCTCCAAATGAGACATGGCGTCCGCTAATCATGTCAGCAAATTTTTCATTCATAAAGTCAAATGGCGCTCCTACCCTTCTGAGCCTGACCGCACACCCAAACAGTGGTTTTCCCCACATATGGGGTATTGGCATACTCAGGAGAAATTGCATAACAAATTGTATATTGCAATGTTTCCAGCTACTCTCATGAAAATAAAAAAATTGGATATAAAGGAAAAATTTTGTGTAAAAAAATTTAAATGTTTAGTTTTTCCTTCCACATTATAGTAATTACTGTGAAGCACCTGAAGGGTTAATAATCTTGAATGTTGTTTTGAGCTCCTTGAGGGGTGTAGTTTTTAGAATGGTGTCACTTTTGGGTATTTTCCATCATATACGCCAACCAATTTCACTTCAAATGTGAGGTGGTCCCTAAAAAAAATGATTTTGTAAATTTTGTTGTAAAAATGAGAAATTGCTGGTCAACTTTTAACCCTTATAAATTAACAAAAAATTATGCTTCAAAAATTATGCTGATGTAAAGTAGACATATGAGAAATGTTATTTATTAACTATTTTTCGTGACATAACTCTCTGATTTAAGCCCATAAAAATTAAAAGTTTGAAAATTGAAAAATTTTTGCTAAATTTCTGATCTTTTCACAAATAAACGTAAGTCATATTAAATAAATTTTACCACTATCATGAAGTACAATATATCACAAAAAACAGTCACAGAATTAGTGGGATCCATTGAAACGTTCCAGAGTTATAACCTCATAAATTGACAGCGGTCAGAATTTAAAAAAATGGGCCTGGTCAGGAAGGTGAAACAGGCTTCGTGGTGAAGGGGTTAAAGGGAGCCTGTCACCAGGTTTATCCCATATAAAGTAGGGCAAGCATCTATAAGCCCTCTGTTACAGCATTATAGAATGCTGACCATATCTCGCCAATGCATTCCACAGAACACAAAAATCGATTTTATTATACTCACGGTGCGATCTGGTCCGATGGGCATCCTGCGTCATCCACACAGTGTCCTCCATTGCACTCCTGCACAGGCACACTTCTCTCTGTCTTTCTCAAATTTGTGTTTAGTATTTTCTTTAAAAAATAAGTGTTGAAATTTATGGAGATAATAAATCCTAGAAATCAATGATAATTATATCCCCAAAATGTCAACATCATATGCTTTCTTTATTTGTATATCATGTACATATAGACCAACAGTAACAATTTGACTTTTAACTTTTACTTTTTCAAGCCACATAATTGAAATTGTATCAAACTATTTTGTTTCCACATGTCAAGTAATTCTTTTTATAAAGGCTTGCCATCATTAATATGCAATTTAGGTACATCGATGCTCACTTTTAGTGTTGGTCCCTTAAAATAATCCAGGTCACTTTTGAGTTACAAACCTATGTAAAAAAAGTCAGTTATGCTTACATGTCATTACTGGAATATAGCCTGCATTTTGCATTTCCATATGTAGAAAACTTAAAAGCATTTCACAAAGCAGTACACATAACGAATACACAACAATGTTCCTTGAGGATCAAATGGCAGCAGGATAGTCTTGTTGCTTAATCCAATACAGTTCTTTTCATGTGGTAAGCAGATAAGGGAATACTAGCTACTAGATTCAGGCAATGGTAATGAAGGCTTGAATGAGGCAGATTCACTCCCTAAAATATAGCATAAGGCAGTTTTTATCTTTATTCCCCATGATACCTCATTTTGCATCTTACCTTAATCTATGCTTCTTCCCTTCTTATTTCAGTTGGTTTCACAATCAGCTTTGAATTAGTTCTGTCCATTATGCTTTTTCCATGTTGCTGTCAACATGTCACTGTAGATGTAAAATAATTACTTGGGATTCAAGATAACTCAAGATACTGTAATGGTGCAAGCTACATTATCATTGTGAGCAAAACCAATGCTCATCTAAGTTCGTATGAATGTATATACTTCTACTGATTGACTAATATTGTGTATGCCCTCTTTTGCTTCCAAAACAGCTCTTACCCATCAAGGATAGTACTTTACAACACTTGTGAAAGTGTCCTGTGATACTGACACTAAAGGGTATGCCACACTAAACAACATCGCTAACGGGATCGCTAAAAAACGTCACTATTTAGCGATCCCGTTAGCGATGTTGTGGTGTGCGGCATCTACCAGCGACGTGGCCCCTGCTGAGATCCTGCTGTGATCTCGCTCGTCGCTGACATCGTTCCGGACCCTATTTTATCGTCGGCACCCCCGCTGGTAAGTATATATCGCTGAGTGTGGCACCTTTTCTTAGCGATTTAGCGGTACTTTTGTACCGCTAAAGTCGTTAAGATCGCTAACCGCGATAGCGTCCTTAACGACATCGCTAAGTTAAGCCGCTATCAGCGATATAGAAACAATCCCGCTAGCGATCGCATTAGTATGCGTCTTTATCGTTACGGGATTGTTTAGTGTGGCAGTACCTTAAGATGTTAGTAGACGATCCTTTAAGTCCCGTACCTTGCAAGTTGGGCCTCCATGGATTGGACTTGCTTTTTCCAGTACATTTCACAGATGTTCTGTTGGATTGAGATATGGGGAGTCGAGGCCGTTTGGAACCTTGAACTCTTTGCTGTACTCTTAATCCATTCAAGTGTAATTTTGACAGTATGGTCAGTTGCATTATTCTATTAAAAGAGGCCATTGCCATTAAGGAATACTATTACTGGCTAAATTTAATTTACCAGACCGGGCCACCTTCTTCCCTTGCTCTGTTGTTCAGTTTTGTTTATTACATACCCCTTTGAGGCATTTCAGCAGTGGACAAGGGTTAACATGGACACTTTGACCACTCAGTAGCTTTGTAGGCCTGTACGCAGCAAGCTGTAATGAACTGTGTGTTTTGACAACTTTAATAATAATAGCAATAATAATAATAGTTTTATACAGCGCCAATCTATTTCACAGCATTATAACAGGTTCATTACCCCTCCACAGAGATGTAGATTTTAGTCTGGAGAGAGGATTCATATGTTCCCATGCAGACAGACTTTTCTAAGTGAGGATTGGCATAGTTAGGACCTGGTATACGAGAAGAGCCTTAACGTGGCTATCAGGTACACATAAATTGGCCTTTTTATGGGCTAAGACTTCTCAATTTTTCATATTTCTAAGGCAGTGATGCAATTTATTTTTCATATTTTTTCATATTTTATTTGTGTCCGCAAGTTATAGCGCTACAGTGTGCTACCTTTTATTCTTGAATGTGTATGAGTTGGTGACTCTAGGTTTAAGCACCTGTTCACATTGGATCTATGTTTGGATGTGCCGGTCAGTTTTTGATATGTATTCATTTACCTTCTGCCTAAGCACTCCACCTGGTGGTCACACGCGTTTGAATTATAACAGGTTCATTACCCCTCCACAGAGATGTAGATTTTAGTCTGGAGAGAGGATTCATATGTTCCCATGCAGACAGACTTTTCTAAGTGAGGATTGGCATAGTTAGGACCTGGTATACGAGAAGAGCCTTAACGTGGCTATCAGGTACACATAACTTGGCCTTTTTATGCGCTAAAACTTCTCAATTTTTCATATTTCTAAGGCAGTGATGCAATTTATTTTTCAGATTTTTTCATATTTTTCATATTTTTGTGTCCGCAAGTTGTAGCGCTACAGTGTGCTACCTTTTATTCTTGAGTGTTATTAGTTTGAACTGGATATGCTGGGGAATTGGAAGTCAATGAAGGGATTTGCAAAGGCAGAAAAAGTGGAGTAGTGAGGAGAGAGATGGATTAGTCAGGCAGTAGAGTTAAGGACAAACTTGAGAGGTGCGAGAGTGTTAGCAGGTAGGCCACAAAGGAGGATGTTGTCAAGCTGGAGATAATGAGGGCATGCACAAGCATTTTTGTAGATTGAGAGTTGAGGAAAGGACTGATTCTGGAAATATTTTTGAGCTGGAGGCTACAGGAGGTGACAAGAGATGGGATGGGTGGTTTGAAAGGAAGGGCAGAGTCAAGGGTTATTCCGAGGCAGCGGAATTCCATTACAGCAGAAAGTGTAAGTCATTTATTGCGATTGATAGATCAGGTGGGAAGATACATGAGATGGAGGAAAGATAATGAGTTCACATTTGTTCACATTGAGCTTGACGAAGTGAGAGGAGGAGGATATGGCTGAAAGACATTCTGTATAGCAGAGAGGAGATGTCTGGGCCAGAGAGGTAAATCTGAGTGTCATCAGCATAAAGATGGTACTAGAAGCCATGGGACTTTATGAGTTGCCCCAGGCCAAGGGTATAGATGGAGAAGAGACCCCGGCACCTGAGATATTTACCTGTCCTCTCTGCACTGCTGCGCTGCTCCCTCGGTCTGACTCCTCTGGCTGTGAATGATCTGGCAGGGGCGGGGCGCGCACTAATGACGTCATCGCGCCCTCTGCCTGAACATTCACAGCCAGGACCGAGGGAGCGCGTCCCTGCAGCCTCTCCTCTTCTCCCAGCGGTCTCCGCAGCGCTTCAGTCCTGCAGCGGTCACGTGCTACCACTCATTAAAGTCATGAATATGTGCATATTCATCATGACTTTAATGAGCGGTGCCATGTGACCGTTGCAGGAAGGAGCCGGAGATCGTGGGAGAAGCAGGGGGGCTGCAGAGACAGCGCCGGCGGAGGGGTGAGTATGATCTGACACCCCCGCTCCCCCTCCCCCGCCGACCCCCATATATGACCCGCGTATAAGCCGAGAGGGGGACTTTCAGCCCTAAAAGATGGGCTGAAAATCTCGGCTTATACATGGGTATATACGATACTGCAGAGCATAGGAATTGCATTAAAAAATTGAAAAAAGTACTATATAGTGTATATATGAAATATGCATCTGCAAAAATTGCTATGAAAAGAGGAAAGTTTTTGGCGCATAGATTGGCCAATATATGTGTGCCCAATTACCATGTCAAGGTGTCCTTCGTAAATTGGGTCCCTGTGCTGTAATGTCACATCTCTTGGGCAAAAAAAGACTACAATTTAGTGGCAGGAATGGACCAGCTAATTTGCTTAAAATCACCTGTGGTGAGTGGGAGTGGGAGTGCACATGTCCAAAAGGCTATAATACCTTATTTTTAAATTAATTTTGTTAGAATATTGAAATTGTAAAATGTTTAGTAGCAGTTTTTTTTATTTTTTTCAAAGTAATTTAAATTTTTTCAAGTTTTTTATGGACTTACCGTATATACTCGTGTATAAGCCGACCCGTGTATAAACCGACCCCCCTAATTTTGCCACAAAAAGCTGGGAAAACTTATTGACTCGTGTATAAGCCGGGTGTATAAACTGCCCTCCTGCTCTGTGCTGCCCCCGTCCTGCTCCTTGCTCCCCCATCCACTCTTGCTCCCTCTGCTCCTCCTACCTCTGTACTCCCCCCCTCCTCTCCGTCCTCCTGTGCTCCCCATTCCTTCTCCGTCCTCTGTGCCCCTCCTGCTCCATGCTTCCCCCGTCCTCCGTTCTCCTCCCTGTCCTCCTCCATGCTTCCCCCATCCACCGTTCTCCCCCCCCTGTCCTGCTCCATGCCTCCCCCGTCCTCCGTTCTCCTCCCCGTCCTCCTCCATGCTTCCCCCATCCACCGTTCTCCTCCCCCGTCCTCCTCCATGCTTCCCCCGTTCTCCGTTCTCCTCCCCGTCCTCCTCCATGCTTCCCCCGTCCACCGTTCTCTCCCCCCCGTCCTGCTCGTGCTCCTTGTCCTCTCCTCCATCATACTCACCCCTCCCCGTGCCATCGCAGAGCGTCCCTGCAATCCTGCAGCTCTCCCTGGCTTCCTTCAGCTCTCCAGCGCTGAGTGGTGATGTAATACCGCTCATTAAGGCCATGAATATGGACGCCACGCCTATGGGAGTGGCGTCGCGTCCATATTACATGACCTTAATGAGCGGGTATTACATCACCGCTCAGCGCTGGAGAGCTAAAGGAAGCCGGGGAGAACGCAGGATTGCAGGGACCCTCAGCGATGGCACGGGGAGGGGTGAGTATGATCCCAGCCACCGGCTCCTGCCGCGGCACCCCCTACCCCGCTGGTTTCTGCCCTATGACTCGTGTATAAGCCGAGGGGGCATTTTCAGCACGTAAAAAGGTGCTGAAAATCTCGGCTTATACACGAGTATATACGGTATTCAGTTTTGAAGTGACTTTGCGGGACCTAAATATTGGAAAGCCAACCAAAAGCGATATTTTTAAAAACTGAATCCCTCAAATTTTTCCAAGCTGCTGTCAGGAACTTGGTTAAACCTTTGGGTGCTTCACAGGAATTAACTCAAAGTGGAATGAAAGAATATGATAACAATGTAATAGGCCACAATAACTGGCAGACCATGAGGTCATTACTGGCCTCAGGTTGCCATGGTAACAATTAGAACCACATGATAATGATCACAGGGAGGGTGCAAATGGGGTTAAACAGTGACCACCCTCCCTCTGTTAATCATCTAGATCAGGGTTCCCCAACTCCAGTCCTCAAGGCCCACCAGCAGGTCATGTTTTCAGGATTTTCTTAGTATTTCACAGATGATAATTTCATCACGTGTGCAATACAAAGGAAATCCTGAAAACATGACCTGTTGGTGGGCCTTGAGGACTGGAGTTGGGGAACATTGATCTAGATGACATTGTTGCTCATGGCTGTAGAATCTAGGAGGGGGAGGGTAAATGTCCACTATCATTGTTAACACTGATTGTGGCGAATGCATCATGGTGTCACCTATAGTATATAGTTGACATCTGCTGCATTTTTACCTGTGGGGTCATTTTACTTTTTAATCTGCTCTATGAGCTACTTGTTCATATAATTCTCCTATTAGGGTAGGAGGGGAAATTTATAGACAATTTAACTTTGAACGATGATTGGTTAAATTTAACCAAACCTTATCCAGAAGTTAATCCATGTGCCATTTTATTCTAGTATTTAGCATTTTGATGTACTTTACATAATGAAAATACACAATATATTTTGCAGTTTCAAAGTATATATATATATATTTAGCAAGTAGAAAACAGCACTGTACAGAAAACTCTGACGACATCTTCTAGACAAATATGCCTTAGGATTGAACCTATAGCCTTAACGATGCCATTGATACTTTGCAACCTTCATTTAATTTGTTTTTATCTTGGCTTGTGCCATCTCTTGATGATGAGTAAAAATCCAAGTCTACTAAAAATAATTCGACTGTGAAAATCTCTCAGTGATACTTGTTATTGTTATTTCCGTGAGTGGGAGATAAAGCTCTTTTAGAGCATCTGCTCTACTGTTTCAATGACTTCATCAAGATGTTCAGAATCAATTTATTTTTCAGCTTAGGGATATTATATCTGTTTCTTCTTCATGTTTGTCCTTTCCAGTAAACGAAAAAAAGAAGCGCACTCTGCTCAATGAGAGGTGCAGGCTGGACTTGGGTGAACCCAAAATTAAACTAGAGAAGAAGAAGCAGCCACACCCAATAAACGTTCTTTCTTTGCAAAAATTGTGTTGTATTTATTCATATGTGCAGAAAACACCACAGCAGGATCAAACAGTAATGGTAAGATAACGTTTCAACCTTATTCAAGGTCTTTGTCAAACCTCACTGAAAAATAAATATGTTCAGCCCCCTATTCGGTCTGAGTTCAAGTTCAGGTTCGGGTTTGGGTCCGGTACTGTTCTGCTACACAAACCCAAATATTTTGTAACTGTTCGGCCGAACCCGCCG
>JARQOD010000004.1:163148987-163256035 GCA_033576555.1 Oophaga sylvatica | reverse complement strand
GACACGCTCAGCAGAGTACAAGCAGCGGTGGTTGAAGAAATAAACTGGAGCGGGATCTGCACTCCAATAATGAAAACCTCAGATTACAGTGAAAACTGCACACAACTGTTCAGTATCTGTGAAAGGCCCGTTTGTGTACTTCTATATTGTTTGCAACCAATGTATTGGATAATGATGGAAGCACGTCACACTAATAGATTTGATTATTTTGAAATATAATGTAGCAGCAACAATTAGAGAAAAATGTCAAGGATGAGCAGTGAGACACGCTCAGCAGAGTACAAGCAGCGGTGGTTGAAGAAATAACTGGAGCGGGATCTGCACTCCAATAATGAAAACCTCAGATTACAGTGAAAACTGCACACAACTGTTCAGTATCTGTGAAAGGCCCGTTTGTGTACTTCTATATTGTTTGCAACCAATGTATTGGATAATGATGGAAGCACGTCACACTAATAGATTTGATTATTTTGAAATATAATGTAGCAGCAACAATTAGAGAAAAATGTCAAGGATGAGACAGTGAGACACGCTCAGCAGAGTACAAGCAGCGGTGCTTGAAGAAATAACTGGAGCGGGATCTGAATTAAAAAATTGAAAACCTCTGAGTACAGTAAACACTGCACACAACTGTTCACTATCTCTGAAAGCCTCCTTTGTGGGCTTCTATACTGTTTGCAACCAATGTATTGTATACGGATGGAAGCACGTCACACTAATAGATTTTAGTTATTTGAAATAGAATGTAGCAGCACCAATTAGAGAAAAATGTCATGGATGAGACAGTGAGACACGCTCAGCAGAGTACAAGCAGCAGTGTTTGAAGAAGTAACTGGAGCGTGATCTGCACTCAAAAAAAAAAAAAACCTCACAGACTAGAGTGAACACTGCACACAACTGTTCACTATCTCTGAAAGCCTCCTTTGTGGGCTTCTATATTGTTTGCAACCAATGTATTGTATACGGATGGAAGCACGTCACACTAATGGATTTGTTTTTTTTTAAATATAATGTAGCAGCAACAATTAGAGAAAAATGTCAAGGATGAGACAGTGAGACACGCTCAGCAGAGTACAAGCAGCGGTGCTTGAAGAAATAACTGGAGCGGGATCTGAATTAAAAAATTGAAAACCTCTGAGTACAGTAAACACTGCACACAACTGTTCACTATCTCTGAAAGCCTCCTTTGTGGGCTTCTATACTGTTTGCAACCAATGTATTGTATACGGATGGAAGCACGTCACACTAATAGATTTTAGTTATTTGAAATAGAATGTAGCAGCACCAATTAGAGAAAAATGTCAAGGATGAGACATGTGAGACACGCTCAGCAGAGTACAAGCAGCAGTGTTCGAAGAAGTAACTGGAGCGTGATCTGCACTCAAAAAAAAAAAAACCTCACAGACTAGAGTGAATACTGCACACAACTGTTCACTATCTCTGAAAGCCTCCTTTGTGGGCTTCTATACTGTTTGCAACCAATGTATTGTATACGGATGGAAGCACGTCACACTAATAGATTTGTTTTTTTTTTAAATATAATGTAGCAGCAAAATTAGAGAAAAATGTCAAGTATGAGACAGTGAGACACGCTCAGCAGAGTACAAGCAGCAGTGTTTGAAGAAGTAACTGGAGCATGATCTGCACTCAAAAAAAAAAAAACCCTCACAGACTAGAGTGAACACTGCACACAACTGTTCACTATCTCTGAAAGCCTCCTTTGTGGGCTTCTATACTGTTTGCAACCAATGTATTGTATACGGATGGAAGCACGTCACACTAATAGATTTGTTTTTTTTAAATATAATGTAGCAGCAATAATTAGAGAAAAATGTCAAGGATGAGACAGTGAGACACGCTCAGCAGAGTACAAGCAGCAGTGTTTGAAGAAGTAACTGGAGCGTGATCTGCACTCAAAAAAAAAAAATACCTCACAGACTAGAGTGAACACTGCACACAACTGTTCACTATCTCTGAAAGCCTCCTTTGTGGGCTTCTATACTGTTTGCAACCAATGTATTGTATACGGATGGAAGCACGTCACACTATAATTTCAATTGAATGGAGCAGCAAGAATTACAGTAAAGAAAAAAAAAAAGAGTCTGTGAGTGACTCGTGCAGATGCCTACAAACAGCATTGGATGCAGAGCAAACTGCAGCGTCACCTGCACTCTCACACACACACCTTGCACAGAGCTGTTAAAACAACACTGCAAGGCAAAAGGAAGCTTTACACAGCGGTTGGTAAACTAGACTGCCTAGAGCACAGTACACAAAATCGCAATCTCTAACTGTCCCTCAGAGTCAGCAGAGCAGCGTTCTGTCCCTAACTGAATTCACAGCACAGTGACGCTAAAATGGCGGCGGCGCCTTTTATAGTGCATTCTGACATCATTTCAGCATCCAATCACAGCCATGCCATTAGTTAACATGACCGCAGCAGTACAGGATGTGCCCACACTTCTTAGGATTCCTCATTGGCTGACTAAAATCACATTGCCTCTCAAAGAATTATGGGAACTTCCGATTCCGGTATACGATATATGGAAAAAATCGGAACTAAGTATCGGAATTCCGATACAGCGAATATCGGCCGATACCCGATACTTGCGGTATCGGAATGCTCAACTCTAGTGGTCAGCACTTTGAACCCCCAAGGGCTTCACAGAAGTTTATAACGTAGAGCCGTGAAAATAAAAAAATCATATTTTTTTCCACAAGAATGACTTTTTGCCCCCAAACTTTTATTTTTATAAGGGTAACAGGAGAAATAGGACCCCAAAAGTTGATGTGCAATTTGTCCTGAGTACGCTGATATCCCATATGTGGGGGGAACCACTGTGATCGCCTTACTGCGATCTTTGGGAGGCAGAATGAACAAATCCACAAAAGGTGAAGAATTGGTTTTATTTTTTACGCCGTTCCTCGTGTGGTATTAGTGATTAGGCAACTTTATTTTTCGGGTCGATGCAATTACAGCGATACCAGATTTATACCCTTTTTTCATGTTTAGCTTCTGTCACACACTAAAAGATGCTTTTTTTTGGAAGAATTTTTTGTAAGAAATTTTTGCATCACCATATTTTGAGAGCTATAATTTTTCCATATTTCGTCCGACAGAGTTATCTGTGGGCTTACTTTTTGTGGGACGAGCTGATGTTTTTATTTGTACCATATTCGGGCACATAACGTTTTTTGATCGCTTCCTATTCCGGTTTTGTGGAAGCAGAATGAACAAAAACCAGCAATTCAGGAATTGTTTTTTTTTTTTTCCTCCGTTTCGCGTGTGGTAAAATTGATGAAGCAGCTTTATTCTTCGGGTCACTACGATTACAGCGATACCTCATTTATATATTTTTTTATGTTTTGGCGTTCTTTACTCAATAAAAATTTTTATAGAAAAATAATTATTTTTGCATCAGTTTATTCTGCGAGCTATAACTTTTTTATTTTTTCGCTGATGATGCTGTATAGCAGCTTGTTTTTTGCGGGACAAGATGACGTTTTCAGCGGTACCATGATTATTTATATCCCACTTTTTGATCGCGTGTTATTGCACTTTTTCCAAGCGGTATGATGGATAGTCATAGCAATCTTTTAATGAGGTGTGTCCAAACTTTTGGTCTGTATATAT
This sequence comes from Oophaga sylvatica, assembly GCA_033576555.1. Lineage (NCBI taxonomy): Eukaryota > Metazoa > Chordata > Amphibia > Anura > Dendrobatidae > Oophaga > Oophaga sylvatica. Next base: position 163,252,401 of record JARQOD010000004.1, on the reverse strand, counting down.
ACAGTACAGACCAAAAGTTTGGACACACCTTCTCATTCAAAGATTTTTCTGTATTTTCATGGCTATGAAAATTGTACATTCACACTGAAGGCATCAAAACTATGAATAAACACATGTGGAATTATATACTTAACAAAAAAGTGTGTAACAACTGAAATTATGTCTTATATTCTAGGTTCTTCAAAGTAGCCACCTTTTGCTTTGATGAGTGCTTTGCACACTCTTGGCATTCTCTTGATGAGGTTCAAGAGGTAGTCACCGGAAATGGTCTTCCAACAGTCTAGAAGGAGTTCCCAGAGATGCTTAGCACTTGTTGGCCCTTTTGCCTTCACTTTGCGGTCCAGCTCACTCCAAACCATCTTGATTGGGTTCAGGTTTGGTGACTGTGGAGGCCAGGTCATCTGGCGTAGCACCCCATCACTCTCCTTCTTGGTCAAATAGCCCTTACACAGCCTGGAGGTGTGTTTGGGGTCATTGTCCTGTTGAAAAACAAATGATGGTCCGACTAAACGCAAACCGGATGGAATAGCATGCCGCTGCAAGATGCTGTGGTTGCCATGCTGGTTCAGTATGCCTTCAATTTTGAATAATTCCCCAACAGTGTCACCAGCGCAAAGCACCCCCACACCATCACACCTCCTCCTCCATGCTTCACGGTGGGAACCAGGCATGTAGAGTCCATCCGTTCACCTTTTCTGCGTCGCACAAAGACACGGTGGTTGGAACCAAAGATCTCAAATTTGGACTCATCAGATCAAAGCACAGATTTCCCCTGGTCTAATGTCCATTCCTTGTATTCTTTAGCCCAAACATGTCTCTTCTGCTTGTTGCCTGTCCTTAGCAGTTGTTTCCTAGCAGCTATTTTACCATGAAGGTCTCCTCTTAACAGTTGTTGTAGAGATGTGTCTTCTACTAGAACTCTGTGTGGCATTGACCTGGTCTCTAATCTGAGCTGCTGTTAACCTGCGATTTCTGAGGCTGGTGACTTGGATAAACTTATCCTCAGAAGCAGAGGTGACTCTTGGCCTTCCTTTCCTGGGGCGGTCCTCATGTGAGCCAGTTTCTTTGTAGCGCTTGATGGTTTTTGCAACTGCACTTGGGGACACTTTCAAAGTTTTCCCAATTTTTTGGACTGACTGACCTTCATTTCTTAAAGTAATGATGGCCACTCGTTTTTCTTTACTTAGCTGCTTTTTTCTTGCCATAATACAAATTCTAACAGTCTATTCAGTAGGACTATCAGCTGCCAAGAGTGTGCAAAGCAGTAATCAAAGCAAAAGGTGGCTACTTTGAAGAACCTAGAATATAAGACATATTTTCAGTTGTTTCACACTTTTTTGTTAAGTATATAATTCCACATGTGTTAATTCATAGTTTGATGCCTTCAGTGTGAATGTACAATTTTCATAGTCATGAAAATACAGAAAAATCTTTAAATGAGAAGGTGTGTCCAAACTTTTGGTCTGTACTGTATTTACTTCAAAAGGTACATTCTATATTATGTTTAGCAAAGGTTTTGCTAAATATAACTGATATAACTGTGTTTAGGAGCTCTATTTAACCCCCACATCCTTCATTATACAATACTGCACTATACCTAAAATGCCTACATATGTTAGAAACTCGAATTTCCACAATAAGAGACATAAACTGCCAAGAGCAAGTAAACAGCAGCATAAAAACTCGAATACACCCATAAATAAATAGATAAATGAAAACATCACTTATCTGTGGCCTGGAGGTATTCACTGGACTGCAGCACACAAAGCTGTAGATAATAGTCTACTTGCTAACCTTTTTGCAATGCGTGAGTCTTGTGGTTTTGGTGACACCCGTGTTAATATGTGTCTTGAACAGATAACAGTTTTTTTCTGATGCATCAGATATCATAGTCATATCATAGAATGCTCTGTTCTGTACAATTATGGCACCTGGGGGCCTGCAGACAAATCTCTAATGCAATGCTAGTGATGTAGATTGTGTTTTTATTTTAACTGGAGGTAAAAGAAACATTTACAAGGCACACATTGAAAACTCTTAAGGTATGTTTCCACGTTCCGCAACCGGCAGCACTTTGGACGCAGCACATGTCTACGCTTAAATAAATAGACATTCTGTGGTCTAGAAAGACGCGCCGCATGTGCATATACACAGGGCGGCCAGATGCATCCCTGCACGCATAGTGGAGATGGGATTTCATGAAATCCCATCCACTATGCTGTAACATCTGGCTGCTGTGGGTTTGATGCTGTGGATGTACGCAGCGTCAAACCCGCAGCGTTTACTGACCGTGGAAACATACCCTTAGAAATAAAAACACAGCACCTTATCCTTACCAAAAATCCAAGTATAACGATACATGCATGTATAACACTACAAAAAAAGTTGAAAATTTGTCTGGATTTAATTAGTCATCCATACAGTATTAGGTGCTTTCTGTGACATTTCACTGGTATATAAGACTTCAAAAAAGTGTTAAAAAATTTGTCTGGACTCACTTAGTCATCTATACAGTCTTAGGTGCTTACTGTTACATTTCGGTGGTATGTAAGACTCAAAAAAAAATTGAAAACATTTTTCTGGATTCATTTAGTCTTCTATACAGTCTTAGTTGCTTACTGTTACATTTTGGTGGTATGTAAAACTCCAAAAAAGTATTGAAAAATTTGTATGGATTCACTTAGTCATCTATACAGTCTTAGGTGCTTACTGTTACATTTCGGTAGTATGTAAGACTCCAAAAAAGCATTGAAAAACTTGTCTGGATTCACTTAGTTATCCATGCAGTATTAAGTGAAGTGCTTTCTGTGACATTTAAGTGATATATAAGACTACAAAAAAGCGTTGAAAAATTTGTCTGGATTCAGTTAGTCATTCATACAGTATTAGGTGATTTCTCTTACATTTTTGAACTATATAACACTCCAAAAGACGTTAAAAAATATTTATGGATTCAATTAGTCATCTATAAACCATTAGGTGCTTTCTGTTACATTTTGATGGTATATAAGACTTCAAAAAACATTGAAAAATTTATCTGGACTCAAATAGTCATCCATTTAGTATTTGGTGCTTTCTGTCACATTTTGGTGGTATATTAGACTCCAAGAACGCATTGAAAAATTTGTCTACATTCAATTAGTCATTCATACAGTATTAGGTGCTTTCTGTGACATTTTCATGGTATATAAAACTACAAAAAAAGTTTTGAAAAATGTGTCTGATGGGAAGTTCAAGGACTGCAGAATTATTTATGTCATAAAATTGTCCCAAGGGGTCTAAAGTTTCTTATTGTCCCTAATAAGAGATTGAGATCAGCAACCCTCTTGGCAAAGTGGAAAAAGGAGGCTACAGAAAGCGCTTTGAGATTTATTTTGATTCTGCTAGAAGAGGAGCAATTAATCTTGGAACAGAGTGGAAAAACTCTAAAGGAAACTATAGAGCAGAAGAGGAGGTTCTCTGCAGATGCAGAATTTGAGAAAAAGGAAAAAGCCTTGCAGTTAAATATTGAGAAGTTTACATGTTTTATTAAAGGCAGGAAACATAATCAATTCCTAAGGGATTTGGCAGATTTCAAAGTTAGGGAGGTGCAAACACTGGCATATGTTGAGGTGTAGGCTGGACGTTCAGCATCTGCAAATGGAGGAATTGGAGAAGTCGGAGGAAGAGGAGGACAAAGCGAGCCATTTTGCTGGCAACCTATGTGTCATCAGGGGAAGGTGGTACAAAATCCTTTGAAACCTAGGCATGGTTCATTTTAATGAAGATGAGATCATCAACATTTTGGGTCGACAGTCGGGTCCTTCTTTCTGTCAGGATTGATCCAGCAGCACTGAAGACTCTTTCTGATAGCACACTACCAGCAGGGCAAGCGAGCTCCTTTAAGGCATATTGTGCCAATTCAGGCCAAGGTGTCCAGTTTACAGGCCCAGTAGTCAAAGGGGAATGAACTGTGAGGGAGAACATCGATAGGGGAGGAGAGGTAATTTTGAACCATAGTTGACAACTGTTGTCTCCTGTCTGTTTTAATCGATTCAGTATTAACAGTCGTGTGAGCGGTACTTGAGAAATCAGTCCACAACATGGTCATGAAACCCGTCTCCAATGCCACTTTCACTGTGTGCACCACGAACACCTCTTCCATTTGGATCACTACGGCTCGTGGTAAAACCTGCACCGCTGCTGTGTGCTGGGAATGCCTCTAACAAACGGTTTACAAGAGTTGCTTGTTTGTTCGCCAATATTAGCTCTAGGTTCTCCTGCTATGGCATGTGTTCTGTAATTTGCCTTTATAGCGTGGATTGAGGATGCTGGCCAACCAGTAGTCGTCATCCTTCATCATTTTAGCAATGCGGGGGTCCCTTTTTATGATACGCAAGACATAATCACACATGTGGGCCAATGTTCCGGTTGTCAATGATGCACTACCAGTGGTGGGTGGAGGAGCACTTTCTGCCAAATCCACATCCCTCCAGTCACGCACAAACCCTGTACCTGACCTTGGCAAGCCAACATTTTCGCTTGCCCCCTGAGAAGCATCCTCCTCCGCAAAATAATCATCCTCTTCCTCCTCTTCTTCCTCTTCTTCCTCCACCTCGTCCAGGACAGTTCCCTGAGCAGACAATGGCTAACTGTCATCAAGGCTTCCCTCCTCCTTCTCCTCTTCCTCCTCCACTGCAGACGCCTGATCCTTAATGTGCGTCAAAGTTTGCATGAGCAGATGCATAAGTGGGATGCTCATGCTTTTGATGGCGTCGTCTGCGCTTACCAGCCGTGTGCATTCCTCAAAACACTGAAGGACTTTACAGAGGTCTTTCAGCTTTGACCACTGCACACCCGACAACTTGATGTCTGCCCTCAAACTGCCTGCCCGTGTATCCTCCCACAAATGCATTACAGCCTGCCTCTGTTCTCACAGCCTCTCAACCATGTGCATGGTGGAGTTCCACCTTGTTGCAAGTTCTATATTTAGGCGGAGCTTGGGGAGGTGGAGTGATCGCTGCAGCCTCTGCATACGACTGGAGTCTACGGGCGAGCAATGGATGTGCGAGCAAGTCTTCGCACCTTATGGATCAGGGCTGTTAACTCCGGATAATTATTTAGGAAGCACTGCACCACCAGGCTCAAGGTGTGAGCCAGGCAAGGTATGTGTCTGAGTTTTGCCAGGGTTATGGCTGCTACAAAATTACGGCCGTTATCACTGACTACCTTGCCTGGCTCAAGATGTAGACTGCCCAGCCATGACTCAGTTTCTCACTGCAAGTAGTCGGCCAGTACCTCCACGGTGTGTCTGTTGTCGCCCAAAGACATCATCTTTAAAACAGCCTGCTGTCGCTTACCACTAGCTGTTCGATAGTGGGACACCTTGTGTGAAACACTGGCAGCTGCGGATGGAGTGCTCATGCGACTGCGCTCTGTCGACGAGCTTTCGCTTCTAGAGGAGGAGCAGGAGAAGGGTCGAACTCCTACAGCCAACTGTTTCCTATACCGTGGGCTAGGCAGCACTGTCCCACCGCCGCTGTCCCTGTGGAGCCTGCATCCACCACATTAACCCAGTGCACAGTGATGGACACGTAATGGCCCTGGCCATGCCTCCTGGCCCATGCATCTGTTGTGAGGTGCACCTTTCCACTCACTGATTGTTTGAGTTCATGGACAATGCGGTCTTTCACATGCAGGTTAAAGGCAGGGATGGCTTTTCTACAAAAGAAGTGCCGACTGGGTAGGTCATAGCAAGGGACAGCGTAGGCCATGAGCTCTCGGACGCTGCACTTTCAACCAAACGGAAGGGCATCATCTCTAATCAGATCGGTTTGGCAATGTAGGCGTTCAAAGCCAGTGTACGCGGATGAGAGGATGAGTACTATCTTGTCCTACTCAGATTGTCTGCTAGGGTGAGCTGGACTTGAGAGCTGCATATGGGAGAACTAGTGTTGGACATGACGGACTGAGAGGGGTGGTGATGGTGATGGTGGTGGCGGTGGTGGTGATGGCCTAGATTCAGTCTTTCGTTGCAAAAACATTGTGATTCCCTGACTGCTTTGGCCTTGCGACGACACCTCAACATTTCTTGCTGGTGGTGTGCTAACCCTGTGGGCTTACAGTGGGGGAAGCGATGGAGCGGTCGGAGCAGGTGCACATGTGTTACCTGAGGTTTTGTAGTCAGTCCACGCTTGCAAGTGCATGGTAATTAAATGTCTAAGCATGCAACTGGTATTCAAATTTCGGAGATTTTTCCCTCGGCTAAAGGTCTTTCCGCACTTCTTACAGATAACCTTTGCCTCATCAATAGAATTTTGGTCAAAAAAGTGCCACATTCTTCCTACTATGGTATAAATTTTCAGGGCTTGCACGCTGTGCTAATTGGACCATCTGGCCAAGCTGTCCTGCAACTCTTTTTGTTATTTTAACACGTTTTTGGACAGCTACGGGCCTGCCAGATAACTGCTGCTGCGATGTCGATGCCTGCTGCGGATCCTTCTCCTCTTCTGAGCTATTGCCAGCAGCACCCTCTTCCCCCAAAGAATGCCAATCCGGGTCAACAACTGGGTCATCCATCACCTCCTCTTCAATTTCATCTGCACCTTCCTCTCTGTCACCGTGTAAGGTGGTATAGTATGCGGGGAGGGGCACCTGAGTTTCATCAGGGTCAGATTCTGGCTCAGTAGACTGCATGGTCAATGTACCAGCAGAATTATCTAGCAGTGGCTGTGCATCAGTGCACTCCATGTCATATTCATCTTGGACTGGGGAATTCAGGATTTCACTTGATAACCCAGGCATGGTATGTGAAAAGAGCTCCATGGAGTAATCTGAAGTGTGGTCTGCCGCATCCTTCACTTTTGGTGGGGGTGAAGGACACAAGGAAAGGTGTTGTTCCTGGAGCCTGCACTGACGACTCAGTGCTTGCATTTTTTGAAACTTCAGAAGAGGAGGGCAGCACGGTGGCTCAGTGGATAGCACTACAGCCTTGCAGCGCTGGAGTCCTAGGTTCGAATCCAACCAAGGACAACATCTGCAAGGAGTTTGTATGTTCTCCCCGTGTTTGCGTGGGTTTCCTCCGGGTACTCCGGTTTCCTCCCACATTCCAAAAACATACTGATAGGGAATCTAGATTGTGAGCCCCATCGGGGACAGCGACGATAATGTGTGCAAACTGTAAAGCGCTGCGGAATATGTTAGCGCTATATAAAAATAAAGATTATTATTATTATTATTAAGAGGAGGCGATAGAGCTGGAGGCTGTTTCGGCAATGTAAGCCAAAACCTGTTCCTGATGCTCCGGCTTTAAAATTGGTTTACCTACTCCAGAAAAGGGAGCCTTCCAGGCCTCCTGGAGCCAGACGATGCCGCAGGCTCAACACCTCCTGCCTTAGGTGCTATTGTGCTTTTGGCACTACCAGCAGATGCACCACCACCACCATCAGTACCAGCTGGCCCCCCCACCCACGTCCGCGGCCTCTTCCACCATACTTCCTCATGTTTTGGAAAATGTACCAAAAATACCAGCAGATATATGGTACTGTATCAGAAGCGTGCAGCTGTATACAGTGTTGGGGTAATTTTAAATCTTTGTATAGATTTCCGGAGTAACACAAAGACGCTCACAGGCTCAGTATGGATTAGACCACAATATAAAAAGCTGTAAAAGGGTACTGTATCTGAAGATAACAGGTGTATAGGGGTAAATTGTAAATCTCCATATAGATTTCCGGAGTAACACACAGACACTCACAGGCTCAGTATGGATTAGACCACAATATAAAACGTTGAAAAAGGGTACTGCATCTGAAGATAACAGGTGTATAAGGGTAAATTATAAATCTCCGTATAGATTTCCGGAGTAACACACAGACGCTCACAGGCTCAGTATGGATTAGACCACAATATAAAAAGCTGAAAAAGGATACTGTATCTGGAGATAACAGGTGTATCTAGTTTAGGGGTAAATTGTAAACCTCCTGTGAGACAGTGAAGGAATGTGTGTTGAATGGGGTGTGCATTTCGCCTAGGTATAAGGGAAATGTGTGGCTTTGTAAACCTAGTGGTAGAGAAAGGTCACTACACCTCACATTCAGCACACACTTGCAGCACAGGCCTGAAACTACTCAGGTCTTGATTAGGAGACTAGAAGTAGGTGTCTGCAAACACAATCTGAGAGCTCATTCAGTCTGGACAAGGGGTCCAGGCACAGAAGGTGTCTCCAAGAGTGTTAGAGCTGTCTTCAGCCTGGACACAGAGAGGTGTCCTGGCACAAGGAAGCAGTCTCTGTGAGAATGCTCCAAGAGTGTTAGAGCTGTCTTCAGCCTGGACACAGAGAGGTGTCCTGGCACAAGGAAGCAGTCTCTGTGAGCATGCATGCTGATGATTACTGAAGAGGAGGGGAGCCGTCTCAGTCTGGGTGCAGGAAGGACCCTGGACACAGGAGTGTCTCTGTGAACCTCCATGCTGATGATTACTGAAGAGGAGGGGAGCCGTCTCAGTCTGGGTGCAGGAAGGACCCCGGACACAGGAGTGTCTCTGTGAACCTCCAGCATAATGACTACTGAATAGGAGTGGATCTCTCTCAAGTCTGGTCATGGAAGGTGCCTTCAGACACAGGAGGAGTATCTGTGAAGCTCCATACTGGTAACATATGTGATATGTGTTGTTTTGGGCACAGACTGGTAGAGTCTGGGTCCCGGATAGAGAGGGCCATCTATCTAAGTGTAATTAGAGGCTAGACAAGCCCAGGTTTTCTGTTTATGCTTTGTTTTAATCTGTTTGCTGTGGACTTTAATAAAGCTGGTTGCGGCCAGTATTGCACCAGAACTGCTGTCTGAATGAACTGTTTCCGTGCCATTCTGTCTACCCAGACAGCGATCCTAGAGCTAAAACCCCGGAAAGGCTACAATTGGTGGAGAATGCTGGGGCAGCGCAGGGCCTGGTACAGTTAGTGCTGGAGTGTGCATGCAGCACAGTGGCAAGAGACAGCATTAAAGGTGAAGTCTATTGAAATAGCAGCAGAAAAAAAAAAAAAAAAAAAAGTGTGTGTCAGCAGAAACGTCTGTTTGGAGCAGTCTTGGAGAGACAGTGGCCCTGATAGGGTCTGCAGAGAGAAAATGTATGCACAGCAAAGCTGAACTTGTTGTGAAAATGACTGTGGAATGTGCAGCAGCAAAAGAAAAGTTTGTGGAGCAGTCTTAAAGAGACAGTAGCCCTAATAGACTTTGCAAAGGAAAAAAAAAAAAAAAAGTGGTTGCACAGCAAGGCTGAATTTTCTGTGGAAAAAAGCTGTGTAGTGTGTATGTCTTGAGTGAAGACTGCCGTTGTTAAGACAGAGAAGTCTGACAGCATGGATGACAGCATGGAGGCGCTGTTTGAACAAATGGCACAAGTTAATGTGCAACATAAAACTGCCGTGGTTGAGACAGATAAGTCCGGCCGTGTGAAGGAGCTAATTGAGTACCTGGTACAGGCCCAGCGAAGCATGCAGCAGAGCATGGAGCAGCAGCGCCTGCAGTACCAGCGGCAAATGCAGCAGTACCAGCAGCAAATCCTGCAGCAGCAGCAGGAGAATAACCGGTTGTTTTTTGAGCAGGTTGCAGCACTGCAGGGGACTTGTGGTGCATCGTCCCAAAGTAATGTTGCAAAGTCACCTGACTTGTCCGCTGTGAAGAGGGCGGTAAGACGGTCCTTGAGAAAGATGACACCTCGTGATGATGTGGAGGTATATCTTACTAGATTTGAGGAACTGGCAGAGAAGGAGAATCTGCCCTATCTGAATGGGCCATGATGGTCGCACCATATCTGATTGGAGAGCCCCAAAGGGCATATGCTGACCTGAGCGAGCAGGACAGCCAAGACTATGCTAAGATGAAAGTGGAGATTCGTACCCGGCTGGGTGTTACGGTGACAGCCCATGCCAGGGGAGTTCATGACTGGAGATACAGTTGGGAGTCTGCAGTCAGCAGGCCTGATTATGGAGTTGAAAAGGTGGTAGTGAACCGCTACACCCGAGCATGTCCTACAGTGAACCGCTACACCCGAGCATGTTCTCCTGAGGTACAGCCGTCTGAGAGGACGTCACTTCAGAGTTCCCGGACGTCGAACTCTCCCGGTAAGAGCGTTCCAGCTGTTGGGGACATGGGATATGCTGATAAGCGGGTTCAGGCCCGAGGGGACATGTGGGTGGAAGAGTGTGATGGACAGTGTTGGAGATGTCGTGAAATTGCAGCCAACTGTCCACTAGAGGGGGAGCCTATGTGCCGTGATGTTGGCAGATCCCTCTCTCTCTGCGCAGAACCTGTGTGTGTGACCACCGCAACCGAAGAGACTGGACCACAGGTGTCCCCGGTGGTTACAAATGGTTGCTCAGCGCAGGCCCTCTTGGACTCAGAGAGTCCAGTGACTTCCGTATGTGACAGCCTGATTGATAGGGACTTCATCCCTGATAAGCACTTGAGTATGGTGTGCATCCATGGAGACACCAAAGTCTACCCAGAGACTGCCGTGGACTTGGTCCCCAAACTCGGGGAGATTTCATGTGAAGTGGGGGTAGTGAAGACCCTGGTGCAACCCGTTATATTGGGTAATGACTTTCCCCGGTCTAAGGATCTCTGGGGGAAGGGTGATTCTGATGGACAGTGTGATGAAGCCCCTACTGAGGGTACGCAGTCCCGAGGGGCGGAACACAATGCTAGTGGGCCGTTAAACTTATGTGATAATGATGATGACCATGATAATATTGATAATGATAATGATGATCATGATAATGATGATGACCATGATGAGGATGCTGATATTGATAATGATGATAATGCTAATCATAATAGTGATGATACTGATGATGACCGTGATAAAGATGACATTTCTTTGCAGGTGATGTTGGGAGACGAGGATGGTGGTTCTCGGGAACCGAGTGTCCCTGACCTGCCTGGCTCCTGTGACAATTTTGAGAGTGAGCAGTGGCGAGAACCCTCTCTTAAAACAGCACAGGAAAATATGATTGTTCTAAATGAGGTTTCCCAGGAGCCTGACTCTGAGGAGAGGTTCTCTCATGTTGCCATAAACACTGAAGTCCAGGGAGAGGTTGTGAGTCAGCTCCTAGTACCTGAACTATATAGAAGTGTAGTGCTGGGGTTGTCACATAGTCACATACTTGAGGGACCAGATGATGAAGTTAATGTTGTGGATGACATGTTAACTAAGGTTCCAGATCAGGATGTGAATGAGAATGAATTCTATACTCCTGAAAGTGAGCAGGATATGAATGAGAATGAATTCTATACTCCTGAAAGTGAGCAGGATATGAATGAAAATGAAGGGTATAGCCCTGACAGTGAGCCAGAGGTGACTGAGGAAGTAGAGTGTGGGACGGACGGTGGGGCTTCTGGGCATGTCTTGCCAGAAGAGCCTGAAAGTGGGGAACTGGAGAAAAGTGAAAAACCCCCTATACCTTCTGTGATAGTTGGTGACACAGGGTCAGTGCACCAGGGACAGGAGGTACGTGAGTTTCTGAGGAAGAGTCAGCAGAAGTGTTCTGATGTGTCGGGTCGTACTTCTCTGGCCAGGCACTATATCGAAAATGAGCCCGGCCCTAAGGTCAAGATGAAACCGTGCAGGATACCCGAGGCCCGCAGAGAGCATAGGCCTGGGAGGGTACAGGGTAGTGCGGATGCTTCAGATGAAGAGAAAGCTGATGTTGGCTATGACAGTGGTGAGGATGAAGTTGATGAGGGCCATGACTGGTCCAGAGGTCACTGTCTCTGTTGGATTGTTGACCAGCCCTCCGGTCTGGATGACCAGCCCTCCGGTCTGGAGAAGAGGGAGGGGATATGTGAGACAGTGAAGGAATGTGTGTTGAATGGGGTGTGCATTTCGCCTAGGTATAAGGGAAATGTGTGGCTTTGTAAACCTAGTGGTAGAGAAAGGTCACTACACCTCACATTCAGCACACACTTGCAGCACAGGCCTGAAACTACTCAGGTCTTGATTAGGAGACTAGAAGTAGGTGTCTGCAAACACAATCTGAGAGCTCATTCAGTCTGGACAAGGGGTCCAGGCACAGAAGGTGTCTCCAAGAGTGTTAGAGCTGTCTTCAGCCTGGACACAGAGAGGTGTCCTGGCACAAGGAAGCAGTCTCTGTGAGAATGCTCCAAGAGTGTTAGAGCTGTCTTCAGCCTGGACACAGAGAGGTGTCCTGGCACAAGGAAGCAGTCTCTGTGAGCATGCATGCTGATGATTACTGAAGAGGAGGGGAGCCGTCTCAGTCTGGGTGCAGGAAGGACCCCGGACACAGGAGTGTCTCTGTGAACCTCCATGCTGATGATTACTGAAGAGGAGGGGAGCCGTCTCAGTCTGGGTGCAGGAAGGACCCCGGACACAGGAGTGTCTCTGTGAACCTCCAGCATAATGACTACTGAATAGGAGTGGATCTCTCTCAAGTCTGGTCATGGAAGGTGCCTTCAGACACAGGAGGAGTATCTGTGAAGCTCCATACTGGTAACATATGTGATATGTGTTGTTTTGGGCACAGACTGGTAGAGTCTGGGTCCCGGATAGAGAGGGCCATCTATCTAAGTGTAATTAGAGGCTAGACAAGCCCAGGTTTTCTGTTTATGCTTTGTTTTAATCTGTTTGCTGTGGACTTTAATAAAGCTGGTTGCGGCCAGTTTTGCACCAGAACTGCTGTCTGAATGAACTGTTTCCGTGCCATTCTGTCTACCCAGACAGCGATCCTAGAGCTAAAACCCCCGGAAAGGCTACACTCCGTATAGATTTCCTGAGTAACACACAGACGCTCACAGGCTCAGTATGGATTAGACCACAATATAAAAAGCTGTAAAAGGGTACTGTATCTGAAGATAACAGGTGTATAGGGGTAAATTGTAAATCTCCATATAGATTTCCGGAGTAACACACAGACGCTCACAGGCTCAGTATGGATTAGACCACAATATAAAACGTTGAAAAAGGGTACTGCATCTGAAGATAACAGGTGTATAAGGGTAAATTATAAATCTCCGTATAGATTTCCGGAGTAACACACAGATGCTCACAGGCTCAGTATGGATTAGACCACAATATAAAAAGCTGAAAAAGGATACTGTATCTGGAGATAACAGGTGTATATAGTTTAGGGGTAAATTGTAAACCTCCGTATAGATTTCCTGAGTAACACACAGACGCTCACAGGCTCAGTATGGATTAGACCACAATATAAAAAGCTGAAAAAGGGTACTGTATCTGAAGATAACAGGTGTATAGGGGTAAATTGTAAATCTCCGTATAGATTTCCTGAGTAGCACACAGACGCTCACAGGCTCACTATGGATTAGACCACAATATAAAAAGCTGAAAAAGGGTACTGTATCTGAAGATATCAGGTGTATAGGGGTAAATTGTAAATCTCCGTATAGATTTCCGGAGTAACACACAGACGCTCACAGGCTCAGTATGGATTACACCACAATGTAAAAAGCTGAAAAAGGGTACTGTATCTGAAGATAACAAGTGTATAAGGGTAAATTGTAAATCTCCGTATAGATTTCCGGAGTAACACACAGACGCTCACAGGCTCAGTATGGATTAGACCACAATATAAAAAGCTGAAAAAGGGTACTGTATCTGAAGATAACAGGTGTGTAGGGGTAAATTGTAAATTTCTGTATAGATTTCAGGAATAACAGACGCTCACAGGCTCAGTATGGATTAGACCACAATATAAAAAGCTGAAAAAGGGTACTGTATCTGAAGATAACAGGTGTATATATAGTTTAGGGGTAAATTGTAAATCTCCGTATAGATTTCCGGAGTAACACACAGACACTCACTAGCTCAGTATGGATTAGACCACAATATAAAAAGCTGAAAAACGGTACTGTATCTGAAGATAACAGGTGTATATAGTATAGGGGTAAATTGTAAATCTCCGTATAGATTTCCGGAGTCACACACAGATAGTCAGCATATATTTGTCCGTGATACCAGCCGGTACACGGTAGTGTGTGAGGAGCGTACAGCTCTATACGGTGTGGGAAAAAATTAACTCTCGGTAACTGTGCAGAAAAAAAGAATAAAAGTATTTGTGCTGTGTAAAAAGCAGTCTGCACAGCAGTGTACACACAGCAATACAGCTATCAGGCAGCCTATTAACCAGCTCTGCTGCTGCACAAAAAAAATCCTCCCCTGTCACTGGCAGGCAGCCTAATAACCAGCGCTGCTGCACGCAACAAAATCCTCCCCTGTCACTGCACACTAACTGCACAGCACAATTGCTATCAGCACAAGCACAGAATCACTTTTCTTTCCTGACTAACTCTCTCCTTACTGAGAAACAGCGGCAGCAACCTCTCCCTACGCTAAGATCGGCAGAAGTAAAATGGCGGTCGATGGTCAGGGCTTTTATAGCCACTGTGACGCCACACAAAGCAAGCCAATCACTGCAATGCCCTTCTCTAAGATGGTGGTGGCCGCTGCCCATGTCATCTCGTTACCCACAGTATGCGTCCTTGCTCATTGGATGAGAAAAGGAGCCTGCAAGCATTCTGGGAAAACCACCTTTGGCACTCGGGTCGACGACCGCATCGCCGACTTCTCGCTATGGTCGGGTTTCGCTCGGCGAAACCCGACTTTGGCGAAAGTCGGCGATTTTTGAATGTGACCGGCCTGTTTCACTCAACTCTAGTCACCGCTACATTGCAATAAAATCCAATAATGGGTGATCAAAAGATCATATCTACACCAAAATGGTATCAATAAAAACTTCAGCTTGATGCACAAAATATAAGCTTTCACGCAGCCCCAAATCACAAAAAATAGAGACACTACAGGTCTTGGAAAATGGCACCTTTTTTTTTAACCAAAGTTTGGATTTTTTTTCACCACTTAAATAAAAAAGAACCTAGACATGTTTGGTGTCTATGAACTCGTAATGACCTGGAGAATCATTATGGCAGGTCAGTTTTAGCATTTAGCGAACATAGTAAAAAAAAAAAAAAAAAAACAACTGTGGAATTTGAAACACTTGGTGTTTTTTTCTCATTTTCCAGTACAAGATATGTTAAAACCAAAAGGTTTATTCAAAAGAACAACTTGTCCTGCAAAAAACAAGCTGTCACATGGCTATTTTGACAGAAAAGTAAAAAAGTTATGGCTCTGGGAAGAAGGGGAGCAAAAGACGAAAACGCGAAAACAAAAAATGAAGAGGTTAAAAAATGTACTCGAAAATGTGATTTTAATACATAGGATGTTATGTTTAGGCAGCTGAGGAGGGCAGGAGCAAAAAACCGCAAGGCAGCCAAATACCAGAGAGGTTGGGATCTAATAGGTTGCAGACCCTAAACTAACCGCACAACTAGAAGTAGCCGTGGGACGTTCCTACGGTGCCCTAGACACCTCATCACAGCCGGAGAGATTAGCTACCCCTGATACTGGAAAGAGGAAAGCTAACTGCCCCGGAGTAGAGCCCCATAGAAATAGGAAGCCCCCAAACATATAATGGTGGTTAGACAAGATGAAAACACGAACACAGACAGAAAATAGATTGAGCAAACGCTGGGGCCCAAACTGACTAGATAGGATAGTACAGGAGAGAACACTGTCTGCAACCCAACAAAACCCTAGGAAAAACTCCAACATTTCTAATTCCAAAAATGCTGAGACCACTCGGTCTCGACCACCTATATCAGATCTCTGGTGTGAACACACAGCTACCCAGCAGTAAAAAATCACAGGAACAGAGCAAATGAACAAATAGAAAAAGAGAACAGAGACCAGCACAAGCCCCCAAGGGGACCTGGCTGAACTCAAAAGCAAGGCAGCAAAAACAAGGAAAATCAAACCACAGAAAAAAAAACCCAGAAGTAATTTATCTGAATAATAGCAGGAGACAGCAGAAAAGCAAGCTGATTTCCAACCTAGATGAGGAAGAACAATTGATCACCGGCGAGGATCATGGGAGGTCAGCTCACTTATATCAGGCCAGTCC
This sequence comes from Oophaga sylvatica, assembly GCA_033576555.1. Classification (NCBI taxonomy): domain Eukaryota; kingdom Metazoa; phylum Chordata; class Amphibia; order Anura; family Dendrobatidae; genus Oophaga; species Oophaga sylvatica. The sequence goes on along the minus strand of JARQOD010000004.1, from coordinate 163,236,431 downwards.
GTCCCACCTGATTACCATTCATCAATTGCAGGTGGTGGACTTTTTCTGTTCAACATAGGTTCAATACCCTCAGCAACCAACAGAGGGAGCCCCAGATCTGAAGTCATCTCCAACACGTTCACAACATAGGGTTGCCCAAGAGTGAGGTCCGACACCAGGTTCTCGAACTGTGCAGTCAAGAAGGAATTGCTATATCAGGTCACTAAATAGTGAGGGAAGTATTAGTGCAGCTGTCAGAGTCGAACCAAGTAACTCTTGTCACTGGCAGCAGCTTACATCTGAGCATTGCTGGCTCAAGTTCCTTGCTGAACCAATACCATTGACTGTTTTCTGATTGGCTACACCTAGTGCTCTCTGATGGCTTGATTGCAATTACACACACTATAAACCTGGCCTGTGGGTGGTCATTGCGAGATTATGTGCTTCAGCCTTTAGTCAAGCTCTTTCTCCTGCTGTTCCTGCTGTTACAAATCATGCTCTCTGTGGTACGACCTCCTGCTGCCACTACTACGTTATCTGCCTGCTCCCTGCTACGAACTGCCTTCCTGTGTACCGACCTCGCTGCCACTGACTCGTTATTGCCTGCTTCCTGCTACAAACATGCTTCCTGTTACACCACTGGCCTGCCTTCTGACACGCTACCTGCCTCTGCTTTCCTAGTGTTTGCAGTAACATCGGCTCCAACCCATGAGGGATCTACAGCAGCTGTTAGTCCCGGGACCCTAAGGACGTAGGGTACTAGATCTGGCCCATGCTCATGTTTTTGGGGGGCATCTACGCATAGATAAAACCCAAGAGTGAGTCCTTCAGAGGTTTTACTGGCCTGGGTGTTACAAGGGCATTGTTAATTTCTGTCGATCCGGCCCTACCTGTCAGCTTTCTACTTCTGCATCCCACTTCTGCAGTCCCCAAGTTCCATTACCCTTAATCGAAGTCCCATTTGACTGGATTGCCATGGAACTGGTCGGGGCCTTAGTTAAGTAAGCCAGAGGTCATCAATACATCCTGGTGGTAATGGACAATGCTGCGCGGTACCCGAAGGAGGTTCCACTGAGAAACTCCTCCACCAGGAGTATGGCACGTGAGTTAGTTCGTATTTTCTCCTGGTTGGGTATGCCGAAAGAGATCCTGACAGACCAAAGGACATGTCCAAGGTAATGAGGGAGTTGTGTAAGGCCCTCCAGGTTACCCAACGTAGCACATCAGTGTACCATCCGCAGACAAACAGCCTGGTGGAGAGGTTGAAGAAGGTCGTGGAGAAGGATGGCCGAGATTGGGATTGCCTGCTGCCATACCTAGTGTTCTCCATTAGAGAACAGACCTCTACGGGGTTCTCACTGTTCAAGGTCTTGTACAGACAGCACCCTCGGCGTCTTCTAGACATTGCAAAGGAGACCTGGGAAGCTGATGTAACACCCCACCGAAGCGTTATTGAACTTTTGGCCCAGATGCAGGACAGGATCGCGAGTGTGAAACCAATTGTGAGGGAGAGACTCCTACAAGCACAAGTGGCCCAGGAAAGGGTATACAATCGATCGGCAAGACTGAGACAGTTTAGCCCTCGAGACTGGGTGTTGATTCCCACCATTGAAAGTAAGTTCCTGGCCAAGTGGCAAAGACCATGCGAAGTGGTCGAAAAGTGGAATTAAATCAAAATCAAAATTCAATGTGCATAGAGAAAAACACACTTGGTCGGTTTTATGACAGTACAACGTGTCCATTAGGGTGAGCTGAAAATCTGTTTTCTTTTGCATTTGTTTCTGCCTTTTCGTACTCCTCTAAATTTTCATGAAATTTCAGTACCGAAATGATGTTTTGGCTGCTTTTTGACAAATTTTATTGGGACATACATTGTTTATTATTGAGTGCCTGTTCTCTTTTTGTCATAAAACCGACCGAGTGTGTTTTTCTCTCTGCACAGTGAATTTTGATTTCATTCACTATGGATTCCTTAACAGATCCTGCCAGAAAGGAACGTGCTCTTCAAGTTTTTCAAGCCACTAGCAAGGATGCAGAGGCTTCTCCAGATTTATTACAAACTATGCACGAAGTGGAATGACTTTCCCTTAATGAAACTCCTATCTGGTGGGATCAAATTACTTTGGAAAATTACCTTGCCCAGAATATGATTCCTAGGGGTTTAAGAATAAAAAAATTCCCACAACAGGTTGCAATCCTGAGTTCGTGGGAGAGTGTAACACCATTCTTTCCAACTGCTCTAATCAGCTCATGCAACTAATCATTAAATATGAGAGCTGTGAGTTGTCTAACATCCAGACTGATCGGAATAAAAATATATTATCTCTTAAGTCTAAAATGTCATCAGCAGACTATGAAGTTTTTCAAAAAGACTTAAAATTGAAAATACAATCTCTGGAGGAATCTATCACTACATTTAAAAAAAGAAATTCAATAGAGATATTTTTGATTACAAGAATGATCAAGTCTATGAATGGGGCAGATGGGAAAGACAACCCTCTACACCAAGGTCTATTTTAAAAAAATGTACCCGAACCTTTTATAGAAATCAAGTTACATTTTCCTCTTCTGATCCCGAATCTTAAGATTTTTCAATGGGCTCATCTAGAGATGTACAAAGTGATGGTCCATTACAGGTCAAGACTAATAAATCCAATAAGTCACAGACCAATTATTATCGAAAACCACGGAGAAATAACTTTTCAAAAAACGCATCAGGAGGGGCGGTAGAAAACACCACAGACAATCAGAGCTTTTTCAGAAGTCGGCTGAGGAGCTTCAAGAAAACCCCACTCTAGATGTAATTAACTTGTCATCCAGAGTTTTGTCAGATATTGAAATTAAACTTCTGTCGAAGGAATTAATTTTGTTCCTACAAATTCAAATTTGAATGTTTTTTCAACTCTAAAAGACATCAACAAATATATAAGGGATCTCACTGTGAAGAAACATTTTTTTACTGAGAACGGTAATGATTCAACAATTTCTCCAGCAGTTTTAAATGAATTCCATGGAAAGGATTTTTTGAAACAAAACACTCTTTTGGTTCTCACAGAACTTGATACTATGAATAATATTGAGAACAATATGAGTGTTATCTCTGGTTTTAAAACTAAAAACCCTTCATTCATGGACAGATTCCAAGACAATGTGGAGAAAGAAATACGTACTCTAGTGGCTGACATCTCAGTAAATTTTATAAAAATAATTTGTCTAATGTCGAATCAGAAGCATTAATTAAGCTAAAATCATGCAAAAATATTATTATCATGATGTCAGACAAAGGGTTTTCAGTTGTTGTTCTCAATGAACTTGATTATGTCACTGCCACCAATACCCTGTTATCTGACAAAGATACTTATGAATGTAAGCTTATTATTGATTTTGGTTTTTCGTGAGGTTTTTTTACTAAATCTCAATCGGAACGTCTTTATGTAGAAAATCCTATTATTCCAATTTTATACACACGCTTTGCCTAAAATGCATAAAAACACCTATGCATCCTATAGTTTCAGGTATAGGTTCATTAAATGAACACTTGGGAGAATGGCTTGATACCAGTTTACAACCCCTAGTACAGAGGGTGCCTGGCTATTTGAAAGATTCGAGAGATGTTCTTCTTTTGTTTCAGGATGTTAATTGGAATTCTCGCTGGACATGGCTAACATGTGAAGTTATTTCACTATATACTTGCTTTCCATATAGAGTGGCTATTACTGCAGTTCAGTTTCATTTAAATAAATATTGTGCGTATACTGTTGAATTCAAAGATTTTATTATTTCAGTTTTGTCATTTTTGCTAACCCACAATTATTTTCTTTTTGATAAAAAAAAATTTCTTTAAAATAATGGAGTTTCCATGGGGGCCAAATATTCCCCATCTGTGGCTAATTTGGTAATGACATGGTGGGAGGACATTTATATTTTTACTGTTGACAATCCATTTTTTACATCTATGCAATGATACTCCAGATACATTGATGATTTATTATTGATTTGGAATGATGATGTTTCTCAAATTTCCATTTTTTCAATTATATTAATAATAATCTTTTTAATTTAAAATTTACACATTCTTTTGACAAACAGTCTATTAATCTTCTTGATCTCTGTTTATCGGGTATTCCACTTCAGCCTATTTCTAGTTGCACATATCGCAAGAAAACTGCAGGAAACACCATTTTGCATGCCCATAGTTTCCATCCGTCACACACCATTAACGCAATCCCTGTAATTGAAACTATGAGAGCCAAACGTAATTGCAGCGATGATTCCTCTTTTAATCTTGAAAAAATGAATCTAAAAAAAGTCCTACTAAGAGGAGTTATCCAGGTTGGACCATTAATCAAGCTTTTCAAATTGCTGATACAAAGTCCAGAAAGGATCTTATTTACCCTAATAATAGTTACGATCATTCAAATAATTTATCTCTCAAACAGCCAGTCTTAGTACTCACGTATAGCTCCCATTTTAAGGCTATTTCCAATATTGTCCACCGTAATTTAAATATTCTGAAAAATGATGATATTTTGGATAATATTCTAAAAAATGGTATAAAAATAGTGTCAAGATGTGCGCCTACTCTGGGTAGTTTTTTTCTTCCTAGTTTTTACAATTCTCATAAAAACCAAAAACCATTGCATTGGTTGACGACAAAAGGTTTTTATAGGTGTAGTAACTTTCCATCTAAAACCTGCATACATGCTAAAAAATCTCTGACTTTCTCAGACAGCAGAAATGAACACTTATATAGCATAAAAAGTTTTTTGATTTGCAATTCTGAGTTTGTGGTTTACATTATAGCATGTTCAGCATGCAAACTCCAATATGTTGGTTCCACAATTCGTAAATTGAAAAATAGAATCAGAGAACATCTATACAATATTCTGCAGCCTGCCATTCGTGGTATCTCTAATTTATCCAATCATTTTCTCACTGTACATAATCGACAAATTACTCACTTTCAGGTTTTTGCAATAGAACAAATTAATATAGATCCACGATGTGGCAACAGGGAGAGAAAGCTACGTGACAGAGAAGCTTTTTGGATTTATATGTTAAACACTCGTGTTCCATTTGGATTAAACCTTAAGAATGAAATCATGTTGCATTATTAATTATTCATTCTTTATTATCAGGTCGGTTTTTCTTTTTCTTTTAGTTTTTTGTTAATTTTATTTTTCATTTGTTGCTTGTTTCTTGTGTGTAATTGATTGTCTTTGCATATCACATCTGACTGTATAAATTACCCTCACGCCTGCTTCATTCTGAGTCTAAGAACACTGTGTTGTTTGAATCGCGCTCAGTCAGTAGAGACAGGCACTCTTTTACCAGTATAACCCGTTTTTGTATGTCCTTGCAACCTATACCTATTTTTATTTGTTATCATTAAAGATTTTTTATTTTATATCTTGGAGCTGGATTCATCCTTTCAATTTGTGCATGTCCAAGACGTCTGGCGGAGACGTGAATCTATGCTCAAGAGCATGTGGACCCAGTACAACATGTCCATTAGGGTGAGCTGAAAATCTATTTTCTTTTGCATTAATCTAATTTACATAATGGGCTGGCTTTTATGTGGACATCCATAAAGCAGGTGAAAGGATGTCCACCTCATCTCCACCCTAGGGTTTGTTCTGGGCTTAAGTGGCTGGCCTCCAAAGGCAGCAGTGTTCAGTGTCTGGAAAGGAACATTTCAGAGAAGTATTTTGTGTTTTTTGTTTATGCCTGAATCGTTGGTCTCGCTAACTTTGAGCTGCTGTTCCTTGCTAATGCAAGGATTGTACCTAGTGCTACCATTTTGTTTTGTTTTGTTGTTTTGCCCTGAGGGCCGTGTTTATTTTTTGCTTCCACTTGGTTTATGCCGTAGCTAAAAAACCAAGTGCATTCCTAAAGCTGCAGTGTTCCTGTGTCTACATCTGTGTTCTACCGAGTGGGCCAATCTACCACACCGCAGATTTAGATTATGTACCATCTGCGTGAAATACCCCTGACCAAGAGGTGCAGATTCAATAGCAAATATGGGAATGGGTTTCACTTGGATATCACAAACGAGACCATGAGTCTGGGCAAAGCAAGAATCCACCATATTGGCCACATTGGTCCCTACACCACTATCCAAAAGGATAGAAATGTTTTCATACCTACAACGACCTCTGCAGGTATAACAAACTGAGATGTATATACAGTTGTGCTCAAAAATTTACATACCCTGGCAGAATATTTGCTTTCTTGGCCTTTTTTCAGAGAATATAACTGATAATGCCAAAACTTTTTCTCCACTCATGGTAAGTGGTTGGGTGAAGCCATTTATTGTCAAACTTATGTGTTTTCTCTTTTTAAATCATAATGACAACCCAAAATATCCAAATGACCCTGATCAAAAGTTCACATACCCTGATGATTTTGGCCTGCTAACATGCTTTGAAGTTGACACAAATGATTTTGAATGGCTACTAAAGGTAACATCCTCACCTGTGACCTGTTTGCTTGTAATCAGTGTGTGTGCATAAAAGCTGAGTGAGTTTCCCAGATCCAGACAGACTTTTGCATCTTTCATCCAGCCACTGATGTTTCTCAATTGTGAGGCTTAGGGAAAGCAAAAGAATTGTCAATGGATCTATGAGAAAAGTTAAACTGTATAAAACAGGAAAGGGATTCAAAAGAGATATCAAAGGGATTGATAATGCCAGTCAGCAGCATTCAAACTGTGATTAACAAATGGAAAACAAAACCACGGTCAGGTAGACCAACAAAAATTTTTGTTCACAATTGCCAGGAAAATTGTTCGGGAAGCAAAGAAAAACCCACAAATAATATCAGCTGAAATACTGGACTCTCTGAAAACTAACGGTGTAGCTGTTTCAAGATGCACAATAAGGAGGCAATTGAAAAAAATGGGCTGCATGGTCGAGGCGCCAGAAGAAAGACATTACTGCACAAATGCCACAGAGTATCTCACCTACAATACGCAAAACAGCACAGAGACAAGCCTCAAAGCTTCTGGAACAAGGTAATTTGGAGTGATGAGACCAAAATTGAACTTTTTGGCCACAACCATAAATATTATATTTGGAGAGAGGTCAACAAGGCCTATGATGAAAGGAACACCATTTCTACTGTAAAGAACAGAGGTGAATCGTTGATGTTTTGGGGATGTGTGGGCTACAAAGGCACAGCAAGCTTGGTCAAAGGTGAAGGAAAGATAAATTAAGCACATTATCAGCAAATACTGGAGGCAAATTTGCAATCATCAGCGCAGAAGCTGCGCATGGGACGTACTTGGACGTTCCAACAATGACAACGATCCAAAACACAAGGCCAAGTCAACCTGTCATTGGCTACTGCAGAACAAAGTGAAGGTTCTGGAGTGGCCATCTCAGTCTTCTGACCTCAATATCATTGAGCCACTCTGGGGAGATCTCAAGTGAGCAGTTCATGCTAGACAGCCAGGAATTTACAGGAACTGGAGGCTTTTTGCCAAGAAGAGTGGGCAGCTTTATCATCTGAGAAAATAAAGAACCTCATCCACAACTACTACAAAAGACTTCAAGCTGTCATTGATGTTAGTGGGGGGCAATACATGGTATTAAGAAATGGTGTATGTGAACTCTTTATCAGGGTCATTTGGATGTTTGGGGTTGTCATTATGATTTAAACAGGGAAAAAGTGAAAACACAGTAGTTTGACAATAAATGGCTTCACCCAACCACTTAACATGAGTGGAGAAAAAGGATTGGTGTTATCGTCGTTCATATTCTCTGAAAAAAGGTCAAGAAGGCAAAAATTCTGATGGGGTATGTAAACTTTTGAGCACAACTGTACAGAGGAAATATACACCCAAGTTGTAATCCACCACACAACCCGGGGGTCAGAAGTTTTCCTCCAGTTTTTTCAATTTATGTGCCTAAGGACAGTCCCCAATGTAGTGACCACTTTGACCACAAAAAAACAAACACCCATCTTATGACTAACCGCAGGATGCTCAGGCAGAAGAGAGGCTCTCCCCAGCGGCATGGGTTCCTCAGGACACTCAGTAGAGCTTTTACTCTTAGAGAGTTCTACTTGGGAAGGTATCACTATAGGTCTATCTCTGAGGCATCAGTCAATATGAATAGCTAAATTCATAGTGGCCTCTAATAACTCAGGAGTTTTATACAGGGTAAGAGCGTCCTGTAGCCTTTCTGTTAAGACCGTCACAGAAATGGCTTCTAAAGGATGGATTGTTCTCCTGGTGTCAGTGGCCCATCTGCAGAACTCCAAACAAAACTCCTCTACATCCTTGCTATAGTTTATGTAGCTTGGGCTCAGCAAGAAAAACTCAGTCAGAGTCATCATAGAGGAGGACTAGGGCCGCAAAAAACTCATCTACTGACCAAAGGAATGTGAGTTGACTGGAAGGGAAATCACAATTTGTACCAGTTGTTCTTCACTCCCTGAGGAATGAGTGTGCAGCCTGAAATAAACTTTGCAGGCTTTCCTGAACACCGCAAACTTGTCTTGCCCTCCCAGAAAACTGGTCAGGGAGTGTAGGGGGAGTGCAGGCGGCTGCTTTGGACTCAGTGTTTCCACACATGCCTACCTAGTGAAACCGGGTACAATGTGAATAGGTGGTTACTGCTTATACTGTGTAAAGTACATATGTTTGTGAGAAGTAATATGTCAGGTTCTAATGTATTTTATATATGTGTGTTAGGGACAGTAATAGGGACAGTTATTGTAAGGATTGGGTCAGTGTAGTTTCGGGTTAGTGTCAGGGGGGCACTATAGAGTTAGATGTAGATTATATTTAGATAAGATAATGTCAGTCCAATAGGAAGAGAGTATGAGAGGAGTTAGGGGTTAGAGAAAGTTCTATGATGTATAGAGGGAGTTGTAAGAGAGAGAGAGAGGGAGACAAGAAGGACTGGAAAGGAGAGTTCTCCAGGATGAAGGACTGTGGGGCACAGGTGGATCTAGCATCCTGAATGGATCAGTGGCTGGGCTGTGGGTTATCTTCCATGACGTCCGAAACCTACGGTCCGACCAGGATTTGCAGTTGCAACCTGAATTTTCACCCAAGACAGGGAAAGTGGACGGGGAGCACCTAGTATCAGCTAGCTGGACTGACCAGGGAACTGCAGGACTGGATGCCACATTGCCAGAAGTCATGTTAACAGAAAAGGTCAGGGAGAGCTCAGAAGAAGTTACTATGTCTTCTGTGCATTGCTGGACTGTAACTGTTGTGAAGTTGAACAAGTTAAGTAAAACATTACTGAAAATGAACTTGGACTACGAGGCTCTTTGTGTGTTGTTAAAGAATGCGGGAATTCTGCAGCCTGAGGAGGACTCTGACCCACAAGTGGGTGAATTACACCGCACATACACCGCACCTCAGAATGGACATTTTAATTACGTAGTGGAGCTTCAGGGTGTGCTGAAACAACCACAGCCTCATGCCATGACTATGGATCGCCCTCCAGGGCAGTGGGGATACTCGGTACCAGGCCGCTTCTTCAAGGGGAAGTGTCACTGTGGCAGTGACCCGGTCCGTGACTCTGGGTGTCCAATAAAAGGGATCGTGAAAAAGAGATAATAAAGTATGTAATAAAGTGTTCGTGACGCCACCCGTGGTATTCGGTCAGGGGACCGACGCTGCAATGCAGATCCTCTGGGATGATGATAGGGCAGCAAAGATGATTAAGCTCTGTCCTAGGGAAGTTATGATATTAAAGGTGATGTTGGTGGTAAGTGTGGTACAGGGCAGGTGATGCGTGAATGACTTAGAGGACACAGCAGGGTTCAGTTTCCTTTACCTTTTATTGAGCAGTGCAGGTACAGTCCGAGGCTCAGGTTACAGATGGTTCTGAAGCCGGTCAGCCTGGAAGCAATTTGGGAATTTCCTTAGTCAGGTGGGTTGTGAGGCCTCCTTTCTAGTGCTATTCTCTGAGGTACTTGCTGCTGTGAACTCTATTCAAGTCTCTCTTTCTGTCTGATGCTTAGGTAGAACTCCACTCGCATGACAGACAGCTGGAGCCTGCTTCAGGGGTCGCTCCTGTCTGGAGTCTCTGGCTCACACGTGCTGCTGTGTCATCGAGTATCAGTTGAGGCCAGAGGATCTGTGGTCTTCTGCCCTCTGGATTCTGCTGCTGGGGCTTTAGTACCCACACAGTCTCAGGCTCCAGTGCCCGGTCACTGGCACTCAAGCCTGGGGTGAGCTCAGCTACCGCTCTGCTCCCAGGTCCTCTCCACACGTCCTCTCTCAACCTTGTTCAGGCTCTAACTCCTCACTAACTTCCTCCTCCTGACAAGAGAGAGCAGCTCCCATGAAATCGGATTTAGAGCTCCCCTGCTGGTCTGGAGTAGGAACTATGTTTTATGCTGGAACTACCAGGTAAGGGGATTGCTTCCTTGCTTCCAGGCATGACATCACTCCCCCCTGAAGGGAGGCAAGGCAATTGTGGCAACCAGACTCCGGGGGGCCTCAACTACCTCCCTGGCCTCAGTTACAGGAGCACTACCTTGGGTTCAGGCTTGGTCTAGCTGACAGATGAGACCACCAGACCTGAGGTCTGTTGTTGCTGTAGCACTGCTAATGACCACAGATCTGTCCCTTCTAGAGACAGAATCTGCATTTGTTTTTCAAGAGCAAAAACCACACCCATGTTGAGATTTTGTGAAAAAATGAGGCCAGCAATAATGTCACACCATGGCAGGAAGATGCACGGCGTGCAACGCAAAGGGGAGGGTTGAGGGAGCAGGTAATGGTAGCCCTAACGGTCGGGAAAGGGAGAAGATGTTGACCCCTCAATACTCATATTTTGCTAGCATGTGCTCTCCCTATCTCACTAGATGGGTCGTTCCCCCATGCGTACCTAAGACCTAGCTGACCCTGGGTCTTAGCCCTAGATATAAAGCTGGGCAGCAAGACACTGGTATTACTACTACAATAAGACAACACAGAGAAAGACATAGACAGGGGAAGCACACAAACAAATGGAAATCCACAGCAATAAAAATGAACACAACTCCTCCAAGAACTCTACAGCTTCTCCAGGAACACAAAAGCTGCTGCTCCAAATAAGCAGAAAAACCTTTTGCTGGCATGGGAGGGAGACAGAAGTGTGTTTAAATAGTGAAAGGGGAGTGTACCAATAAGCAGCAGCTGAGACCATGCCAAATGGAATCTCAGCAGACTAAAACCAAGACCCCTTAACACCTTCCATATCAAAAGAAACAGTAAATATGCACCACTCATGTGAATAATCGCGTATAATGCAAAGAGAACCTGTGATCAGTCAATCTCTGTGATTTTCTGATGCCAGATGCACCATAGGTCCCAGCAGGGTGCGGCACACTTGTGACACATTTTGGTGGTACAGAAGACTCAAAAAAAAAGAGTTGAAAAATTGGTCTGGATTCAATTATTCATACATATAGTATGAGGTGCTTTCTGTGACATTTCAGTGGTATATAAGCCTCCAAAAAAGTGTTGAAAAATTTGTCTAGATTCAATTAGTCATCCATAAAGTATTAGATGCTTCCTGTTATGTTTTTGTAGTATATCCCCTTTCTGACATTAGACATACTATCCTGTCCATGGGACCTGGGCCCGTATGCCCATGGACGGGATAGTACGTCATACGCGATCAGCTGCGCTCACAGTGGGAGCGTGGCTGATCGCGGCTGGGGGTCAGCTGATTCTCACAGCTGACACCCGGCACTAAGAGCTAGGAGCAGTCATGGACCGCTCCTGGCACTTTAACCCCCGGCACACTGTGATCAAACATGATCACAGCGTTCCGGTGGCATAGGGAAGCATAGCGCAGGGAGGGGGCTCCCTGCGTGCTTCCCTGAGACCCTTAGAACAACGCGATGTGATCACGTTGTTCCGAGGGCCTCCTCCCTGCAGGCCCCCGGATCCAAGATGACCACATGGTCCTTCTGGATCCTGCAGGGAGTTAGCTTGTTAGTGCCTGCTGAGAGCTGATCTGACACAGTGCTCTGCAATGGGACAATGTAAAAAAAATTATACTGTGTAAAAATATTTTTTAAAAAATCCCTAAATAAATAAATAAAAAAATATATATTTCCCCAATAAACACATTATTATTATTTAAAAAAACAATACAAGTACACATATGTAGTATCACTTGGTCTGTAACGACCCGCCCTATAAAACTGTCCCACTAATTAACCCCTTTAGTGAACCCCTTTAAAACAAAGGGCAAAAAAAATGCTTTATCATCATACCACTGAACAAAAAGTGGAATAACACGCGATCAAAAAGACGGATATAAATAAACATGGTACCACTGAAAGCATCATCTTGTCCCGCAAAACACAAACCACCATACAGCGTCATCAGCGAAAAAATAAAAAATTTATAGCTCTCAGAATAAAGTGATGCAAAAATAATTATTTTTTAAATAAAATAGTTTTTATTGTATAAAAGTGCCAAAACATAAAAAATGATACAAATGAGGTATCGCTGTAATCATACTGACCCGACAAATAAAACTGCTTTATCAATTTTACCAAACGTGGAACGGTATAAACGACCCCCTCCAAAAGAAATTCATGAATTGCTGTTTTTTCTTCATTCTGCCTCACAAAAGTCAGAATAAAATGCGATCAAAAAATGTCATGTGCCTGAAAATGGTACAAATAAAATAGTCAACTCGACCCGCAAAAAAGAAGACCTCACATGACTCTGTGGGCCAAAATATATAAAAATTATAGCTCTCAAAATGTGGTGATGCAAAAACTATTTTTTGCAATAAAAAGCATCTTTTAGTGTGTGACAGCTGCCAAACATAAAAACCCACTATAAAAACCCACTATAAGTAGTAAATCAAACTCCCTCAATCACCTCCTTAGTTAGGGAAAAATAATAAAATAAAAAAATGTATTTATTTACATTTTCCCATTAGGGTTAGGGTTGGGGTTAAAGTTAGGGTTAGGGTTGGGGCTCAAGTTAGGGTTAGGGTTGGGGCTAAAGTTACGGTTACTGTTAGGGCTAAAGTTAGGGTTGGGGCTAAAGTTAAGGTTAGGGTTGGGGCTAAAGTTAAGGTTAGAGTTGGGGCTAAAGTTAGAGTTAGGGTTGGGGCTAGAGTTGGGGTTAGTGTTTGGATTAGAGTTAGGGTTGGATGAGAGTTTGGGGTGTGTTAGGGTTAGGATTGTGGTTAGGGTTGGGATTAGGGTTAGGGGTGTGTTGGGGTTAGGGTTGGAGTTAGAATTGGGGGGTTTCCACTGTTTAGGCACATCAGGGATTCGCCAAACTCGACATGGCATCCGATCTCAATTCCAGCCAATTTTGGTATGAAATTGTCAAATGGCACTCCTTCCCTTCCGAGCCCTGCCGTGCGCCTAAACAGTGGTTCCCCCCACATCTGGGGTATCAGCGTACTCAGGAAAAATTGACAATAACTTTTGGGGTCCAATTTCTCTCTTACCCTTGGGAAAATAAAAAATTTGGGCAAAAATATCATGTTTGTGGAAAAAATATGATTTTTTTTACGGCTCTACGTTATAAACTTGTGTGAAACACTGGGGTTTCAAATTGCTCATCACACATGTAGATAAGTGTCTTAGGAGGTCTAGTTTCCAAAATGGTGTCATTTGTGGGTGGGTTTCCACGTTTAGGCACATCAGGGGCTCTCCAAATGCGACATGGCGTCCGATCTCAATTCCAGCCAATTTTGGTTTGAAAAAGTCAAACGGCGCTCCTTCCCTTCCGAGCCTTGCCGTGCGCCCAAAAATTGGTTTTCCCCCACATATGGGGTATCGCGTACTCAGGAGAAATTGCAAAACTACTTTATCTGTCAATTTTCTCCTTGTACCCTTGTGAAAATAAAAAAAAATGTGATAATTTTTGCGACTAAAAAGTTAAATGTTCATTTTTTCCTTCCACATTCCAAAAATTCATGTGAAGCACCTGATGGGTTAATAAACTTCTTGAATGTGGTTTTGAGTACCTTGAGGGGTGCAGTTTTTAGAATGGCATCACTTTTGGGTAGTTTCTGCCATATAGACCCTCCAAGTGACTTCAAATGTGAAGTGGTCCCTAAAAAAATGGTTTTGTAAGTTTTATTGTAAAAATGAGAAATCGCTGGTCAACTTTTAACCCTTATAACTTCATAATAAAAAAATTTGGGTTCCAAAATTGTGATGATGTAAAGTAGACATTTGGGAAATGTTATTTATTAACTATTTTGTGTGACATATTTCTTTGTTTTAAGGGCATAAAAATTCAAAGTTTGAAAATTGCAAAATTTTCAAAATTTTTGCCATATTTCCATTTTTCATAAATAAACGCATGTTATATCAAAATTTTACCACTATCATGAAGCACAATATGTCACGAGAAAACATTCTCAGAATCGCCAAGATCCGTTGAAGCATTACAGAGTTATAACCTCATAAAGGGACAGTGGTCAGAATTGTAAAAATTGGCCCTGTCATTAATGTGCAAACAACCCTTGGAGGTAAATGGGATAAAAGACTCCAAAAATGTTTTGAAAAATATTTCTGGATTCAATTAGTCATCAATACAGTATTAGATGCTCTCTGTTATGTCTTTGCAGTATATAAGACTCTAAAAAAAAGCTGAAAAATATGTATGGATTCAATTAGTCATACATAGACTATTAGGTGTTTTGTGTTACATTTTGGTGGTATGTAATACTACTAAAAAGTGTTTACAATTTTGTCTTGATTCAATTATTCATCCATAGAGCATTAGATGCTTACTGTGACATTTCGGAGGTACATAAGACTGCAAAAAATAGTTGTCAGGTTTCAATTATTCATCCATAGAGCATTATTTGATTTGTGTAATACTTTGTTGGTATATAAAACTCCAAAAAAGCATTGAAAACTTTTCTGTATTCACTTACTCATCCATAGAGTATTATGTGCTCTGGGTTACCTTTCTGTGGTATATGAGACTCCAAAAAAGTGTTAAAAAATGTTTTGGTATTATATTGCTCATTCATAGATTATTATGTGCTCTGGGGTACATGTCAGTGGTATGTAAAACCATCAAAAAATCATTGAAAGTTTTTCAATATTCAGTTACTGGTCCATAGAGTATTACATGCTTTGGGGTAAATTTTAGTGATTTGTAACCCACCAAAAAAGCATTAAAAGTTGTTTCTGCATTCACTTACTCATCTATAGAGTATTATGTGCTCTGGAGTACATTTTGTAGCATATGACCCTCAAAAAAAAAGCATTCAAAAATTTTCTGGATTGAATTAGTAATCCATATAGTGTAACCTGCTTAGTGGGCTACAAGGCAAAAAGATGTCAGAATCCCGCAAGCATCCCGAGGGAGTGATCAGAGAAATATCAAGCCAGACCAAGCTAAAGTGACAGCACAGGTGGCAGTAGCCTATGGTCTGGAACTGGCGCTTTCCCACAAAGCCCTGAACCCATGCTGCAGCCTTTACTGCTGGTGTTCTTGTGACAGCATGCGGGAGAGCCAGGATCCAGGAGCTAGGGAGTGGACTGCGGGGCATAGCCTGGTCGGAAAGACAAGTAGGCAAGCCAGGACTAGGGCTGGAGAAATGCTGCAAGGTATCAACATTTGGCTTCCTGGGGGAGATTTTACAAGTGACCGGCAGCGGAGATGAGGCTCTATAGAAGAGTTTGGTACCCGTCATCACTTCTCGTTCAACCAGCGGGCAATAGAGAGGGAACAATTGCCTCGAAGGCTGCAAGAGCTTACAGCTGGAATCAGTGTCACGTTCCTCAAAGTGGAGGGGCAACATTGCTGATATGCAGTGGGTATGATCTGAGAAGGAAGGTTTTTTTTTCAGAAGTAGGGCATAACAAAAAAAGTAATTCTAGAATTTCTATTTTTTTTCTCTATACATTGTATATACTGTAATATTTTTTTATTATTCTTTGCTCTTACTGTGGTAAAAGGGTGAAGATTCAAACTTTGCTTTTTAACTTTTCTGATATTTTCAAAAATATTTTTTTATTTTCTCTGAGTTTGTTATTTCCATTAGGGAATTGAATCTTCAACCAGCAGGTTGCTTGAACCCATTGGAGCCCAGAAATTGCTTACGGGGGAAGCTGGGTGGTTAGGACCTCGTGCCCTCAAAAAGCGCACTGTAGATGCTGCTGTCACAGATTAAAAGTGGCATTTAACAGGTCAATAGTGGTGGACAGAGCTTAGCTCCACTCATGGCTGTTAGAGGCAGATGATGGCTGACTAACACAGTCATCATCTGCTGGCAAACAAGTAGGCGCAGCTCCTGAGCCCGTAACAAAGCCAGTGAGCCACTACCAGTGCATCCAACATCAGTAAAGAGTTAAATATACTATTTCTCATATATCTATTGTGAGGGGTTGACACATTCAGCTGCTTCGCAAGGTAGACACCGGAACGTTTCTTGTAGTAAATCACCTGCTGGTTTATTATGGACAGCATAGACAATAGCTGGGTTCAGCAAAATAAGCAGAGCCTTTCTGGCATAACGGTAAAACAAAAAGATAACATATGACAAAGTCCACTTGTCTGACAACCAGGTGCATCCAGCTCCGCCTTTAGCCGCCGTTTGGAGACTTGCTCTCTCCAAAATCACAACACACTGTCTCTCAAGTCAAGCTATTTAAGCCAGACCATGTGATGATCACATGACTGTGACATCATCCCAGGTCCTGTCAGTACACCTGTCGGTGTTGGCTCTGCAGGTGGAGATATGGTGGGCACCCACTCTATGGATGCCCACATAAAAACAGCCCATGTCTGCAACTTTAATTTAACCCTCTCAACATGTCGACCAAGAGAAACAAAGGAGCGTATAGGTTAATGAAAGTATAAATTTTTATTATTAATCACTATATATATCAATGTACATAAAATTGAGTCATGTAGGCCATACAACGCGGGTGGCAGCACAATTACATCAAATATATTACAATTATTATATTACATCATGTGGGACCCCAAGTTCAAATTAATAAGTCTGGACCGGGCAGAGCCTCACACAGGGTGAGACTCTAGGAGCCACTCGGTAAGTACAAAAAAGTCCCTTTAACCCCTTCACCCCCAAGGGTGGTTTGCACGTTAATGACCGGGCCAATTTTTACAATTCTGACCACTGTCTCTTTATGAGGTTATAACTCTGGAACACTTCAACGGATCTTCGCGATTCTGAGATTGTTTTCTCGTGACATATTGTACTTCATGATAGTGGTAAAATTTCTTCCATATAATTTGCATTTATTTATGAAAAAAACGCAAATATGGCAAAAATTTTGAAAATTTTGCAATTTTCAAACTTTGAATTTTTATTCCCTTAAAACAGAGAAATATGTCACACAAAATAGTTAAGAAATAACATTTCCCACATGTCTACTTTACATCAGCACAATTTTGGAAGCAAAATTTTTTTTTGTTAGGAAATTATAAGGGTTAAAAGTTGACCAGCGATTTCTCATTTTTACAACAAAATTTACAAAGCCATTTTTTTTCGGGACCACCTCATATTTGAAGTCACTTTGAGGGGTCTATATAGCAGAAAATACCCAAAAGTGACACCATTCTAAAAACTACACCCCTCAAGGTACTCAAAACCACATTCAAGAAGTTTATTAACCCTTCAGGTGCTTCACAGGAGCTGAAGCAACGTGGAAGGAAAAAATTAACATTTTACTTTTTAGTCACAAAAATGATCTTTTACAAACATTTTTTTTATTTTCACAAGGGAAAAAGGAGAAAACGGACTGAAAAAGTTGTTGTGCAATTTCTCCTGAGTACGCCGATACCCCATATGTGAGGGAAAACCACTGTTTGGGCACACGGCAGAGCTCGGAATGGAAGGAGCGCAGTTTGACTTTTCCAAACCAAAATTGGCTGGAATTGAGAACGGACGCCATGTCGCGTTTGGAGAGGCCCCGATGTGCCTAAACAGTGGAAACCCCCCACATGTGACCCCATTTTGGAAACTAGACCCCCTAAGGAACTTATCTAGATGTGTGGTGAGTAGTTTGAACCCTCAAGTGCTTCACGCAAGTTTGTAATGTAGAGCCGTGAAGAAAAAAAATCATATTTTTTCCACAAGCATGATGTTTTAGTCCCCAAATTTTTATTTTCCCAAGGGTAAGAGGAGAAATTGAACCACAAAAGTTGTTGTCCAACTTGTCCTGAGTACGATGATACCCCATATGTGGGGGGGAACCACTGTTTGGGCGCACGGCAGGGCTTGAAAGGGAAGGAGCGCCGTTTGACTTTTCCAAACCAAAATTGGCTGGAATTGCGAACGGACGCCATGTCGCGTTTGGAGGGCCCCTGATGTGCCTAAACAGTGGAAACCCCCCACATGTGACCCCATTTTGGAAACTAGACCCCCTAAGGAACTTATCTAGATGTGTGGTGAGCACTTTAACCTAAGATGCTTCACGCAAGTTTGTAATGTAGAGCCGTGAAGAAAAAAAATCATATTTTTTCCACAAACATGATGTTTAGTCCCCAATTTTATTTTCCCAAGGGTAAGAGAAGAATTGGACCACAAAAGTTGTTGTCCAACATGTCCTGAGTACGTGATACCCCATATGTGGGGGGAACCACTGTTTGGGCGCACGGCAGGGACTTGAAAGGGAAGGAGCGCCGTTTGACTTTTCCAAACAAAATTGGCTGGAATTTGCGAACGGACGCCATGTTCCGTTTGGAGGGCCCCTGATGACCTAAACAGTGGAAACCCCCCACATGTGACCCCATTTTGGAAACTAGACCCCCTAAGGAACTTATCTAGAGTGTGGTGAGCACTTTGAAACCCTCAAGTGCTTCAAGCGCAAGTTTGTAAGTAGAGCCGTGAAGAAAAAAAATCATATTTTTCCACAAACATGATGTTTTAGTCCCCAAATTTTTATTTTCCCAAGGGTAAGAGGATGAAATTGGACCACAAAAGTTGTTGTCCAACATGTCTGAGTACGCTGATACCCCATATGTGGGGGGAACCACTGTTTGGGCGCACGGCAGGGCTCGAAAGGAAGGAGGCCGTTGATTTTCCAAACCAAAATTGGCTGGAATTGCGAACGGACGCCATGTCGCGTTTGAGGGCCCTGATGTGCCTAAACAGTGGAAACCCCCACATGTGACCCCATTTTGGAACTAGACCCCCTAAGGAACTTATCTAGATGTGTGGTGAGCACTTTGAACCCTCAAGTGTTCACGCAAGTTTGTAATGTAGAGCCGTGAAGAAAAAAATCATATTTTTCACAAACATGATGTTTTAGTCCCAAATTTTATTTTCCAAGGGTAAGAGGAGAAATTGGACCACAAAAGTTGTTGTCAACATGTCCTGAGTACGCTGATACCCCATATGTGGGGGGGAACCACTGTTTGGCGCACGGCAGGGCTCGAAAGGGAAGGAGAGCCGTTTGATTTTCCAACCAAAATTGGCTGAATTGCGAACGGAGCCATGTCGCGTTTGAGGGCCCTGATGTGCCTAAACAGTGGAAACCCCCACATGTGACCCATTTGGAAATAGACCCCTAAGGAACTTATCTAGATGTGTGGTGAGCACTTTGACCCTAAGTGCTTCACGCAAGTTGTAATGTAGAGCCGTGAAGAAAAAAATCATATTTTTTCCACAAACATGATGTTTTAGTCCCAATTTTTATTTTCCAAGGTAGAGAGAAATTGGACCACAAAAGTTGTTGTCCACATGTCTGAGTACGCTGATACCCCATTGGGGGGGAACCACTGTTTGGGCGCCGGCAGGGCTTGAAAGGGAAGGAGCGCCGTTTGACTTTTCCAACAAAATTGGCTGGAATTGCGAACGGACGCCATGTCACGTTTGGAGGGCCCTATGTGCCTAAACAGTGGAAACCCCACTGTGACCCCATTTTGGAAACTAGACCCCTAAGGAACTTATCTAGATGTGTGGTGAGCACTTTGAACCTCAGTGCTTCACGCAAGTTTGTAATGTGAGCGTGAAAAAAAATCATATTTTCCACAACATGATGTTTTAGTCCCAATTTTATTTTCCCAAGGGTAAGAGGAGAAATGGACCCAAAGTTGTTGTCAACATGTCCTGAGTAGCTGATACCCATTGTGGGGAACCACTGTTTGGCGCACGGCAGGGCTTGAAAGGGAAGGAGCGCCGTTTGCTTTTCCAAACAAATTGGCTGAATTGCGACGGACGCCATGTGCGTTTTGAGGGCCTGATGTGCCTAACAGTGGAACCCCCATGTGACCCCATTTTGGAAACTAGACCCTAAGGAACTTATTAGATGTGTGGTGAGCACTTTGAACCTCAAGTGCTTCACGCAAGTTTGTAATGTAGCTGAAGAAAAAAAACATATTTTTTCACACATGATGTTTTAGTCCCAATTTTTATTTCCAGGGAAGAGGAGAAATTGACCACAAAGTTGTTGTCCAACATGTCTGAGTACGCTGAACCCCATATGTGGGGGGGAACCACTGTTTGGGCGCACGGCAGGCTGAAAGGGAGGAGCGCCGTTTGACTTTTCAAACAAATTGGCTGGAATTGCGAACGGACGCCATGTCGGTTTGGAGGGCCCTGATGTGCCAAACAGTGGAACCCCCACATGTGACCCATTTTGGAAATAGACCCCTAAGGAATTATCTAGATGTGTGGTGAGCACTTTGAACCTCAAGTGCTTCAGCAAGTTTGTAATGTAGAGCGTGAGAAAAAAAATCAATTTTTTCCACACATGATGTTTTAGTCCCCAAATTTTTATTTTCCAAGGGTAAGAGAGAATTGGACACAAAAGTTGTTGTCCAACATGTCCTGAGTACGCTGATACCCATATTGGGGGAACCACTGTTTGGGCGCACGCAGGGCTTGAAGGGAAGGAGCGCCGTTTGACTTTTCAACAAAATTGCTGGAATTGCGAACGGACGCCATGTCGCGTTTGGAGGGCCTGATTGCCTAAACAGTGGAAACCCCCACATGTGACCCCATTTGGAAACTAGACCCCTAAGGAACTTATCTAGGTGTGTGGTGAGCACTTGAACCCCAAGTGTTTCACAAGTTTAATGGGCGTGAAAAAAAAATATTTTTTTCCACAAAATGATGTTTTAGTCCCCAATTTTTATTTTCCCAAGGTAAGAGAGAAATTGGACCCAAAAGTGGTTGTCCAATTGTCTGAGTACGTGATACCCTATGTGGGGAACACTGTTTGGGCCACGGCAGGGCTCGAAGGGAAGAGGCGTTTGAATCAATTGTGAATGCGCGGCGCATGTCCGTTGAGGCCCTGATGTGCCTAAACAGTGGAAACCCCCACATGTGACCCCATTTGGAAACTAGACCCCTAAGGAACTTATCTAGTGTGTGGTGAGCACTTTGAACCCCAAGTGTTCACAAGTTTTATGCTGGCGTGAAAAAAAAAATATTTTTTTCCACAAAATGATGTTTTAGTCCCCAATTTTTATTTTCCCAAGGTAAGAGGAGAAATTGGACCAAAAGTGTTGTCCAATGTCCTGAGTACGCTGATACCCCATATGTGGGGGGAACACTGTTTGGGCCACGGCAGGGCTGAAAGGGAAGAGGCGTTTGACAGTTTATCAAATGGCTGTGCGGGACGCATGTTCGTTGGAGCCCCTGATGTGCCAACAGTGGAAACCCCCACATGTGACCCCATTTTGGAAACTAGACCCCCTAAGGAACTTATCTAGATGTGTGGTGAGCACTTGAACCCTCAAGTGCTTCACGCAAGTTTTAATGTAGAGCCGTGAAGAAAAAAAATCATATTTTTTTCCACAAACATGATGTTTTAGTCCCCAAATTTTTATTTTCCCAAGGGTAAGAGGAGAAATTGGACCACAAAAGTTGTTGTCCAACATGTCCTGAGTACGCTGATACCCCATATGTGGGGGGAACCACTGTTTGGGCGCACGGCAGGGCTTGAAAGGGAAGGAGCGCCGTTTGACTTTTCCAAACCAAAATTGGCTGGAATTGCGAACGGACGCCATGTTGCGTTTGGAGGGCCCCTGATGTGCCTAAACAGTGGAAACCCCCCACATGTGACCCCATTTTGGAAACTAGACCCCCTAAGGAACTTATCTAGATGTGTGGTGAGCACTTTGAACCCTCAAGTGCTTCACGCAAGTTTGTAATGTAGAGCCGTGAAGAAAAAAAATCATATTTTTTCCACAAACATGATGTTTTAGTCCCCAAATTTTTATTTTCCCAAGGGTAAGAGGAGAAATTGGACCACAAAAGTTGTTGTCCAACATGTCCTGAGTACGCTGATACCCCATATGTGGGGGGGAACCACTGTTTGGGCGCACGGCAGGGCTTGAAAGGGAAGGAGCGCCGTTTGACTTTTCCAAACCAAAATTGGCTGGAATTGCGAACGGACGCCATGTCGCGTTTGGAGGGCCCCTGATAGTGCCTAAACAGTGGAAACCCCCCACATGTGACCCATTTGGAAACTAGACCCCCTAAGGAACTTATCTAGTGTGTGGTGAGCACTTTGAACCCCAAGTGTTCACTAACGTTTATAATGCCCTGGCGTGAAAAAAAATATTTTTTTTTTTCCACAAAAGTGATGTTTTAGTCCCCAATTTTTTATTTTCCCAAGGGTAAGAGGAGAAATTGGACCCAAAAGTGGTTGTCCAATTGTCCTGAGTACGCTGATACCCCATATGTTGGGGGGATACACTGTTTGGGCACACGGCAGGGCTCGGAAAGGGAAGCAGTGACGTTTTGGAATGCAGACTTTGATGGAATGGCTGCGGGCGTCATGTTCCGTTAGCAGAGCCCCTGATGTGCCTAAACAGTGGAAACCCCCCACATGTGACCCCATTTTGGAAACTAGACCCCCTAAGGAACTTATCTAGGTGTGTGGTGAGCACTTTGAACCCCCAAGTGTTTCACTAACGTTTATAATGCCCTGGCGTGAAAAAAAAAAAATATTTTTTTTTCCACAAAAGTGATGTTTTAGTCCCCAATTTTTTATTTTCCCAAGGTAAGAGGAGAAATTGGACCCAAAAGTGGTTGTCCAATTTGTCCTGAGTACGCTGATACCCCATATGTTGGGGGGATACACTGTTTGGGCACACGGCAGGGCTCGAAGGGAAGCAGTGACGTTTTGGAATGCAGACTTTGATGGAATGGTCTGCGGGCGTCATGTTCCGTTAGCAGAGCCCCTGATGTGCCTAAACAGTGGAAACCCCCCACATGTGACCCCATTTTGGAAACTAGACCCCCTAAGGAACTTATCTAGGTGTGTGATGAGCACTTTGAACCCCAAGTGTTTCACTAAAGTTTATAATGCCCAGGTGTGAAAAAAAAAATCCTACTTTTTACCTCACACAAATGATGTTTTAGTCCCCAATTTTTTATTTTCCCAAGGTTAAGAGGAGAAATTGGACACCAAAAGTTGTTGTTCAATTTGTCCTGAGTACACTGGTACCCCATATGTGGGAAAAAAACTGTTCGGGCACAATTTGGGGCTCAGAAGGGAAATTGTGACGTTTTGGAAGCAGACTTTGATGGAATGGTCTGCGGGCGTCATGTTCCGTTTGCAGAGCCCCTGATGTGCCTAAACAGTAAAAAAAAACCACAAGTGACATAATTTTGGAAAGTAGACTCCCAAGGAACTTTTCTAAATGTGCCCCCCTTCTGGAACTAATCTTTCCTGTAAAGTAAATTAGTAGTGCATTGAGGTGTGGTACAATTTGAAACAATCCTTCATACACAGGCCAGGTTTTTCGGGGCAGGTGTCGCATTGGTAAGTGGTGTCCTTGCGTATTCCCCTTTTGTAACACACTCGGCACCTTTTTTGTGGCTTACCTTTTCTTCCAGTTGGCGGGACCACCCCCGGGAAATGCTGACCTGGTATGATACGAGCACCTTCAGTTCCGGAAGTACTGGGGCCCGCTGTTTCCTGAGCGCCAAACATCAGGGCCTTAACCACTACCTCCTGAAACTGAAGGTACGTCGTATCGCTGTTGCGTGCACATCGTGACAGCAGGAAAGCGTTGAGCATTGCCATTTGGACGATGTGCACGGACAGCTTCTTGTACCACACCTTGGCCTTTCTCAAAGCACTGTACGGTTGGAGGAGTTGATCAGAGAGATCAACACCCCCCATGTATTTATTGTACCCCAGTACACAGTCCGGTTTGCGGACCTGTGTAGAGGTACCCCGTACAGTGCTGAGGGCGCTGCCATCACCATGTATGGTGGTCAAGAGAAGGACATCCCTCTTGTCCTTGTACTTGACCACCAACAGGTGGTCGCTACATTGGGCTCTGCTCTCACCCTTTCTGAGCATCAGCCCAAGTAGCGTCTTTGGGAGGCCTCTCTGATTTTTGCGGACGGTACCGCAGGCTGCGGTACCTCGCGCAGAGAGGGATTTGTAGAGTGGGATGCTGGAATAAAAGTTATCAGTGTAAAGGTGATAACCTTTATCCAGCAGTGGGTGCACCAAATCCCACACAATTTTCCCACTCACTCCCAGGACGGGGGGACACTCAGGGGGTACAATCCTGGTGTCCTTTCCTTCGTAAACTCTAAAGCTGTGTGTGTACCCTGAGGTACTCTCACACAGCTTGTAGAGTTTGATTCCGTACCTTGCCCTCTTGCTGGGCAGGTACTGGCGGAATGCGAGCCGTCCCTTAAAATGAACCAAGGACTCATCCACGCAGATGTCCCTTTGGGGCACGTACACTTCAGCAAACTTTTTGTTGAAGTGTTCGATGACCGGCCGAACTTTGAACAGGCGGTCAAAGTTGGGGTCATCTCGTGGGGGACACTGTGCATTATCATTATAATGCAGGAATTTGTGGATGGCCTCAAAACGCGTCCGAGCCATGACCATTCGGAACAGTGGAGTGTTGTATAAAATATCAACACTCCAATATTGCCGAATTTCTGGCTTCTTCAGGATCCCCATATGGAGGACCAGGCCCCAAAACTGCATCATTTCAACTGCGTCTACAGGAGACCAGTTGGAAAATGATGAACGGGGGTTTTGCGCCAAAAATTGCCGAGCGTACAAATTTGTTTGCTCCACCATGAGGTTAATTAAATCCTCAGAGAAAAAGACTTTGAAAAAGTCTATTTCTGTGAAGCCGGTGGAGTCAAACCTGATTCCTGATTCTGCCACAAAATCAGGAATCAGTGGCTCGTAATTTTCGGGGGGCCGGGGTCCATACGGGGTCCGAAGAGGGGTGCGCTGGTTCATTTTCAGGGGGGGCGCTGCCTCATGTTCTGTCCTGGGGCGTCTGCGTGGCGGTTCCGCAGGACCCGAGGAGGAAGATGAGGAGGAAGAAGAATCTTCATCTGAAAAATAAAGAAATGTGGGATCCTCTCCCTCGCTATCAGTGTCGGAGGCAAGGAAAGCGTATGCTCCTCCACTGAATAGCGCTGTTGGGATGAGCGTGACGAGCGGGACATTTTTTTTGTGAATGTGGTGCTTTGTGTGAACTTTATTTATAACTGTGTGTGTGTGTGGGGGGGGATAGTGATTGGTGTAAACTAAGCTGAAAAGAAAAAGCTAAAAGAAAAGAAAGCGAATAGGGAAAAAAAAGGCCTGTGAAAAAAAGTCTAAACCAGCAGGCACGAGCTCTGATAAGTGACCGGTGTCACTTATCAAAGTTCCGTGGCTGCTGGATGTGCGCACGGGAGTGACGGAAAGGGGGGTGAAAAAAAAAACTGGCAGGCACGAGCTCTGATAAGTGACCGGTGTCACTTATCAAAGTTCCGCGGCTGCTGGATGTGCGCACGGGAGTGGCGGAAAGGGGGGTGAAAAAAAAAAAAAACTGGCAGGCACGAGCTCTGATAAGTGACCGCTGTCACTTATCAAAGTTCCGCGGCTGCTGGATGTGCGCACGGGAGTGGCGGAAAGGGGGGTGAAAAAAAAAACTGGCAGGCACGAGCTCTGATAAGTGACCGCTGTCACTTATCAAAGTTCCGCGGCTGCTGGATGTGCGCACGGGAGTGGCGGAAAGGGGGGTGAAAAAAAAAACTGGCAGGCACGAGCTCTGATAAGTGACCGCTGTCACTTATCAAAGTTCCGCGGCTGCTGGATGTGCGCACGGGAGTGGCGGAAAGGGGATGAAAAAAAAAAAAAACAGCAGGAACGAGCTCTGATAAGTGACTGGTGTCACTTATCAAAGTTCCGCGGCTGCTGGATGTGCGCACGGGAGTGGCGGAAAAGTTGGTGGGAAAAAAAAAAAAAAAACAGCAGGAACGAGCTCTGATAAGTGACTGGTGTCACTTATCAAAGTTCCGTGGCTGCTGGGTGTGCGCACGGGAGTGGCGGAAAAGTTGGTGAAAAAAACAAAAAAAAAACAGCAGGAACGAGCTCTGATAAGTGACTGGTGTCACTTATCAAAGTTCCGTGGCTGCTGGGTGTGCGCACGGGAGTGGCGGAAAAGTTGGTGAAAAAAAAAAAAAAAAAACAGCAGGAACGAGCTCTGATAAGTGACTGGTGTCACTTATCAAAGTTTCCGTGGCCTGCTGGTCGATAAAGCGGCACAAAACGGGAGTGGCGGAAAAGTTGGTGAAAAAAAACAAAAAACGGCAGGAACGAGCTCTGATAAGTGACTGGTGTCACTTATCAAAGTTCCGTGGCTGCTGGATGTGCGCACGGGAGTGGCGGAAAGGGGGGTGAAAAAAAAAAACGGCAGGCACGAGCTCTGATAAGTGACCGCTGTCACTTATCAAAGTTTGCGGCTGCTGGATGTGCGCACGGAGGGGGGTGCGAAAGTGTTGATGGGTGAACTGCGTCACCAATCAACGCTCGGCGGCGCAAAGGGGGGGTAAAAAGAGGGGGAAAGGGAAGGGGGAGGGGGGAATGGGGGGATTGGGGTGGATCGGGCAGGGATCGGGGCTCAAAAACTCACGTTTGTAGTCTTTTCTTTCTTTTCTCTTCTTTCTTCTCTCTTCTTTCTTCTCTCTTCTTTTTCTCTCTTCAGCAGGAGTTGTGGTGTCACAGGCTACTGTGGCACCACAAGGCCCAGCACAGGAGGAGATCTGGCAGTGTGACCGCACAGCAGGAATCCTCAGCAAGTGTGAGGACCCCTGCAGTGCGGTCAGACAGGTCAGATCCAGTTTGCAGACAGGTCACAGAGCGGTCACATCGCTGCTGTGACCTGTCATTGGTGGGATCGATGATCACATCAATCCCACCAATCAAAGGAGACCCCTGCATTGCCGGTTGCTAGGCACCGGCCTAGTAATCGGAGCTCACAGCTCCGATTCCTAGGCAGGTCACCGGCAGGTCACCTAGCAGGGCACAGAGCGGTCACACCGCTGCTGTGCCCTGTGATTGGCGCGATCGTCGATGACATCGATCGCGCCAATCAGCTCCTTCATGCCCTACAGGCCCTGGCCTAGGATCGGTGCTATTACTGCACCGATCCAGGCAGGTACAGGCAGGGCACAGCGCGGATATACCGCGGCTGTGCCCTGCGATTGGCGCGATCGATGTGATCGGCGATCGCGCCAATCCGGGGGGGTCTGGACTTTCCTAGGCCCAGGCCTAGGATCGAGTACATCGGTACTCGATCCTAGCCTGCGATCTCACTGTTTTAGCCGCTCTGATTGGCTGAAACAGTGAGAAAGGCTGTGATTGGCTGTTCAG
Source organism: Oophaga sylvatica (assembly GCA_033576555.1). Taxonomy (NCBI): domain Eukaryota; kingdom Metazoa; phylum Chordata; class Amphibia; order Anura; family Dendrobatidae; genus Oophaga; species Oophaga sylvatica. Next base: position 163,208,894 of record JARQOD010000004.1, on the reverse strand, counting down.
AATTCAACAGCCAATCACAGCGATCGGGAGGCCTGAGGGGGGAGGACGCAGCCCGGGATGCCGACGCCAACTTCCAAGAGGTAAGCTGGCGTCGGAATTTTAATGCGATCACCGCTACTTAAGTCGCGATGTCGCATTAAAGGGCATGACGTACTATCCCGTCCATGGTCAGAATGGCACGGGTTTTATGGACGGGATAGTACGTCTAATGTCAGAGAGGGGTTAAAAAAATAGTATAGTTTGAGGCATTCTTTGTTGTTGAATTCGATAACTGCATAGGTTTGTGATCGAGGTTGACGAGCTCCTCTGTGGGCATCTGCTCGAGTACTTCGCTGTTATAAGGTATGATTGCCGTAGTGTTAGCATTTACGCAGTATCGGGTTCCGATATTCGCTTATCGGAATTCCGATACTTATCGATATTTTATATCGTATACCGGAATCGGAAGTTCCCATAATTCTTTGAGAGGCATGTGATTTTAGTCAGCCAATGAGGAATCCTACGAAGTGTGGGCACATCCTGTATGCTGCGGTCATCTTAACTAATGGCATGGCTGTGATTGGCTGCTGAAATGATGTCAGAATGCACTATAAAAGGCGCCGCCGCCATTTTAGCGTCACTGTGCTGTGAACTCAGTTAGGGACAGAACGCTGCTCTGCTGACTCTGAGGGACAGTTAGAGATTGCGATTTTGTGTACTTTGCTTAGGCAGGCTAGTTTACCAACCGCTGTGTAAAGCTTCCTTTTGCCTGCAGTGTTGTTTTAACAGCTCTGTGCAAGGTGTGTGTGTGAGAGTGCAGGTGACGCTGCAGTTTGCTCTGCATCCAACGCTGTCTGTAGGCATCTGCACGTGTCACTCACAGACTCTTTTTTTTTTTCTTTAGTGTAATTCTAGCTGCTCCATTCAATAGAAATTATAGTGTGATGCGCTTCCATCCGTATACAATACATTGGTTGCAAACACTATAGAAGTACAGAAAGGAGACCTTTCACAGATAGTGAACAGTTGTGTTTCAGTGTTCACTGCAGTCTGTAGTTTTTTTTTTTTTTGTTAAGTGCAGATCACCGCTCCAGTTACTTCTTCAACACTGTGCTTGTACTCTGCTGAGCGTGTCTCACTGCCTCATCCTTTCATTTTTCTCAAATTGGTGCTGCTACATTCTATTTCAAATAATCAAATCTATTAGTGTGACGTGCTTCCATCCGTATACAATACATTGGTTGCAAACATATAGAAGTACACAAAGAGGCCTTTCACAGCATGAACAGTTGTGTTCACTGTTCACTGTAGTCTGAGGTTTTATTTTTGGAGTGCAGATCCCGCTCCAGTTACTTCTTCAACACGCTGCTTGTACTCTGCTGAGCGTGTCTCACTGCCTCATCCTTCACATTTTTCTCGAATTGGTGCTGCTACATCTATTTCAAATAATCAAATCTATTATGTGACGGCTTCCATCCGTATACAATACATTGGTTGCAAACATATAGAAGTCACAAAGGGCCTTTCACAGCAGTGAACAGTTGTGTTCATGTTCACTGCTAGTCTGAGGTTTATTTTTGGAGTGCAGATCCCGCTCCAGTTATTCTTCAACCACTGTGCTTGTACTCTGCTGAGCGTGTCTCACTGCTCATCCTTCACATTTTTCTCGAATTGGTGCTGCTACATTCTATTTCAAATAATTCAAATCTATTACTGTGACGTGCTTCCATCCGTATACAATACATTGGTTGCAAACAATATAGAAGTACACAAACGGGCCTTTCACAGCTACTGAACAGTTGTGTGCACTGTTTACTGTAGTCAGAGGTTTTCATTTTTGTAGTGCAGATCACGCTCCAGTTAGTCTTCACACGTGCTACTCTGTTAGGTGTCTCATGCTATCCTTCACATTTTTCTAAATTGGTGCTGCTCCATTCTATTTCAAATAATCAAATCTATTACGTGACGTGCTTCCATCCTATACAATACATTGGTTTCAAACACTATAGAAGTACACAAAGGGGCCTTTCACAGCTAGTGAACATGGTTTTTAATTTTTAACTAAAATATGTATTTTTTCAAATGACACAAATATAAGTAATGTTGAAGAGGAATAGTCCTACATCCATTGTTTGCACAATATTACAGGTGTACATCACGTCCCTTAATCAACAATGTATTATTATATTTACTTGTATGCTTTTATTTAAAAGCCAAGAACACAGAAGGATAACCTTCGCACTGCAGCTGTTGTCAAAGTTCAACCCACATTATGCACTTCCAACATTGCAGCATTTGAGGCATGATGTGAGTTGGATTTGTCAAAGTTATGGAGTGAGAAGGTTCACCATCAGTACCCTATAGCATAAGTATGCTTTTGTGTTAGCATTTGTGTTAGACATGTGGATATCTGCCATAATATGTCACAATTATTTAGTTACAGATTTGTTACCAACACTAATCATTGAATGGTTTTAAATGTGACGTTTCACTTGTTTACAGCTTAGAAATAAGGGTGTAGCCTGATATCTATGTGTAGCACTAGCCACTTTAACATGTCATGTTTTTTTCAACATGTGTAGCTAGGTAGCAGTAATTTTTTGCCGGACACACAGCAGGGGAACAGCAGGCGTTACTGAACCCCACAAACACATCATCGATTGTTTTGATCTGTGCATCCAACACTTCTGAGCCCAGGGTCAAGGAGGGTGTAGCTGAGGCCTAGTATGAGATGTTTGAACTTTAATTTGAACTTTAATTTGGAGTTAGCAGCATTAATTTTTGTCAGACACACAGCAGGGGAACAGCAGGCGTTACTGAACCCCACTATCACTATAGCTTGTGTATTGGTCTGTGGACACGACACTTCTGAGCAGCAACTGGCAGTGTTGTAGCCCAGGGAGTATAGCTTCAGGTGGTAGAAAGATGAACATAACAGGAGACATGGAAAACGTTGCCAACCAGTTAGTTAATCTGAAACCGGACAGGCAATTCAGGCGAGATCCATGCCTAGTTATTTCAGAAAATAAGCGTTCTACATTATCGGAGGATAGTCGCATGCAACGGTCTGTTAGTACACCCCTGCAGCAGTAAAGACGCGCTCCGATAATACACTGGCAGCAGGGCAAGCCAGCACCTCCAATGCATACTGGCTAAGCTCTGGCCATGTATCCAGCTTAGAGACACAAAACTTGAATGGGGAAGAGCCATCTGGGAGTACACTGAGAGGGCAAGACATGTAGTCTGTCACCATCTTACGGAAATGTTGCCTCCTGCTGACTGGAGCCGTCTCGGATGGTGTAGACATTGGTGGCGCTGCCACAAAACTTCGCCACATTTGGAACATACTGTTCTTGCCCTGTGCAGAGGCGCTGCTTGTGCTCCCTCTTGTTGCAGAGCTGTCTCCACTGCCTCGACGCACAGAGCTGCTTTGTAAAGCAGTAGCAGCAGCAGTGCTCTCGGCTGGAATGGAGAACATTATGGATTGCACCAGTGTGTCTTGTACTTCCGCATTTTACGCTCCCGGTTCAACGGTGTGATGAGGCTTTGTAAGTTGTCCCGGTAGCGAGGGTCTAGGAGGGTGTACACCCAATAATCAGACGTGGTGTGAATGTGTTCGATGCGGCGGTCGTTTCTCAGGCACTGCAGCATGAAATCAACCATGTGCTGCAGACTCCCAACTGGCCAAGAAACGTTGTCCCCTGCAAGAGGCGTCATCTCTGCCTGCTGTGCATCACCCCACCCTTGTCTACATACTGACTAGAGCTTGTCTACCTCCCTCTGGAGCGATGTCTTCCTCCTCCATTGACTCCTCCTCATCCTCCTCACAAAGTCCTTCAAATACATAAAAATTTACAAAATTTAAAACTCAAAATTTAAAAACATTGTATCATAATTCTGTAACATCACTTTATGGAAACACAATAGCATTACAAAAGGATAGACAAAAACTGTACATTATGTGCTTTGTAAATACATTAAAAGTTTGGAATGGTTATGAAAATATAGACAGCGACTCTGGAGGTTCAATTGTTGATACAGCATGGTACTTTGAAAGTCCTCCAGCCCTTTGTGAGGAACCACGTTGCGCTGACTGTCCAGAAGGTGATGGAATTTGTGACTCCTCATCCTCCACCTCTTCCAAAACCTCATGCCTTAGTGCTTGCAGTGTTTTTTGAAGCAGGCAGATAAGGGGGACAGTCAGGCTGACTAGTGCATCATCTGCACTCGCCATCCGCGTTGACTCATCAAACGCACGCAAAACGTGGCAGATGTCCTTCATAGAGTCCTTCGCCACTCATTACACTGGCTGCCCATTCATTATAGGATCCAATTCTAATTACTGGTTCTCACCAACAAAGCTCTCCACAGTGCAGCACCCCCCTACATCTCCTCCCTCATTTATATTTATCGGCCTAACCGACTGCTGCACTCTGCAAACGACCTTCGACTAACCTCTGCACTAATCCGTACCTCCCACTCCCAACTCCAAGACTTCTCCCGCGCTGCGCCAATCCTCTGGAATGCTCTACCCCAAGAAATTAGGACTATCCGCAATTTGGATGGTTTCAGGCGCTCCCTCAAAACACATTTGTTCACAGTGGCCTATCACATTCACTAATCAAAGTCATTCTATGTGTAAGTCTGTGTGTGTAGCCCATTCACTATCTCCATGCATCCCTCACTCCCTTAAAATGGCTGGACCATCATTGTAAAAACACCATTGTATATAAACACCTGTACTTTGTATCTCCCCCACCTCATTGTAGATTGTAAGCTTTCACCAGCAGGGGCGGCTGATTTTGCTTTAATTATTGTATTGTTAACGTTGTTACTTATGACTTGTGTTTTGAAACTGTTAAACTGTAAAGCACTGCGGAATATTATGGCGCTATATAAATAAAGATTATTATTATTATTCTTATTATAGAGGCCCACTCAGTAGTGGTGAAGTGTGAACGGCGCAAATTGCGAGTTGATTGCGCCTGATGCAGCTGATACTCCATTACTGTTGGCTGCTGCTCACACAACCGCTCCAACATATGTAACGAGGAATTCCACCTGGTGGGTACGTCACATATGATGCGATGTTCATGAAGGCGAAATCTGCGTTGCAGAGCTGCAATCAGCGATCTGGCCATGCTGGAACGTCGCAAGTGAGCGCACTCTAGGCGGACCTTGTGCAGCAGTGCATCAAGATCCGGATAGTCCCTCAAAAAACTCTGCACGACCAAGTTGAGCACATATGACAGACATGGTATGTGAGTGAGGTTGCCAAGGCCCAGAGCTGCCACCAGATTTCGGCCATTGTCACACACTACCAAGCCTGCCTGTAGATTCGCTTCCAAAAACCACACGTCGCTCTCCTGCTTTATGGCATTACAGAGCTCCTGCGCTGTGTGGCTAAGATTCCCCATGGAAATTAATTTCAGGACGGCCTGTTGACATTTGGACACGGCTGTGCTCATATCGGTCGCAACAGGTAAACGTTCACGGGTCCATGTGGAGGTAGACCGTGACGGCTCCTGCAGCGATGATTCTGAGGAACTGGAGTAGGAGGAGGAGTCAATGTGTACAGACTTGATTCCTGCAATCCTTGGAGTTGGCAGAACACGTACAGCGCCACTCGCAATATCAGTACCCGGCTACACAACATTGACCCAATGGGCAGTGAGGGAAAGGTATTGTCCCTGGCCATGGGTGTTAGAACCCTCTTGTTAGGTTTTGTTTCAGTTTGCTGGTCACATGACCTTTTTTCCCTATTTAGTCTGGCTCCGCCCTTCTGGCTTTGCTTGACTTCATTGTATTATCTACTGTTAAGCTAGCCGGTGCTTAGTGCCTTAATCTGTCAGTTTTGCTTGATGTTAGGATCGCAAAGTATTTTTTTTTCTGTTTAATTATCCATGCTACAATTTATGTTAGGAGGTGTCCACCTTTTCTCCCAGTCCCTAGATCTTGTAGGGATTCCTCCCTCGCAACTATAGGTCTTCGTTCACACTAGATGAGGACTTTAGCGGGTCTGGTCGCAGGATCAGGTTCCCCGTTACATCGTAGGGATTCAGTTAGTTGTATTGTAGGGACAGAATTCCCTTCTTTCCTTACTGGTTGTAGCAGATCATAACAATGGGTACTGGTCCACGCATCGGTGGTCAGGTGGACCTTGCTACTGAGGGCGTTTAGTAGCGCATGTTTAATTTTTCCCTCAACATGCTTTTGCAGACCAGGGACGGCTTGCCTGCTGAAATGAAATCGGCTTGGCACATTGTATTGTGGGACTGACAATGATATTCAGTTACGGAAACTGTCTGTCTCCACCAGCCTGAATGACAGCATTTCAAGGGACAGGAGTTTTGCAATGCCAGCATTCAGAGCCTGTGCTCGTGCATGGTTTGCGGAGTATGGCCGTCTTTTATCCCATGCCTGTGCTACCGATGGCTGTTTTGTGGCCTGGGAGTGTGAGGATGACAGGGAACTTGCTGCTGTGTGTGGAATAACACTTTGTCTCTGGACAACAGTGGCCGAGGTTCTTCCATGGCGATCCTGTGAGGAAGCAGAACCAGCTGTGTGTGAGCTCGATGAAGAGGCTTCAACACAACCTGAAGATGTAGGTGCTGCTGTAGGTTGGCCTACATCCCCATGTGTGTCTTTGTAACTCAACTACGTGCTTTGTCCGCACATGTTTCCACATATTTGTGGTATTGAGGTGACTGACACTTTTAGCTATTTTTAATTTTTGATTACACAGCTTGCATTTGACATAGCAAATATCATGTGCAAGTGTGTGAAAAAAGGACCACGCAGTGCAAGTCCTGGGAGCGCACGTTTTGACTTTTGGAAGACAACTGCTCCGAACAGGTGCCAAACTGGAGGCTACAGGCAACCGAGTCTGCAGCCTAACTCTCCCTCCTGTTTGTACCGTTGGGGCAATGTCTTCCTCTATCTTCCTTCTATCACTAACCACTTCTCTAGGCCTCTCCCAGCTTTCAACCAAAGTACTGGTTCTCAGCCACAAAGCTATCCACAGTGCAGCACCCCTCCTACATCTCCTCCCTCATTTCTATCTATCGGCCTAACCGACTGCTGCGCTCTGCAAACGACTTTCGACTAACCTCTGCACTAATACGTACCTCCCACTCCCGACTCCAAGACTTCTCCCGCGCTACGCCAATCCTCTGGAATGCTGTACCCAAGAAATTAGGACTATCCACAATTTGCATGGTTTCAGGCGCTCCCTCAAAACACATTTGTTCAGAGCGGCCTATCACATTCACTAATCAAAGTCATTCTATGTATTCTGTGTAAGTGTGTATGTGTGTGTGTGTCTCTAGCCCATTCACTATCTCCATCCCTCAGTCCCTTAAGATGGCTGGACCATCATTGTAAATGCACCATTGTATATAAACACCTATACTTTGTATCTCCCCCACCTCATTGTACATTGTAAGCTGTCACGAGCAGGGGCGACTTATTTAGCTTAAATTATTGTATTGTTAACGTTGTTACTTATGACTTGTGTTCTTAAACTGCAAAACTGTAAAGCGATGCGTAATATGATGGCGCTATATAAATTAATATTATTATTATTAGGATTCCTCTGAGCTGCTCCCACCACCTTCCTGTTCCTCACGCCATGTTGGGTCTTGGATCTCATCATCTCCACTACCCTCTTCCAACACATGCTGCTGTTGGGTGGTCTGGCCAGCACCATGCTCAACAGAAACTGGCACCTGAGTCTCATCATCATCAGATGCGTTCTGCGGTGTGCTGACCATCGGCACTGTCTCACCCGCCTCTTCAGATTCAGAGAGACACAGCTGTTGCGCATCACTGCATACTCCCTCTTCTTCACATTACAGAATGCTGCTTGGCTGGGCCCCTGTTTGCAAGCCAATAGATTCTGAGAACAGAAGCAGACACTCAGCTGGCTCCTGTACAGAACTCTCTGACTGCCTGGGCAATTTGCCAGGCGGTGAAGAGACAGATGGTTGCTCAACAGTGCTGTGGTCCTGAGAGGAGGTGGAAGCAATTGAAGTCGATGCATTGGCTGATATCCAACCAACAACGGCTTCAATTTGTTCTTCCCACAGCAGGGGGGTACTCCGAGCTCCTACAAAAGTGCGCATAAAGGAACGCTCACGGGGAAAACTGGTGGATGCTGTGTCACTGGGGCCGCAGCAGCCACAGAATCCCACGTCCTCTCCCTGAAGAAACTCCACGGCCACGACCACGTGCCTTACTCCCTGCCTTCTTCATCTTGGTAGATTGATAAAGAAAGTCTGAAAAGTTATAAGGCCTAAGTGTGGTTATTCCGCAGAGACTGCAGTGAACACTGCACACAACTGTTCAGTAGGTGTGAAAGGCCCCTTTGTGTACTTCTATAGTGTTTGCAACCAATGTATTGTATACGGATGGAAGCGCGTCACACTAATAGATTTTATTTATTTGTAATAGAATGGAGCAGCAACAATTAGAGAAAAATTTCAAGGATGTGCCAGTGACACACGCTCAGCAGACTACAACCAGCAGTGGTTGAAGAACTAACTGGAGCGTGATCTGCACTCCAAAAAGGAAAACCTCAGACTACAGTGAACACTGCACACAACTGTTCACTACCCAACGCGTCTCAGCAGGAAGGCAGTCTGTGCGTCAAAACAAAGGCGCAAGCATACATCCACGTACCCTGTTTATAAAGCTATATAAAATAAATTATGTAGTAGTGACGCACACTTTATTGAGGTACAGTATTACATCGCCATTCACCATCTGTGGCTATGCAGTCTCATCTATATATACCTTATCTATCCGTTGTCATGCTTGCAAGTCGACAGTCAGGCATAAATAGCAATTTTCACTATGCACTATGCACTTTTTAAAGGTTATGTTTGTTAATAAAAATGATTATTGCCACATATTATGAGTATTACATGATGGAAATTGTATAATTTTGTATAAACTGTTTAGTGACATTATTCAGCAAATGTAACATTTTAGTAATGTCACAGATAACTTGTAATGCTGATGATGTTTTGAAGTCAGACATTCATTGTCTATACAATAAAAATGGTGTACATACTGTTACTTATCCATCATTAATGGATTCAGATATGTACTTGTATGCTTTTATGTACAACCGTATAGCAGATTCCTTAACTAATTTATTTTGTGGTTTGCATTGCTGTTCAACATGTTAATGTATGTGTTTATGTTTGTCAATTCTTTATTTATCTAGATATTAGTTTAAATGAAATCATCATCTTATGGTAGTAAAGGTTATCTTTCTCTTGTTTGAAGTATAGACATTTAAAATTGACAGGTAACAAGGAAATTACTTGATCTAGTATTTAAACATCCTCCTTGACCCTGGGCTCCAACACCGCCAGTTGTTGCCTGTAAGTGCTGTTAGCACAGTCAACACTTGCTCCTGTGTTACTGGGGTTCAGTAATGTCAGCTGTTCCCCTGCTGTGTGTACGTCAAAAAGTCCTGCTGCCTCCACCCTGTTCTCTTCTCATCCCTGGGCTCCAACACCGCCAGTTATTGCCTGTAAGTGCTGTTAGCACAGTCAACACTTGCTCCTGTGTTACTGGGTTCAGTAATGTCAGCTGTTCCCCTGCTGTGTGAACGGCAAAAAGTCCTGCTGCCTCCACTCTGTTCTCGTCTCATCCCTGGGCTCCAACACCAATAGTTGTTGGTCGGAAGTGTAATTGGCACGGGTACTCACTCCTGCCCAGACTGGTTACAGCACGCCAGCTGTTACCTGTCAGTGTAAACGTCACTTAGCCTGCAATAAGTTGTCCTGTCGTGTTGCGGTCGGGTTAGCCGACTCTTTGGTGCCTGCAGTTTAGGTGCTTCCTATGTGTGCTGCGGGATATGTAAATAAAGGCTGTTTCCTTGTGACAATAGGACAATCACCCACTGTAGGACTGTGGGATTCGGTAACTGCGGCCGGCTCGCGGCCTGTCAACTTAAATTTCCATGGGTACCTTCTGCTACCCGTCCGGGTTCCAGCACAGTCAGCTGGTCCTTGTTACTTGCATTGGCTCTTGTACCTTCTGCTACCCGTCCGGGTTCCAGTACCGTCAACTGGTTCTCCGCAGTGCCTTTGGCCTAGGTGCCTCCATCTCGGTATCCGAGTTCCAGCAACGTCTGCTGGTCCTTGGTAGTGCTTTGGAGCACAGGTACCTCCTGCTTAGTAACCGTGTCCCAGTAACGTTAGCTGGTCCTCGGTTGTGCCATTGGCTCTTTTCCTTCTGCTGCCCCTCCGGGTTCCAGCACACTCAGCTGGTCCTCGTTACTTCCATTGTCTCTTGTACCATCTGATACCCGTCCGGGTTCCAGTAACATCAGCTGGTTCTCGGAAGTTAGTCAGCCTTCTTGTACCTTCAGCTACATTTACAAATTAAAGATTTTTTAAATGTTTTTTTGGGTAATCACTCTGGATCTCCAACAATGAAGACGACGACCCTGATGACCACCCCGAAGAAGATGACGACCACAAGGACGACGAGCATCAAGCCAACCAGCCTGAACACCATCACAAAGAAGAAATAAAAGATTACCCAGAAGAAGATCACCAACAGGACAAAGAAAGTTAAGACAAACTACAAGATACAGAAAAAGGACAGAAGAACAATAAGCAGAAGATCAAAAAGCAGAAGAACATGAAGTATAAGACCAAAATGAAGAGCAAAATATATGCTCTAAATTATAAGCAGAAGAAGACTAAGCAGTGTATGGGGGTGAGTCCGTTCCTCCTCGTGGTGCCCCTGGAAAATGCCTGCTGCTGCAGGCTAAACTGAACACGGACAAATACTGTTGTAATTTAAATCTTTTGTGACAGCAAGAACGGAAGGATGAAAAATTCATACTTTTACAGATTACAAGTACAGGAATCTCTGTCACAAATAAGAATATGATGAAGAAGATGAAGTACAATATGAAGAAGAATAATAGTTTAATAAGAAGAATATGAGTAATGTTAACAAAAAGATGAATAGCAAGAAGTTTAAGAAGAAGGTAAAGAAGGTGAAGATGAAGAATAATTTGATGAAAAAGATGATGCTGCTGAAGATTATGAAGGAGAAAGTGTGTCAAAAGTTAAAAAGGTGAAGAGCATGGAAGTTGTGAAATATACATATTTGCCAAAATAGAAAAAATGTTAACAACATTGTCAATTTCTTCGTCAATCCGAACATCTTTAAAAAAAAAAAAAATATGCTATTCCATTTGATTGGGTTAAACATCTATGCCTTTAATGTCTCCTCAACCTTCCCCAATACATTCTACATTACTCTTTGTTGTTTTCCTTCATGTACAATTAACCAACAAGGCAAGAATGGGGTTTTTTTAATTCCGATATTTTGTTCCCATAGACTTACATTGGATTTCCAGTATCGGTATCGGGTATCGCCGATATTTTATGGGTATCGGCGATACCATTCCGATTCCGATACTTTTGGATATCGGAAAGTATCGCTCAACTCTACCCTTTAATGAAAAAAGTGCTTAGTGCAGACAACTAGAAAACATCTCACCGAGCGGTAGGCATATTGTGTATGCCCGGTAAAAGATTATATAAACAGCCCATGTCCAAGCAAAAAAGCAAGGGGAGATGCAAAGTGAGCACAAAGAGGGGCTACAAGTCTGAAGATCAGTGTGTGCACATGAGCGTAAAGCACACAGGTGGCCAAGTGGACACATTTCCTTTTGCATGAGCCAGTGACCTCACAAAGTGCCTACAGTAAAGCCAAAAGATAAGCACCCCCTGTTTAAAGGCTATATACAGTTAAAAATGAACACTGCGTCTACCGAGATGGATCGCAAAAATATGTTGTGTACATGTTGCAACTACAATGTACTTAAACCACAGTGCATGTAGATCATTTACCGGCTAGCTGAATCATTTGGAATAGTGATACTCACCCCCAGGCACTGGTGTTGGACATGGGCTGTTTATATAATCTTTTACCGGGCATACACAATATGCCTACCGCTCGGTGAGATGTTTTCTAGTTGTCTGCACTAAGCACTTTTTTCATTAAAGGGACTTTTTTGTACTTACCGAGTGGCTCCTAGAGTCTCACCCTGTGTGAGGCTCTGCCCGGTCCAGACTTATTAATTTGAACTTGGGGTCCCACATGATGTGATTTGTAATATATTTGATGTAATTGTGCTGCCACCCGCGTTGTATGGCCTACATGACTCAATTTTATGTACATTGATATATATAGTGATTAATAATAAAAATTTATACTTTCATTAACCTATACGCTCCTTTGTTTCTCTTGGTCGACATGTTTGTTTGGAGCAGGTAATTGTTCTTTGTCTTTTATGTAGACTACTACGGGTGTTTTAGTCACCCTTTGGTCTAATATGCAACTAGGTTGTGCGTTTGCAACCCTCTCAACATGTAGTGTGCTGGAGGAAAATAGGAAAATATCCTGCTTTGACATCACTGATGCCATTATGCATGGTGACACATGTCTCCACTCATACACTGTGCCAGTGACCCTGTCCCAATGTATATACACTGCTCAAATAAATAAATATAACACTTAAATAACACAATGTAATTCAAGTCAATCACACTTCTGTGAAATCAACCTGTCCATTTATGAAGAAACACTGATTGTGAATCAATTTCTCCTGCTGCTGTGCAAATTGAATAGACAACAGGTAGAAATAATAGGTAATTAGCAAGACAACCCTTATAAAGGATTGATTCTGCAGGTAGTGACCACAAACCATTTCTCTGCTCTAATCCTTTTTGGCTGTTGTTTTGGTCATTTTTGCATTTTGTCATTGTTTTCACCCCTAGAGTTACAGCAGCATGAGGCGGTGTTTACAATCCACAGAAGTTGATCATGTAGTGCAGCTCATCCAGGACGTCTCATCAATGTGAGATGTGGCAAGAAGAGTAGGTGTGTTGTCAGCACAGTGTCCAGAGCAAGGAACAGATACCAGGAGACAGACCAGTACAGTACACCAGGAGACATGGAGGGAGTCATAGGAGGGCAACAACACAGCAGCAGGACCACCACCTCCTCCTGCATGCAAGGAGGAACAGGAACAGGAAAAGAAGTGCCAGAGCTCTGCAAAATGACCTCCAGCAGGCCAGTAACATCCATGTGTCTCCTCAAACTGTCAGAAACACACTCCATGAGGGTGGTTTGTGGGCCCCATGTCCACAAGTGGGTGTTGTTCTTACAGCCCGCTGTACATGACAATTTTCATTTGCCAAAGAACACCAAGATTGGCAGATTCGACATTGGAGCCCTGTGCTCTTCACAGATGACAACAGGTTCACACTGAGCACATGTGACAGAGTTGCCGTGGAGAATGTTCTGCTGCCTGCAACATCCTCCAGCATGAAAAGTTTGGCAGTGGGTCAGTAATGGTGTGGGGAGGCATTTCCTTGGAGGACCGCACAGCTCTCCATATGCTAGCCAGAGGTACCCTGACTGCTATTAGGTACCGAGATGAGATCCTCTGACCCATTGTGAGATCATATGCAGGTGCAGTGGGCCATGGGTTCCTTCTGATGCAAGACAATGCTAGGTCTCATGTGGCTGAAGTGTTTCAGGATTTCCTGCATGATGAAGGCATTGATACTATGGACTGGCCTGCCCATTCCCTACACCTGAATCCTATTGAGTACATCTGGGACATCATGTTTTGCTTCATCCATCAATGCCACATTGTATCCCAGACTGTCCAGGAGTTGATTGATGCTTTAATCCTAGTCTTGGAGGAGATCCTTCAGGAGAACATCCGCCGTCTCATTCGGAGCATGCCCAGACATTGTAGGGAGGTCATACAGACACGTGGAGGCCATGCACACTACTGAGCATCATTTCCTTGCCTTGAGGCTTTTCCACTGAAGTTGGATCAGTCTGTACTTTGATTTTCCACTTTGATTTTGAATATTATTTCAAATCCAGACCTCCATGGGTAATTAATTTTGACTTAAATTGATCATTTCTATGTTCCACTATGTAATGAATTTTAGATTTGAAATGGGACTATTTAGTTCAGAGCTATCTAGGATGTGGTATTTTAGTGTTTCCTATATTATTTGAGCAGTGCATATTTGTTTGACAAATGATATGTATATATTGATATTTTACTTAAAAAACTCAAAACTGTGTAAAAACAAATGGGGTTAAAGCCCGGGTCTCACATAGCGATGCACCAGCGATCCCGACAACGATCAGGATCGCTGGTGTGTCGCTACATGATCGCTGCTGAGCTGCCAAACAGGCAGCTCAGGCAGCAATCAGCACAGCGACACTGCGGGTAACATCGCTTAGTTACCCGCAGTGTACGTTGGATACCAGCGCCCTGATGCAGGGAGCTGGTAACCAAGGTACACGTCGGGTTTTCAGGCGCTGCGCGGTGCCTGGAAACCCGCTCTGTACCTTGGTTACCAGCTCCCTGCATCAGGGCGCTGGTATCCAAGGTACACAGCGGGTTTCCAGGCACAGCCCCACGCCTGGAAACCCACTGTGTACCTTGGTTACCAGCGGATCGCTGGTCTCCCACCTGTCACACGCAGCGATGCGTGCTGGCCAGAGGGAGACCAGCGATCAAAAAAATGTCCAGGACATTCAGCGACGATCAGCGATACCCGGCAGGAGGGCTGATCGTCGCTGAATGTCACACACAGCGATATCGCTGGGGAGATCGCTGTTGTGTCACAAAACTAGTGACTCAGCAGCGATCTCGCAAGCGAGATCGCTGTGTGAGACGGGGGCTTAAGTCAGAACAGATTTACTCTTTGAACTTTGTGTGCTTAATCCCATTGATGTAAGAGGACTTTGGCCATGAGGCAAAAGATCACTATGTACTGCTGCTACATCGCAGCATTATGTAGGTGAGTGAGTTCACATCATGTCCCACAGGATACCACGACTGTGACAAACAAGTCGCAAAAAACCTGCCTGGGTCTACATTTTACAATTTGATTGTCATGGTCAGATTCCTCAAAGGGTCACAATATGGCCCCATTCATCACTCTTATCTTTATCTGTAAGCTAATATTTTCTTATGTGTATTATGTAATTTTCTTTTATTCAACTCTACATATTATTACTTGTTCTCACTCTGCTTCATTTCTTTACATCTATAATTGAGAAGTACATATATATTATGTTCCACTAGTTACTAAATTACAGAGGTACTCAGTTATATCCAATAGTCCCACAGTGAATGAATCACACATTCTTCATTTTTGCCACATAAAGAATTCTTAAGAAATAAAAGTTTTTGTAAACAGAACCTACAGTATAGAAAAAACAGAGGAAACATGTAAATCACTAAATTATACAGTATAATTTCTTTGAAAAACTATTGCTAAAAACCCATTAGTTCGATAAAATTATTACAACTAGTGCTTAATTGTATTTTAAATTTGAATTTTGTCATTCTGCATAGCAAGATTTGCATAAAAGAAATAATATTATTCTACCTTAGGAAAAATGTTATGCCAGTTTCTTTCAGACAAACCCAACAGCAATGTTTATACCAGCATCAACTTCCTTTCACATACGGCACCTTAGGGATTCTCATAGGCCCTTCACACATCTTCTATGATCATTTTATGATAAGAACTGACAAGGTATTTTCATACAAACTGAAGCTTGCAGATAAGATCTAAGTATTGTCTTGGCTGTCATCCAAAAAATGGTAAAGTAATAGATTTAACTTTGTGTAGCTGGTATCATTTTTAGACTAATTTGAAAAATAAAATGATAATATATCCTAAATATCCAATATTAAAAAATATATATTAAATAAATGAGACAGAATCCTACAATCTTGTTAAAAGCGTTGTCTGGAAATAAAAAAATAAGGACATGTCGTTATAAATGATTTTCTAAATATCTTTAATTAGCAAATCGCATTTGTTTAATCTAGAAAATAAATCTCAGTATAATTAAAATGGTTATCATATTGTTACACTTACAGAAACCTGTCCTAGAAAAGTATTAGGACTAGTGTTGAGCATTCCGATACCGCAAGTATCGGGTATCGGCCGATATTCGCGTTATCGGAATTCCGATACTTAATTCCGATACTTTTTCAATATCGTATACCGGAATCGGAAGTTCCCATAATTCTTTGAGAGGCAATGTGATGTTAGTCAGCCAATGATGAATCTTATGAAGTGTGGGCACATCCTGTAATGCTGCGGTCATCTTAACTAATGGCATGGCTGTGATTGGCTGCTGAAATGATGTCAGAATGCACTATAAAAGGCGCCGCAGCCATTTTAGCGTCACTGTGCTGTGAACTCAGTTAGGGACAGAACGCTACTCTGCTCACTCTGAGGGACAGTTAGATATTGCGATTTTGTGTACTACTGTGCTTGAGGCAGGCTAGTTTACCAACCGCTGTGTAAAGCTTCATTTTGCCAGTGTTGTTTTAACAGCTCTGTGCAAGGTGTGTGTGTGACAGTTCAGGTGACGCTGCAGTTTGCTCTGCATCCACCGCTGTTTGTAGGCATCTGCACGTGTCACTGACTCTTTTTTTTTTTTTTTTTATTTTGTGGAATTGGTGCAGCTCCATTATATTAGAAAAAAATCAAATCTATTAGTGTGACGTGCTTCCATCCGTATACAATACATTGGTTGCAAACACTATAGAAGTACAGAAAGGAGCCTTTCACAGCTACTGAACAGTTGTCTGCAGGGTTTACTGTAGTCTGTGAGCTTTTAATTTTGTGAGTGCAGATTACGCTCCAGTTAGTTCTTCAACCACTGCCGGTTGTAGTCTGCTGAGCGTGTGTCACTGCCTCATCCTTCACATTTTTCTCTAATTGGTGCTGCTCCATTTTAGTGGAAAAAAATCTAATCTATTAGTGTGACGCGCTTCCATCCGTATACAATACATTGGTTGCAAACACTATAGAAGTAGACAAAGGGGCCTTTAACAGCTACTGAACAGTTGTGTTTCAGTGTTCATTGTAGTCTGTGAGCTTTTCATTTTTTGAGTGCAGATTACGCTCCAGTTTGTTCTTCAACCACTGCCGGTTGTAGTCTGCTGAGCGTGTGTCACTGCCTCATCCTTCACATTTTTCTCTAATTGGTGCTGCTCCATTTTAGTGGAAAAAAATCTAATCTATTAGTGTGACGCGCTTCCATCCGTATACAATACATTGGTTGCAAACACTATAGAAGTAGACAAAGGGGCCTTTAACAGCTACTGAACAGTTGTGTTTCAGTGTTCACTGTAGTCTGTGAGCTTTTCATTTTGTGAGTGCAGATTACGCTCCAGTTTGTTCTTCAACCACTGCCGGTTGTAGTCTGCTGAGCGTGTGTCACTGCCTCATCCTTCACATTTTTCTCTAATTGGTGCTGCTCCATTTTAGTGGAAAAAAATCTAATCTATTAGTGTGACGCGCTTCCATCCGTATACAATACATTGGTTGCAAACACTATAGAAGTAGACAAAGGGGCCTTTAACAGCTACTGAACAGTTGTGTTTCAGTGTTCACTGTAGTCTGTGAGCTTTTCATTTTGTGAGTGCAGATTACGCTCCAGTTTGTTCTTCAACCACTGCCGGTTGTAGTCTGCTGAGCGTGTGTCACTGCCTCATCCTTCACATTTTTCTCTAATTGGTGCTGCTCCATTTTAGTGGAAAAAAATCTAATCTATTAGTGTGACGCGCTTCCATCCGTATACAATACATTGGTTGCAAACACTATAGAAGTACACAAAGGGGCCTTTCACAGATACTGAACAGTTGTCTGCAGGGTTCACTGTAGTCTGTGAGGAATAACCACACTTAGGCCTTATAACTTTTCTGACTTTCTTTATCAATCTACCAAGATGAAGAAGTCAGTGAGTAAGGCACGTGGTCGTGGTCGTGGCCGTGGATTTGCAGCAGGGAGAGGACGTGGGGATTCTGTGGCTGCTGCCGCACCCAGTGACACAGCATCCACCAGTTTTCCCCGTGAGCGTTCCTTTATGCGCACTTTTGTAGGAGCTCAGCGTACCCCCCTGCTGCGTGAAGAACAAATTGAAGCCGTTGTTGGTTGGATGGCAGCCAATGCATCGACTTCAATAGCTTCCACCTCCTCTCAGGACCACAGCACTGTTGAACAACCATCAGTCTCTTCACCGCCTGCCAAATTGCCCAGGCAGTCAGAGAGCTCTGTACAGGAGCCAGCTGAGTCTCTGCTTCTGTTCTCAGAATCTGTTGGCTTGCAAACAGGGGCCCAGCCAAGCAGCATTCTGGAATGTGAAGAAGAGGCAGTATGCAGTGATGCGCAACAGCTGTGTCTCTCTGAATCTGAAGAGGCGGGTGAGCCAGTGCCGATGGTCAGCACACCGCAGAACGCATCTGATGATGATGAGACTCAGTTGCCAGTTTCTGTTGAGCATGGTGCTGGCCAGACCACCCAACAACAGCAGGTGTTGGAAGAGGGTAGTGGTGGAGATGATGAGGTCCAAGACCCAACATGGCGTGAGGAACAGGAAGGTGGTGGGAGCAGCTCTGAGGAAGAGATTGCCCCAACGGTCCAAACATTAGGGAGAGGTAGGCTGCAGACTCGCTTGCCTGTAGCCTCCAGTTTGGCACCCGTTCGGAGCAGTTCTCTTCCAACAGCCAAACCGGGCGCTCCCAGGACTTGCTCTGCGTGGTCCTTTTTTGATACAGTTGCAGATGATATTTGCTATGTCAAATGCAAGCTGTGTAATCAAAAAATTAAAAGAGGTAAAAGTGTCAGTAACCTTAATACAACAAATATGTGGAAACATGTGTGGTCAAAGCACTTTGTTGAGTTACAAAGACACACTGGAGATGTAGGCCAACCTACAGCAGCACCTACATCTTCAGCTCGTGTTGGAGCCTCTTCCTCCAGTTCACACACAGCTGGTTCGGCTTCCTCACAGGATCGCCATGGAAGAACCTCTGTCACTGTTGTCCAGAGACACAGTGTTATTCCACCCACAGCTGCAAGTTCCCTGTCATCCTCACACACCCAGGCCACAAAACAGCCATCGGTAGCACAGGCATGGGATAAAAGACGGCCATACTCGGCAAACCATCCACGAGCACAGGCTCTGAATGCTGGCATTGCAAAACTCCTGTCCCTTGAAATGCTGTCATTCAGGCTGGTGGAGACTGACAGTTTCCGTGAATTAATGGCATTGGCAGTCCCACAATACAATGTGCCCAGCCGATTTTATTTCAGCAGGCAAGCCGTCCCTGGTCTGCAAAAGCATGTTGAGGCAAAAATTAAACATGCGCTACTAAATGCCGTCAGTAGCAAGGTCCACCTGACCACCGATGCGTGGACCAGTACCCATGGCCAGGGACGATACCTTTCACTCACTGCCCATTGGGTGAATGTTGTGGAGCCGGGTACAGATCTTGCGAGTGGCGCTGTACGTGTTCTGCCAACTCCAAGGATTGCCGGAATCAAGTCTGTCCACATTGACTCCTCCTCCTACTCCAGTTCCTCAGAATCATCGCTGCAGGAGCCGTCACGGTCTACCTCCACATGGACCCGTGGACGCTTACCTGATGCGACCGATATGAGCACAGCCGTGGCCAAACGGCAACAGGCCGTTCTGAAATTAATTCCCATGGGGAATCGAAGCCACACAGCGCAGGAGGTCTGGAATGCCATCAAGCAGGAGAGCGACGTGTGGTTTTTGCCAGCGAATCTCCAGCCAGGCTTGGTAGTGTGTGACAATGGCCGAAATCTGGTGGCAGCTCTGGGCCTTGGCAAACTCACTCACATACCATGTCTGGCACATGTGCTCAACTTGGTCGTGCAGAGTTTTTTGAGGGACTATCCGGATCTTGATGCACTGCTGCACAAGGTCCGCCTAGAGTGCGCTCACTTGCGACGTTCCAGCATGGCCAGATCGCGCATTGGCAGCTCTGCAACGCAGATTGTGCCTTCCTGAACATCGCATCATATGTGACGTATCCACCAGGTGGAATTCAACGTTACATATGTTGGAGCGGTTGTGTGAGCAGCAGCCAGCAGTAATGGAGTATCAGCTGCATCAGGCGCAATCAACACGCAATTTGCGCCGTACACACTTCACCATTAATGAGTGGGCCACTATGAAGGACATGTGCCACGTTTTGCGTGCGTTTGATGAGTCAACGCGGATGGCGAGTGCAGATGATGCACTAGTCAGCCTGACTGTCCCCCTTATCTGCCTGCTTCAAAAAACACTGCAAGCAATAAGGGATGAGGTTTTGGAAGAGGTGGAGGATGAGGAGTCACAAATTCCATCACCTTCTGGAAAGTCAGCGCAACGTGGTTCCTCACAAAGGGCTGGGCAGGGCTCACTTTGTGAGGAGGATGAGGAGGAGGAGTCAATGGAGGAGGAAGACATCGCTCCAGAGGGAGGTACACAATGCTCTAGTCAGTATATCAGTAAGCGAGGGTGGGGTGATGCAGAGCAGGCAGAGATGACGCCTCTTGCAGAGGACAGCGTTTCTTTGCCAGTTGGGAGTCTGCAGCACATGGTTGATTTCATGCTGCAGTGCCTAAGAAACGACCGCCGCATCGCCCACATTCTCACGACGTCTGATTATTGGGTGTACACCCTCCTAGACCCTCGCTACCGGGACCACGTCAAAAGCCTCATCACACCGTTGAACCGGGAGCGTAAAATGCGGGAGTACCAAGACACACTGTGCAATCCCTAATGTTCTACCTTACTGCCGAGAGCACTGCTGCTGCTACTGCTTTACAAAGCAGCTCTGTGCGTCGAGGCAGTGTAGAGAGCTCGCAACAAGAGGGAGCACACGCAGTGCCTCTGCACAGGGAAAGACCAGTATGTTAAAAATGTGGCAAAGTTTTGTGGCAGCGCCACAAATATCTACACCCATCCGAGAGGGCTCCAGTCAGCGGGAGGCAACGTATCCGTCAGATGGTGACAGACTACTTGGCTTTGCCTCTCAGTGTACTCCCAGATGGCTCTTCCCCAATTCAAGTTTTGGGTCTCTAAGCTGGATACATGGCCAGAGCTTAGCCAGTATGCATTGGAGGTGCTGGCTTGCCCTGCTGCCAGTGTATTATCGGAGCGCGTCTTTAGTGCTGCAGGTGGTGTACTAACAGACCGTCGCATGCGACTATCCTCCGATAATGTAGACCGGCTTACTTTTCTGAAAATGAACAAGGCATGGATCTCGCCAGAATTTGTCTGTCCGTTTTCAGATTAAATAACTGGTTCGCAACGTTATCCATGTCTCCTGTTATGTTCATCTTTCTACCACCTGAACTCTACTCCCTGGGCTCCAACACTGCCAGTTGCTGCTCAGAAGTGTCGTGTCCACAGAACAAAACACAAGCTCTACTGTTAGTGGGGTTCAGTAACGCCAGCTGTTCCCCTGCTGTGTGAACGGCAAGAAGTCTCCTGTTCCCGACACATGGACAGAAAAACACATGACCAACATGCTCCAAATAGGGAAGAGCCGTCACCCTGCTTGTTATGCTGAAAACATGAAATTGTGAAGTTTTGCACGCCTAGAATGATAAATTTTTATGACAAATATGGACAAATAATAATTTGTCATCACAGCGCATATCTGCACATGTCTATTAAAATGGTAACAAAAAATAAAACATAGTCTACTCTTCACATTTTGAAATTAATGCATAAAAGTACATTTCAGACTTATGAATTAATGCTTTTTAAGGAACTTTATCTGTACCTGTAAGATAATGCAGTCAATGGATGTACGAATCATTAAATCCTCATCATCATCATCACGAGTTTTATTTATGACAGACATTATAAAATACACATACTGATGCAACTGTAACTTCAAACACCATATATGAAATGGCCAGCATGTAAACATGGTAATAATGTCCAATAATAAATTATTACATCTAGAAAGTGCATCATGCATACGACAATAGGTACTTATACCTGCAAGTGCTGTTGAAACAACCACAAGAGATATAAATTAATACTGGTATATAGGTATCACAGTGCATAGTTACTCATGGACAATGTTGATGTAATACTGTATCTCAATTAAGTCAGCGTCAACCATTAGGCTTGTTAGTCTTGTACATTGTTAAAGAGGGAACGTAATTTTTTGGTTTGTCATAGGTGTAGTATTACACATTAAATTATTACTGCTGTATTTTTTTTTGCGTCCCTAGTGCGCAATAACGCAGCCTAACCTCACATTTTATAGTCAGCTAATTGCCACACGCTACCCTACCCTACGCGTGACAGTAGGAAGGTAGTGTTGACGGATAAAGCTTTGCGCAACCAGACATTCTTTACCCTCTTCAACACTCTACAAGCAAAAAATGCATGATTTCAGCCGCAGACTTTATTGACGTACAGTATAACATCGGCATTACCCATCAAGGCTGTCCACTGTCTGATACAGACATAGAATATACCTTTGCTATCCGTAGCCTTTGTTTCACCTACACTTGCAGGCACACACTTAAATTGTGACAAACAATGCCTAATGTTTTTTTAAATGGTTATTTTTTATCGTACATTATTGTGTCATCAATCACATTGATGAGTCCATGCTGGACATGTCATACATGCTATAGAAAGTTACGATTTTATGAACTTAAATTATTGAAATTTCTGTGACTGTCACATAAAATTTGCGATGATGATGATGATGAGTGACTATTACAAAATCCATTGTCTTCACTATGTTATGGTTTAACATAGCGTTCCTTAAGCATTATTCATAAAAAAAAAAATGGACTTTTATTCTTAAATTTACAACACTATATTTTGTTACCAATTTTTTGGGTGTTGTGTTGTTCCATTTATTTTTGGCATGTGCATATATGCGTTTATATTTGTATTTTCTTTATTTTTCCTTCTTGAAATTAGAAAACATGTGTATCTTTGTACCGTGTTAGCCAGTAGATAGAAAAATATTTAGACTTCAGAGTCAGCAGTGGTTGATAACTTTTAATGGATAACTGAAAAGATGGAAACAAATTGCAAGCTTTCAAGGCTACTCACGTCTCTTCATCAGGCAAAGACTAAATGAAAAAATTAAGCATCACATATTTCTATACACAACAGGACACAGGAATAGTGCAATAGGTAAGACAAGTAAGTGACGTGTATCAGAACTGTCATTATCTCACAGGATGAACATAAATATTGGAACAGTTCCTAGATAAGGATAGAAAGTTTGATTGCCCTCTCATTGGCGTCTTTTTTTGGGTTTTCATGACCCTGGAAGGGCATAGACGCAGATTCCTTAATTGATATAGAATGACATAAATCCATGTGATCTATTCATTCCATCACTAACAGTGTCAAAGGTCATGATGAGCTTATATTCTGAAACCTTTGTACGTTTCTCATATTTGAAGTTATATTTTAATACCAGTAATTCCATATCCATCATGCTATGACCGGGCATACAAAAGTCTTTTGCCACAGGTAAATTCATTAATTTATCTGTGATTGTGTGGCGCTGATAATTCATCCTTGTTCTCCTTTTTGTTCCCGGTCTCCCCTCACTTGTCCCTCCCTCACTTGTCTTAGCTATTCCTGTGTCCTGTTGTGTGTAGAAATATGTGATTCTTCATTTTTGGCTTTACTCTTAGCCTGATGAAGACACCTGAGTAGTCTCGAAAGCTTTGAATTTGTTACCATATTTTCAGTTAGCCATTAAACGTTATCAACCACAGAGGACTGTCAAGTATAAATATTTTTCTATTCTTGTAATTGAAATTCATCATTTTATTGTCGTAGTAAAACTTCATTTATTCTTGTTTGAAGTACATACATTTGCAATGGCCACGTAACAAGGCAATAAACTCAATATTTTGTGCCTACACCCTCCTTGACCCTGGGCTTCAACAGCGCCAGTTGCTGCTCAGAAGTGTTAGATGCACAGATGAAACAATCGTGATGTGTTTGTGGGGTTCAGTAACGCCTGCTGTTCCCCTGCTGTGTGTTGGCAAAAATTACTGCTGCTAACTACAACTTCAACTTCAAACGTCTCATACTAGGCCTCTGCCTACACCCTCCTTGACCCTGGGCTTCAACAGCGCCAGTTGCTGCTCAGAAGTGTTAGATGCACAGATGAAAACAATCGCTGATGTGTTTGTGGGGTTCAGTAACGCCTGCTGTTCCCTGCTGTGTGTCCGGCAAAAATTACTGCTAGCTACCTAATCATGGTGAAAAAAACATGACATCTCAAAGTGTCTAGTGCTACACATAGATATGAGGCTACACCATGATTTCTAAGCTGTAAACATTTGAAACGTCAACTTTCAAACCATAAAATGATTTGTCTTGTCACAAATCTGTAACAAAATAATTGTGACATATTATTACAGATATGCACATGTCGAAAACAAATGCAACACAAAAGCCTACTTATGCTATAGGATACTGATGGTCAACCTTGTCACTCCATAGCTTAGACAAATCCAACTCACATCATGATGACTCAAATACTGCAATGTTGGAAGTGCATAATGTGGGTTGAACTTTGACAACTGCTGCAGTGCGAAGGTTATACTTCAGTGTTCTTGCCTTTTAAATAAAAGCATACAAGTAAATATAATAATCCAATGTTGATTAAGGGACGTGATGTACACCTGTAATATTGTGCAAACAATGCATGTAGGAATAGTCATCTTCAACATTACTTATATTTGTGTCATTTTAAAAAATACATATTTAATTAGAAAGTTAACAGCCATATCATAAAGGTCCTTCATGTAAACATGATAATCGCTAACAAAAATCATGCATTACCCTTTGGGAAAGTCAATAGTGCATAGTCACAATAGCAAAATATATACCTGTAAGTGGTGCTGAAAGAACGACAACTGATAGAATAGGTGAAGATATCTATTTATCAGACTGAATAGCGACACCTGTACAATGTCGTATAATACTGTACCTTAACAAAACAGCTGTGTCACACCTCACACGCATTTTTCTTGTAGCTTGTTATGTAATAGGGCAATGCGTGTATGTTTCATCATAGGTGCATGTTTACTGAGTAAAGCAGTCATGACAACGCCTTTGTGTTGTCGGTACGCTTGCGATGATGAACGATGCGCACCGTGAATGTTAGTCTGCGTCATAAGACGCACAGACGCTCCAATACCCAACGCGTCACAGCAGGGAAGCCAGTCTGTGCGTCCAAACAAAGGCGCAAGCATACATGCACGTACCCTTTATAAAGCTATATAAAAAAAAGGATGTAGTAGTAACGCACACTTTATTGAGGTACAGTATTACATCGCCCATTCACCATCTGTGGCTATGCAGTCTCATCTATATATACCTTATCTATCCGTTGTCATGCTTGCAAGTCCACAGTCAGGCATAAATAGCTGTTTTCACTATGCACTTTTTAAAGGTTTTTTTTGTTAATATAAATGATTGGCACATATTATCAGTATTACATGATGGAAATTTTAGATATTTTTAAAAACTTTTTAGTGATATTATTCAGCAAATGAAAATGGTGTACATATGTTACTTATCCATCATTAATGGATTCTGATATGTACTTGTATGCTTTTATTTAAAACCGTATAGCAGATTATTTAACCGATTTTTATTGTGGTTTGCATTGCTTTTCAACATGTTAATGTATGCGTTTATGTTTGTCAATTATTAATTTACATATATTTTTTAAAGTAAATCATCATCTTATGGTACTAAAGGTTATATTTCTCTTGTTTGGAGTATAGACATTTTTAATTGACACATAACAAGGAAAATACTTGATCTAGTATTTAACATCCTCCTTTACCCTGGGCTCCAACACCGCCAGTTGTTGCTCGGAAGTGCTGTTAGCACAGTCAACACTTGCTCCTGTGTTACTGGGGTTCAGTAATGTCAGCTGTTCCCCTGCTGTGTGAACGGCAAAAAGTCCTGCTGCCTCCACCCTGTTCTCTTCTCATCCCTGGGCTACAACACCGCCAGTTGTTTCTCGGAAGTGCTGTTAGCACAGTCTACACTTGCTCCTGTGTTACTGGGTTCAGTAATGTCAGCTGTTCCCCTGCTGTGTGAACGGCAAAAAGTCCTGCTGCCTCCACCATGTTCTCTTCTCATCCCTGGGCTACAACACCGCCAGTTGTTTCTCGGAAGTGCTGTTAGCACAGTTAACACTTGCTCCCGTGTTACTGGGGTTCAGTAATGTCAGCTGTTCCCTGCTGTGTGAACGGCAAAAAGTCCTGCTGCCTCCACCCTGTTCTCTTCTCATCCCTGGGCTACAACACCGCCAGTTGTTTCTCGGAAGTGCTGTTAGCACAGTCTACACTTGCTCCTGTGTTACTGGGGTTCAGTAATGTCAGCTGTTCCCCTGCTGTGTGAACGGCAAAAAGTCCTGCTGCCTCCACCATGTTCTCTTCTCATCCCTGGGCTACAAAAACCGCCAGTTGTTTCTCGGAAGTGCTGTTAGCACAGTTAACACTTGCTCCCGTGTTACTGGGGTTCAGTAATGTCAGCTGTTCCCCTGCTGTGTGAACGGCAAAAAGTCCTGCTGCCTCCACCTGTTCTCTTCTCATCCCTGGGCTAACAACACTGCCAGTTGTTTCTCGGAAGTGCTGTTAGCACAGTCTACACTTGCTCCTGTGTTACTGGGGTTCAGTAATGTCAGCTGTTCCCCTGCTGTGTGAAAGGCAAAAAGTCCTGCTGCCTCCACCATGTTCTCTTCTCATCCCTGGGGTACAACACCGCCATTGTTTCTCGGAAGTGCTGTTAGCACAGTCTACACTTGCTCCCGTGTTACTGGGGTTCAGTAATGTCAGCTGTTCCCCTGCTGTGTGAACGGCAAAAAGTCCTGCTGCCTCCACCCTGTTCTCTTCTCATCCCTGGGCTACAACACTGCCAGTTGTTTCTCGGAAGTGCTGTTAGCACAGTCTACACTTGCTCCTGTGTTTACTGGGGTTCAGTAATGTCAGCTGTTCCCCTGCTGTGTGAACGGCAAAAAGTCCTGCTGCCTCCACCATGTTCTCTTCTCATCCCTGGGCTACAACACCGCCAGTTGTTTCTCGGAAGTGCTGTTAGCACAGTTAACACTTGCTCCCGTGTTACTGGGGTTCAGTAATGTCAGCTGTTCCCCTGCTGTTTTGAACGGCAAAAAGTCCTGCTGCCTCCACCCTGTTCTCTTCTCATCCCTGGGCTACAACACCGCCAGTTGTTTCTCGGAAGTGCTGTTAGCACAGTCTACACTTGCTCTGTGTTACTGGGGTTCAGTAATGTCAGCTGTTCCCCTGCTGTGTGAACGGCAAAAAGCTTTTTTCCCTTCTGCTGCCCCCACGGGCCCCACACCCGGGGGGGTTTTCCGGGGGTTTACTTTCATTGGCTCTTTTACCTTCTGTCCCCCCCCCGGGGGTTTTCCAGTACCGTCAGGGGTTTTCCCCCCCCCAAGTCCCCTTTTCCCCTAGGTCCCCCCTGCGGCCCCCTTTTTTCCCCAAAAAACCCCGTTCTCTGGCCCCTTGGTATTTTTTTGGGAAAAAAAAAGGCCTTTTAAATGCTTAGTAACCTTTTTCCCAGTAACGTCAGCTGGTCCTCGGTTGTGTTTTTGGGGCTCTTTTTCCCGCTGCCCCTCGGGTTCCACCCACAGTCGGGGGGGTTTTCCCTCTTTTTTTTCCCTTTGGGCTCTTGTACCTTCTGTACCCCCCCCCGGGTTCCCGTACCGTCAGCTGGTTTCCGTTTTTGCCTTTGGCCTAGGTCCCCCCCAGGGTCGGCATCCGATTTCCCCCCCCCCGTCTGCTCCCCCCTTGGGGTAGTGCGGGGAAAAGTACAGGTACCCCTTGCTTAGTAACCCGCCCCCCCAGTAACGTCAGGGGGTTCCCGGGTTTGCCCTTTTGGTTTTTTTCCCCTTCTGTGACCTCCGGGTTTCCAGCACAAAAAAGGTTCCCCCCTCTTTAAAATTTCCCCAATTGGTTTTTTGTCCCCCCCCCCAACAGGACAAAAAAAGGTTAAGACAAACCAAAAAGGATACAGAAAAGGACAGAAAAAACAATAAGCAGAAGATAAAAACCCCCAGAAGAACATTTTTTTAAAAAAACCCAAAAAATTGAAAAAAAAAAATTTATTCCCCCAAAATTAAAAAGGAAAAAAAAACTAAGCAGTGTAGGGGGGGGTTTTCCTTTCCCCTCCTGTGGTCCCCCCGGGAAAAAATGCCTGTTGCTGCGGGGGGGCCAAAAAAAAAACGCGGACAAATACTGTTGTTTTTAAAAAATCTTTCGTGACAGAAAAACGGGGAAAAAAAAATTTTCAGAGTTTTACAGTTTAAAAAAGTAAAGGAATCTGAAAAAAATTTAAAAATTTTGATGAAAAGGATGAATGGGAAAAAAGATGAAGAAGTAAAAATATGAAAAATTTTTAAGGGGGTTTAATAAACAATATTTTTTAAATTTTAAAAAAAAAAGGGGGGAAATTTGCAAGAAGTTTTAGAAGAAAAAGGGGGGGAAGATGAAAAAAAATTTTTTGATGAAAAATTTTTGATGCTGTGAAGATTATGAAGGAGAAAGTGGGGGGAAAATTTAAAAAGGGAAAAAAGAGGGGGGAAAATTTTTGTGAAACAGACATATTTGAAAAAAAAAAAAAAAAGGGTTTAAAAACAACATTGTCAATTTCTTCGTCCCCCCAAAAACGTTTTTAAAAAAAAAAGAAATTTTAATGCTATTCCATTGCTTTGGGGGTTAAACATTATGCCTTTTTTTTGTCTCCTCAACCTCCCCCAATAAATTTACATTTTTTTTTTTTTTTCCTTAAAGAAAAATTTTAAACCAACAAGGCGGGGGGTTTTTTTTTTTTAATTTTCCGGGGATATTTTGTTCCATAGACTTACATTTTTTTTCCCCGGTTTTATGGGTATGGGTTTCCCCCAAAAATTTTTTTTTGGGGTTTTGGGGGCGATACCATTCCGCCCCCAAATTTTTTTGGGGGATATCGGAAAGTATCGTCAACTCTAAGGGGGGAACAGGTTCCTGTGAGAATGTGCGTATGTTTTTTTGGGGATGAAGTGATCGGGGGAAAAAATTTTACTGTAAAACTCTACCCCCGGGCACCCCAGATTTTTTAAAAATTTTTAAAAAGACAAATTTGGGGAGATTGTGAGCGAACTTTTTACCTAAAAAACCCCCTGGCATCTCCGTAAAAAAAAAAATTTTTTTTAAAAAAAAGGTGGACAGAATTTTTGAGCAGCATCTTCTTACCCAAACCCCCTTTTGGGATCCCCAGTATAAGAAATTTTTTTAAAAAAAGGGGCAAGGTGGACAGCAGTTGAGCAGCATCTTCTTACCTAACACCCAAAAGGATTCCAGTATGAGAACTTTATTGGGGAAAAACAAGGGGGGGACAGCAGTGGGGGGCAGCATTTCTTCCTCAAAACCCCAAAGGCATCCCCCGTATGAGAAATTTTTTTTAGAAAAAAAAAAGGTGGGCGTTTTTTGGGGATTTCTTTACCCCCAAAAAACCAAAGGGCCCCCCCCAGTATAAGAACATTTATTAAAAGACAAGGTGGTTTTCATTTTTGAGAAACATCTTCTTACTTAAAAAACCCAGGGGGATCTCCAGTATAGAAAATTTATTAGAAAAAAAGGGGGGAGCGGGGTTTGGGCAGCATCTTCCCCCAAGACCCAAGGGCCCTCTCCATTTTTAAAAAAACATTTATTATAAAGACAAGGGGGATAGCGGGGTTTTGGGGGGGGGGGGGGCCCCGCTTTTTTAGCTCAACCCCAAAGGCATCCCCCGTTTTAAAAAAATTTATTATAAAGAAAAGGGGGGTAGCGTGGGAGCGGGGCCTTTTTTCTTGCTCAACCCCCCAAAGGGATCCCCCGAATAAGAAACTTTTTTTAGAAAGACAAGGGGGGGAGCGTGTGGGGGTTTTGAATGTTTTAAAAAAGAATTCTGAGCGGAAGTTTTCCCCTGGTGGTTACAAACAGAAAATAAAAAAACCTTTTAAAAGAGGTTTGGAAAAAAGGGAAAGGGGGACAAAATGGCTGGTTTTTAAGGGGGGTTTTCCCCCCCCTCATGGTTGCGGTGTCAATTGTTTTGTTCAACGTTTTTTCCCGGTTTAAAAAGGGGGAAAACTTGGGGGTCTTCCCCCTTCTTGTCTAGAAGATATTTTTGTTTTTTTTTTTTGGGGGCTTGCCTTTTGGGGATTTTTTTGCTTTTTTTGTAAAAGGTTTGGGCCCGGGGTTTTTCCCTCCCCGGGGGGTTTGGGTTTTTCCTCTCGGTTCATCGGGAAAACCACTGTTTTTGTTTCTTTTTTTTTTTTCCCCGTTTTTTTGTGGTGCGGCTTAGTTTTGCTACCCCCGGAACTAATTTAGGTGGTAGAGGGGAAAATTTAGTTTTTAACCCCCCTTTTGGGGCAGATTTTTTTTTTAGTTTGCTGTCACTTTTCCCCTTTTTTTCCCCATTTATTTGGGGGCCCCCCCCTTTGGCTTTGTGGACTTCTTTTTTTTATCTATTTTAAGCTACCCGGGTGCTTAGGTGCCTAAATTCTGTCAGTTTTTTTTCTTGTTTTTTTGGAAAATCTTTAGTTTTTTTTTTCTGTTTTATTTTCCTGCAAAAATTTTGCTAGGGGTTTTCCATTTTAAAAACCCCTTTTTCCCTTTTGATCTTGTAGGGTTTTCCTCCCTCGCAATGGGGGTTTTTCGTTCAGACTGTGGGGGGACTCTGGGGGGTCTGGTCGGGGGGAGGGGGTTTTTCCCCTTTTACATGGGGGGGAAAACCCCCCCCAAAAGTCCTTTGTAGGGACAGAATTCCCCCCCTTTTCCCTTTGGGTTTTTAAAAAGCAGATCATAACAGAAACCCCCCAGCCCTAAGAAAAAAAAAAAAAAATTTCTCAAAGGGAAAATTTTTATTTGTTTTCCATCATGGTGTCGGGGGGGGAAAATTTGGGGGCTAAACCCCCTTTTGCAGGGTCTCTCTTGGAGGTGGAAAAAACCCCAGCAACACGTGAGAGTTTTTGGGGGGAGCACATTTCGGGGGGGCCCAAAGGTACGTTTCCCTTTTTTTATTTTTTGGTGAACAACAAGATTTTTTTTTTTTAAAAAAAATGCTTGTTTGTTTTTTTTCCCCTTTGGGGAGACCCAGATCCTTTTGGCAAAGAACCTCAGGGGGGGGCCCCTTTTCTCTGCAGCCTAGTGATCCATGCTTTAGATTGTGGATATTTTTTTTTTTTTTTTTGGGGGGTTGTTATATGACGCCCGGATCGTGTTTTTCAGCTGAGGGGGGAATTGAGCCGTTTGAGCAGGGAGGGGGGAAGGGGGGAAAAATATTGTACCCCCTTTAAAAAGGGGGTGGCCCCACACGGGTGGGCGGGAATTTTTCAGCTTGAAAAGTTTATTTTTTGGGGGGTTTTAAAAAAAAGGGGTTTTTAAAGATTTGTTTTTTTGGCTTATTTTTCCCGGGTTTAATTGCAAGAGGCTATGCAATTAGCCAAAAACGGGTGGTTAGGAGACTGCGTGCAAGGGTTAATGAGAGTAAATCTGCCTTGTCAGCTGAAAGTTTGGGAAGGAATTTTTTTTAACATTGAAAACCCCGATGGAAATTGGAGCAATGACCCCTTTTTTCCCGGGAAAAAAAAAAACGCAGATTTGTAAGGGCTTGTGTTTCTATTGTGGAAAATTTTTGATTTTTTCCCCTTAAAAAAACTGTCCCCCTTCAAAAAAAATTTTAAAGAAAAAAAAAATGAGGTCAGTTTCCCCCGTATAGCTTTTTAAAAAAACCCAAAAAAAGGTGTCCTTTCTTTCTGCCCCACTGCTGGTGGGGGGGAAAAATTTAAGGGTTTTTGGGGGGTTTTATTTGTGGATTGTGGTTAAAATCTCGGGGGTTTTTTGGGGGGGGAAAAATTTTTTGGGAAAAAAAAAAAAAATTTAAAACCCCAAAAAACTTCTTTTTTCCCCCTTTTTTTAATGGGGGTGTCTGTGGATGGTTCTCACAAAAAAAATGTTACTCACCTATTAAAAAATTTCCCCTCTTATTTTAAAATTTGGTGTTAAAAAAAGGGGAAATTTTTTTTTGGGTTTTGTTTTGAATAATTTGCCCCCCCCGGGTTTTTTTTTGGGGGGTTTCCGGGGAAAAATTTGGGGAAAAATTCCAGTACTTTTTTGGGGTTAAAACCAATGAAATTAAGTCCTGGAGTCCCAATTGTTAGGACAATTTTAAAAAAAACGGGCTTTTTGGGGTTGCTGTAGTTAAGGGGGAGTTACCTTTACCTATTGGGGTTTTTTGAAAGTTTTTTCTGAAAAGGGAAAACGCAGGTATTGCCCCCTCATAGAGATTATAAAATTTTGCAATTGAATTTGCCCCCGGAGCGATTTTCCCCCAAAAATCGTTTTTTTAAATTTGGGAATTTTTCCCGAGAAAAAAGGGTTTGGAGGAATAAAATACGGGCAAGTTTGGGCCCCCCGGGGGCACATTTGGGCCCTTTTTCCAAAAAATTTTCCCGTGGCGGGGGGAAAATTTTTTTTTTTAAAAAAAAAAAAGGGCGGGGTTTTTTTGGGCCCTTTTCTAGACTTTCGTGGTTTAAACCCCCCTTTTTTGCCATGGGGGCGTACTACCCCCTCCTTTGGGACCTGGGCCGTTTGCCCCGGGGGGGGATAGACTTTTCCCCCCTTTTTTAAGGGAAAAATTTTTCGATTTAAAAAATCGAAAAGATCGCATTTTAAAAAATTTCCCCGGGGGCCCTCTTCCCCCAGGAGGGATGGGGGCCCGGGAAAAACCCCGGGGGGCTGTAAAACCCCCCCCCCCAAAACCCGTTCGCTGTGATTGGCTGTTAAAAATTTTAAAAAGCCAATCGCACCCCCTTTTTTCACTTTTTCCCCGGGGGCCCCAAACCGATGGGCTAAAAAATTTTAGACCCAGGCTAAAAAACGGTACCGTTTTTACTCGACCCTTTTGGCCCCGGGGGTTTAAAAAGGGGGAAACGGGCCCCCCCCGGGTTTGGGGGCCCATCCCGTTTTACATGGGGTCGCCCCAAATTTGCAGGGCCCCCGCCGCGGGGTACC
Organism: Oophaga sylvatica; assembly: GCA_033576555.1. NCBI lineage: Eukaryota > Metazoa > Chordata > Amphibia > Anura > Dendrobatidae > Oophaga > Oophaga sylvatica. The sequence continues at coordinate 163,175,946 of JARQOD010000004.1, read as the reverse complement.
CCCGCTTGGGCCCTGCCTTTTCCTCCCCCGGACCCCGGGGCAAATTGCCCCGACCCCAGGTGGAGCCTGGGGGGCGGGGGCCCCCGTGGGCCCTTTTCCCGTGCTGATTGGCCCCGATCGATGTCATCGACGATCGCCCCCAATACAGGGCAAAAACGCGGTGTGACCGCTCTGTCCCCCGTTTTCCCGACCTGCCGGGCCCCGCCTGGGGGAAAGGAGCAGTGAGCCCCCTTTTCTGGGGGCCCGGGGCCTAGAAAACCCGGGAAAAAAAGGGGGTTTCCCCCTGTTTGGGGGGGTTTGATGTAAAACATCGATCCCCACCAAGGGGGCAGGCCCCCGCAGCATGTGCCGCTTTTTGACCTGTCTGAAAAACCCCGGATCGACCTGTCTGACCGCACTGCGGGGGCCCCCCCACACTTGCGTGGATTCCTGCGTGCGGTCAAACGCCAGATCTTCCTGTGCTGGGCCTGTGGTGCCACAGTAGCCTGTGACACCAAAAACCCCTGCTGAAGAAAAAAGGGGAGGAGAAAAAAGAAGAGAGAGGAAAGAAAAAAAAAAAAAGGGAAAAAAAAAAGAAAAAAAAAAGAGAGACTAAAGTGAGTTTTTAGCCCCGATCCCCCCCCCCCCAAAAACCCCCTTTCCCCCCTTTCCCCCCCCCCTTTCCCCCTTTCCCCCCCTTTTTTTTTCCCCCCCCTTTCCCAATTTTTGGGGCAGCCGCGGCTTTTTTTTGGGGGGACGCATTCCCGACCCAACACTCGTGCTCGTTTTTCTTTTCCCCCAAACCCTCGTGCGCACTTCCAGCCCCGCGGAATTTTGTTAAAAAAAACCCCCCAAAAATTATCAGAGCTCTTTTTCCTTGCGGGTTTTTTTTTTTTTTAAAAACCCCCCTTTCCGCCCCCCCCTGTGCGCCTTCAGCGGGGGGAAAAACTTTAAATAAGTGACAAGTCACTTAATCGGAAGTTTTTTCCGTTCCTGCAGGTTTTTTTTTTTTCCCCACCCCATTTCCCCCCCAAAACCCCCGTGCTCACATTAGCAGCCGCGGAACTTTAAATAAGTGACACCAAAAATTATGGGAGCTGTTCCTGTTTTTTTTTTTTTTTCCCCCCCCATTTTCCCCCCAAAACCCCCCGTGCGCACATCTGCAGCGGGAATTTTGAAAAGGGGGACACCGGTCACTTATCAGAGTTTTTTTCCCCTCCCGTTTTGTTTTTTTTTTTCCCCCCCCTTTTTCCCGCCCCCTGGGGGCCCCCTTTTCCAGCAGCCCGGGGAATTTTGATAAGTGACACCAGTTTTTTAAAAAAGAGCTCGCCCTGAAAGTTTTTTTTTTTTTTCCCCCCCCCTTTTCCCCCCAAAACCCCCTTTGTGCGCACATCCAGCAGCCGCGGAATTTGATAAGTGGCCCCCAGTCATTATCAGGTCGTTCCGGTTTTTTTTTTTTTTCACCCCACTTTCTCCCCCCTTCCCGGGGTGCGCACACCCTGCGCCGGGGAACTTTGATAAGTGACACGGTCACTTTTTAAAGACCCCTCTTTCCCCCCCCGGGTTTTTTTTTTTTTTTTTCCCCCCCCCTTTCCCCCCAAAACCCCTTTTGTGCGAAACATCTAGCACCCGCGGAACTTTGTAAGGGACAAAAAAAATTATCAGGGCTCGCCCCCCCCCGTCTTTTTTTTTTCACCCCCCTTTCCGCCCAACTGTGCCACTTAAAGCAGCCGGAACTTTGATAAGGAAAACCAGTTTTTTAAAATCAGAGTTTTTTTCCCCAAAAATTTTTTTTTTTTCACCCCCCTTTCCGCCATTCCTGTGCGAAAAATCCACCCAGCCGCGGAATTTGATAAGTGACACCAGTCATTTTTCAGATTTTTTTTCCCCTGTTTTTTTTTTTTTTTCACTCCACTTTCCCCCCCCCCCCGTGCGCACATCTAGCAGGGGGGGAAAACTTTGAAAAAAAAAATTTTCCCCCCACTTATCAGGGGTTTTTTTTCCCTGCCGTTTTTTTTTTTTTTTTTTTTTTCCCCCTTTCCCCCTTTTTCCTGTGCGCACATTCGGCAGCCCGGAACTTTGAAAAGTGACCCCGGGAAAAATTATCGGGAGCTCGTTCCTGCCGTTTTTTTTTTTTTTTTTCCCCTTTTTCCGCCACTCCTGTGCCCCCACACCCGGGCCCCCCCGGGGAAAACTTTGATAAGTGCCCCCGGGGAAAAATTATCGGGAGCTCGTTTGCCTTTTTTTTTTTTTTTAAAAATTCCCCCCCCCCCCCCCCACCCCCTTTTTAAAGGCCAAATTCCGGGCCCCCCCGGGGAAAAACTTTGTTTTTTTAAACCCCCGGGGTCACTTACAGTGCCCCCCCCCTGCTGGTTTAGACTTTTTTTCACAGGATTTTTTTTCCCTATTCTTTTTTCTTTTTTTTTTTTTTTTTTCCTTTAAAGCTAGTTTCCCCCAAAAACCAATACCCCCCCCACCCCAAAAAATTTTAAAAAATTTTTTAAAGTTCAAAAAAACCCCCCAAAAATTCAAAAAAAAAATGTCCCGCGGGCCCTTTTTTCCCAACGCGTTTTTCCCCAGGGGAAAGGGGGGTTTTTCGCTTTACTTCCCCCCCGACATGATAGGAGGGAGGGGCCCCCAAAAATTTTCTTTACTTTTCAGATTCTTCTTTCCTCTTTTCTTCTTCCTCCTCTTCCTATTTCCTCCGGGGTCTGCGGAACCCCCCAGCAGACGCCCCAGGCAGAAGATAAAAGGGAGGGGGCCCCCCCCCCAAAAAGAACCAGCGCACCCCTCTTCGGCCCCGTATGGCCCCTTTTAAAGGGCCAGGGCCCCCCAAAAAATTAAAACCCCGCCACTGATTCTGATTTTGGGCAGAACCCGGGGGAAAAAAGTTTGCACCCGGGCCTCAGAAAAAAAAGATTTTTTTCCCCCAAAATCTTTTTCTTGAGGTTTTTTTTTAAAAAACCCCTTTTGGGGGACCCCAAAAAAATTTTTTAAAAGCTCGGCCCAAATTTTTTGGGGAAAAAACCCCGTGTAAACATTTTCCAAAGGGGTTTTCCCCTTTTTACGCGGTGAAATGATGCATTTTTTGGGGGGGGGGGCCTCCATTTTGGGGATCCTGAAGAACCCCAAAAACCCCTTGGGGGAATTTTGGGGGTGTTGATTTTTATAAAAACTCCCCTGTTAAAAATGGTCATGGCTCGGAGCGTTTTGGGCCCCTCCAAAAATTTCCCCCTTTTAAATTTTTTAAGGGCGTGTCCCCACAAAAGGGCCCCCAAAAATTTGACCGTTTTTCCCCAAGTTGGGGGGGTATCGAACACTTCAGAAAAAAAATTTTGGGTGTACGTGCCCCAAAGGGACATCTGGTGGATGAGCCCTTTGGGTTTTATTTTAAGGGACGGCTCAGATTCCCCCCCGTACCTCCCAGCAAGGGAAGGTACGGAATTAAACTCTACAAGCTGTGCGAGATTTTCCTCAGGGTACACGCCCAGCTTTAGATTTAAAAAAAGGGAAAAAGGCACCGGATTGAACCCCCTGGGTGCCCCCGCCCCCGGGAGTGAGTGGGAAAATTGGGGGGGTTTTGTGAAACCCCCCCCCCGGGAAAAAAGGGGGTTATCACCTTTACACAAAAAATTTTTTTTCCCCAGGTCCCACTCAAAAACCCCCTTCCCCCCCCGCAGGTACCGCAGCTTGCGGAACCGTCCCAAAAAAATCAAAAGAGGCCCCCCGAAGACGTTTACGGGGCAGATGCTCAAAAAAGGGTGAGAGCAGGGGGCCCAATTTTGCAAAACCACCTGTTGGGGGAAAAAAGTACAAGGACAAGAGGGATGTTTTCTCTTGACCCCAAAATACATGGTGAGGGGCAGCGCCCTCGCACTTTGGGGGTACCAAAAACACAAGCCCAAAAAACCCGGGGGACTTTTTAAGGGGGCCCCCAATTTTAAAATAGGGGGGGGGTTTTTGATCTTTTCTGATCAAACTCCTCCAACCGTACAGTGCTTTAAAAAAAGGCCCCCAAGGGTTTTTGGTACAAGAAGCTGTCCGTGCACATCGCCCAAAAAAGGAAATTTTCTCAACGCTTTCCCCCCCGTTTTTGATGTGCCCCCCAACAGCGATACGACGTCCCCCTTTAAAAAAAATTCCAGGAGGTTTTTTGGTTAAAAGGGGCCCCCCAAAAATTTTGGGGCTCAGGAAACAGCGGGCCCCCGTACTTTGGAAAAAAAAGGTGGCCCCCTCATAAAAGGGGAAAAAAATTTTCCCCCGGGGGGGTCCCCCAACTGGGGAAAAAAAGGTTTTGCCGAAAAAAAAAGGGGGAGTGGTTTTTCAAAAGGGGGGAAAAAAAAAGGACACCATTACCAATGCGACACCTGCCCCGAAAAAAATTTGGCCCCCGTATGAAGGTTTTTTTTAAAAAAGTACCCAAAACCCCCAAGCAATACTTTAAAATTTTTTTTTTCAGGAAAGAAAATTTTTTTTCCCGAAGGGGGGCACATTTAGGGGAAAAGGTTTTCCTTTTGGGGGGCTTTTTTTTCCAAAAAAATTTTTTCTTGTGGGGGTTTTTTTTTCTGGGGTTTTTTCACTTTTTGGGGGGTCTGCAAACGGAACATGGGCGCCCCCAGACCATTCCCTCCCGTCTGCATTCCCCCAAAACTCAAAAAAATTCCCCCCTTTTTAGCCCCCCCCCGTGCCCAAACAGTTTTTTCCCCCCTTTTGGGGGGAAACCCCCTTTTCTCAGGCAAATTGGGCAAAAATTTTTGGTGTCCCCAAAATTTTTTCCCCTTCCTTGGGGAAAAAAAAAAAATTTGGGGGCTAAAAAAATCATTTTTGTGAGGATTAAAAATAGGGTTTTTTTTTTACACCTGGGCATTATAAAAATTTAGTGAAACAGTTGGGGGTTCAAAAAAATCACCCCCATACCTAGGTAATTTTTCCTTTTTTGGGGGCTAGTTTCCAAAATTTTGGGGGGGCTTGTGGGGGTTTCCCCTGTTTAGGATTTTAAAGGGGGGGTTTCTAAAAGGGGAAAAAGACGCCCGCAGAAAACCCCCCCATCAAAGGGCTGCATTCCCCAAAAAAACATGCTTCCCCCTTTTTGGGCCCCGCCAAGCGCCCAAACAGTGGTTTTTCCCCCCCCAAAATTTTTGGGGGTTTTAGGGTACTCAGGCAAATTGGACAACAACATTTTTGGTCCAATTTCTCCTGTTTTTTCCCTTTGGGAAAAAAAAAATTTGGGGACTTTTAAAAACCCCCATATTTGTGGAAAATTTTTTTTTTTTTTTTTTTTACGCCCCGGGGGGATAAAAATTTAGTGAAAAAAATTGGGGGTTCAAAATTTTTTTACCCCACACTAATAAATTCTTAGGGGGTCTAGTTTCCAAAATGGGGTCACTTGTGGGGGGGGTTTTAACCCCCCGTTTTGGACATGAGGGGGGGCCCCCAACGGGGAAAAAAGACGCCCGAAAAACCCTTCCATCAAAGTCTGCATTCCAAAAAGTCACTGCTTCCCCTTTTTTCGCCCTGCCGCGCCCAAACCCCGGGGTTCCCCCCCCAAAAAATTTTGGGGGATCAGCGTAAATCAGGACAAATTGGGGCAAAAAAATTTTTTGGGGCCCCAAAAACTTGTTACCCTTGGGGAAAAAAAAAAAATTTTGGGGGGGAAAAAACATATTTGTTTTGGAAAATTTTTTTTTTTTTTTTTTTCACGGCCCGGGGGCCCATTAAAAAATTTGTGAAAAAAACTTGGGGGTTCAAAGGCTCCAAAACCCCCCACCTGGATAAGTTCCCCTTTTTGGGGGCAGTTTCCCAAAAAAAAGGGGCACATGTGGGGGGTTTCCACTGTTTAGGCACATCAGGGGCTCTTTCTAACGGAACATGGAAACCCCCCCAAAAAATTCCCTCAAAATTGGTTTTTCCCAAAAAAAAACTGCTTCCCTTCCGAGCCCTTTTTTGTGGCCCCAAAAGGGGGATCCCCCCAACATATGGGGTAAACAGCGTACTAGGACAAATTGGACAACCACTTTTGGGGTTTTCCCAATTTCTCCTCTTCCCCCTTGGGGGGGAAAAAAAAAAATTTTGGGGGGGTTTAAAAAAAAAATTTTTTTGGAAAAAAAAATATAAAATTTTTTTTTTTTTGCCGGGATTATAAAAATTAGTGAAACACTTTTGGGGGTTTTTTAAAGGGTCCCCCCCCCAAACCCCCTAAGTTCCTTGGGGGGGGCTAGTTTCCCCCAAAATTTGGGGCCCCCCTGTGGGGGGTTTCCACTGTTTGGCACATCAGGGGCCCTCCCCAAAAAAGGAAAAAGGCGTCCGTTCGCAATTCCCCAAAAGGGGGCCCCCCCAAAAAAATTTTTTGGTTTTTTGGAAAAAAACAAACGGGGGTCCTTCCCTTTTAAACCCGCCGTGCGCCCAAACAGTGGTTCCCCCCCCCTTTGGGGATCCGCGTATCAGGGGCATGGTGGACAAAACTATTGGTGTCCCAAAATTTTTTCCCCCTTTCCCCCCCCCCCTTGGGGGAAAATAAAAAATTGGGGACTAAAAATCTTTTTGTGGAAAAAAAATGTTTTTTTTTTTTTAGGCTTACATTAAAAACTTGCGTGAAGCACTTGAGGGGGTTCCCCAAAAAAAATCACCAAACATTAGATAAGTTCCTTTTTAAAAGGGGGGGGAGTTTCCAAAAAAAGGGGACATGTGGGGGGGTTTTTTCCCCCGTTTTGGCACTTTTTGGGGGCCCCCCAAAAAGCGACATGGCGGGCCGTTGCAAATTTCCCGGGGCCCAATTTTTTTTGGTTTTTAAAAAAAACCCCAAAAAAGGGCCCCCTTTCCCCTTTTAAGCCCCGCCCCCCCGCCAAAAAGTGGGGTTTCCCCCAAAATATGGGGTTTCAGCGTAATCCGGGCATGGGTTTTGGGCAAAAAAATTTTGTGGTCCCAAAATTTTTTCCCCCCTTTCCCTTGAGAAATAAAAAATTTTTGGGCCCCCAAAAATCATGTTTGTGGAAAAAAAATTGGGTTTTTTTTTTTTTTCGGCTCTACAATTTTTTAAAAAACGTGAGCACTTGAGGGTTCAAAGTGTCAAACCCCCCAAAACTTTATAAGTTTCCCCTTTTTGGGGTTTTTGTTTTTTAAAAAGGGGGGGCATGTGGGGGGTTTCCACTGTTTAGGCAAATCAGGGGCCCCCCCCAAAACCCCGGGGGTGGGTCCCCTTCCAATTCCAGCCCAATTTTGGTTTTGGGGAAAAAAAAAACGGCGCTTTCCCTTTCCCCCTTTTTTAAAGGGTGCCGTGCGCCCCCCAAAAAATGGTTTACCCCCAATATGGGGTATCAAAAATACTCGGGAAAAAGTTGGACAACCAAAAATTTTTGGTCCAATTTTCCTTTACCCCCTTTTTAAAATAAAAAATTTTTGGGGCCCCAAAAAAACTTTTTTTTGGAAAAAATATTTGGGGGTTTTTTTTTTTTACGGCTCTACCCTTACAAAAAAAGCGTGAAGCAATGGAGGGGTTTAAAGTGCTCACCCCCCCATTAGATAATTTTCCCCTTTTTGGGGGGACTAGTTTCCAAAAAAGGGGTACCCCCTGGGGGGTTTTTTCCCTGTTTTTTTACATAAAAGGGGGCCCCCCCAAAAGCAAAAATTTTGGGGGGGTTCGAATTCCAGCCAATTTTGGGGTTTTGGGAAAAATCAACCCCGGGCCCCCTTCCCCCCCTTTTTTGCCCCCCCGGGCGCCCCAAAAAAAAGGGGGTTTCCCCCCCCCCTAAAAGGGTTTTTAGCGTTTCTAGGACTGTTGGACAACAACTTTTGTGGTTCCCCCAAATTTTTTCCCCTTCCCTTGGGGGGGAAAAAAAAAAAATTTGGGGGGGAAAAAAATTTTATGTTTTTGGAAAAAATTTGATTTTTTTTTCTTCAAAAGGTTTTTAAAATTTTTAAAATTTTTTGAAGCACTTGAGGGGTTTAAAATGCTCACACAATCTAGAAAAAATTTTTTGGGGGGGGGGTTTCCAAAAAGGGGGGCACATGTGGGGGGGGCCAGGTTTTTTTCCAAAATTTAGGGGCCCTTTTCCCAAAAAGCGAAATGGGAGTCCGTTCGCAAAATTCCCCCCCCCCAATTTTTTGGGGGTTTGGGAAAAATTTAAAAAATGGCCCTTTCCCCCTTTTTTGGGCCCCGCCGTGCGCCCAAACAGTGGTTTCCCCCCAACACATGGGGGATCAGCCCTACTCGGCATGTTTTTGGGGGAAAAACCCCTTTTTTTGGGGGAATTTTTTCCCCCCCTTTTTTCCCCTTTGGGGGAATTTAAAAAAAAATTTGGGGGGGTAAAAAAACAAGTTTTTGGAAAAAAAAAAGATTTTTTTTCTTCACGGGGGACCCCTTTTTAAAATTGGGAAGACTTTAGGGTTCAAAAAAACCCCCCCCCCCCCCCCCCCCAAAATTGGGGGGTTCCCCTTTTTGGGGGCTAGTTTCCAAAAAAAAGGGTTCCCCCTGTGGGGGGTTTCCATGTTTAGGCACATCCCCGGGGGCCCCCTCCAAACGGACATGGCGTCCGTTCCCCAATTCCAGCCAATTTTGGTTTGGAAAAAAAAAACTGCGCTCCTTTTCCCCCCCCAGCTCTGCCGTTTTTTCCCAAACAGTGGTTTTTTTATTGGGGTATCGGCCCCCTTTTGGAGACATTGCCAACAACTTTATCCCCCCCCTTTTTTTCCTTTTTCCCTTGGAAAATAAAAAAAATGTTTTTAAAAGATATTTTTGTGACTAAAAAGTAAAAAAGTTAATTTTTTCCTTCCATGTTGCTTCAGTCCCGTGAAGCACCTAAAAGGGGGAATAACTTCTTAAATTTTTTGGTTTTTTAGTCCCTTTGGGGGGTTTTTGTATTTTTTTAAAAAAGGGGGTCACTTTTGGGTATTTTTTGCTTTTTTGGGCCCCTCAAAGGGGGCTTAAAATTTTTAGGTGGTCCCAAAAAAAAAGGGGTTTGAAAATTTTTTGGTTGGGGAAAAATGAAAAAAAGCGGGGAAAAATTTTAACCCTTAAAATTTTCCCTTTTAAAAAAAAAAAATTTTTGGGTTTTTCCAAAAAATTTTGCTGATTTTAAATTTTGACATGGGGGGAAAAGTTTTTTTTTAAACTTTTTTGTTGGGGAAAATTTTTTCTGTTTTAAGGGAATAAAAATTAAAAAATTTAAAAATTTTTAAAAATTTTTTTAAAATTTTTTGCAATATTTGTTTTTTTTTTAAAAAATAAATGCAAGTTATTGGAAAAAAATTTTTCCACTATCATAAGTACAATATGTCACGGAAAACAATCTCAGAATCGCGAAGATCCTTTGGGAAAAGGTTGGGGTTATAACCTAAAAAAAGGGGACAGTGGTCAAAATTTTTAAAAAAAATTGGGGCCCGGGCTTTAAAAGTGCAAACCCCCCCTTGGGGGGTGAAGGGGTTAAAAAAATTACTGTACGCAACCCTTTAACCCCCCCCCCTTGTTTCCCCGGGTTTGTTTAACCAGTTGGGGGGGGCCCCCCCCCCCCCCCCCCCCCCCCCGGCCCCCCCCCCCCCCCCCCCCAAAAAATGGGGGGGGAATTTTTAAAAAAGATCTTCGAGGGGCATACAATTTTTTTGGGATGAAGGGGGGGTTTTTAATGGAAGACTGGGGGTTTTAAAACTCCCCTGGGTCATTTTTGAAAACTTTTTTGCCTTTTGGATTTTTTCCCGTGCTCCGGCTTTTTTTTTAAAATTTTTTTTTAAATTTTACATCCTTGACCTTTTTTCGGCAAAGGGGGTGGTTGTGTTTTTTGGGTGACATTTTGATTTATTCACGGTTTGGAGTCTCATTGGAGGAGTGTGCGTGAAGTATTTCATTTAAAGGGGGGGGATAATTCATTTTTTCCCCCAAAATGAAAATGTGAGTTCGCTGTACAGGGGGTTTTTTTTGGGAATTGTTCCAGTGAAGGTTTTGAGATGGGGGGTTTTAAAGTAAGCTGTGCAGGATTGGCTAGAATATTGGGGTGAAATAAAAAACAGGGGTTTTTTGGGGGTTTTGCCAATTATTATAAAAAAATTTTAAAAAAATTTTTTTGTATTCCCAAAAAATTGGGGCCCAAACTAAAAAGGAAAAATGCTGATGTGGTTCAGTGGACCCAGAGGCTATTGGGGCCCCTTTTTTGTTGTTTAAAAAAGGGGGGAGGTTCAGCTTGCCCCCTTTTCCCTTTGGGACCTGATGGGGCCCAAACCGTTTTTGGTTTAGGTGATGTTCTTCTGTGGGGGGGGGCCCGGGGAGTGTTGTCTAGGCAAAGACGGATGGAGTACACCCCTTTTTGTTTTTTTTTTTTAAAGAAATTTTCGAGTCTGAAAAAAATTTGATACCCCGGGAATCGGGAATTGTTGGCAATTAAACTCGCTTTGAACCCCTGGCGTCATTTTTTTGGGGGGGGCGGAAAAATTTTCCCCCCCAAAAATCAAAACCCCCTTTTAAAAATCTGATTACCTTGATGCGGGCCCCAAAAAACCTTTTTTTGCCCCCGGGGGGGGTAGGTGGGCCCCTGTTTTTCTCCGGGGGTTTAAATTTTTTTTGTTCTTTCATCCCCGGTACTAAAAATGTTAAAGCTGATTTCTTTGTTCGCAGCTTTTTCCTATGGTGGGGTTTTTTTGGGGGGTGGAGGAAAAAAACTTGCAAGAGGGGGTTGTTATTGCTGGGTTTTTTGGGGGCCCCCTTGGAAAATGGAAACTTAAAAAAAAAAAGGGAAAGCCCCAAAAAAAGCCTAAAGGGGGTGTTTGTGCCCGGTACCCCCCGGGGGAAATTTGGTTTTTTTAATGGGGGAAAACTCTCGCTTGGCAGGTAAAAATGGAATTTGGACCCCAAAAAATTGTGGGTCGCAGTTTTTTTTGGGGGCCGGATGGCAGAAAAGGGGGGGGTTTTATTAAGTGGGTACGGGGGAAAGCACTGTGTGTGCTAGATCAAGTCTTTTCTACCCTGCTGCCCCGGGGTTTTTTTTTCCCCCTGGAGGGTTTTTCCCCCTGCACCCCTTGGGGAAAAAATTTTTTTTTTTGGACTTTTTTCTGACCTTCCCCCCCCCTTTTTGGGGTTTTCCCCCGTCACTGGGTGGTCGTGGAAAACCCCCTTTTGCAAGTGTGTCACTTTTGGTTTTCCCCTTTTTTTAAAACTCCCTGCGCTTTAAAGGGTCTCGCTAAGGCCTTTTCAAGGAAATGTCAGACTACATGGGGTTTTCCCCCCCGGGGGTTGTTTTTTTATAGGGGGAAAACCCCAAATTTGTTGGGGCCCCCCTTTTTGGGGCCCTTTGTGAAAAAAAAAAAAAAAAAAAAGGTTTTGGGGGGTTTATTTTTTTTTTTTTTATCTTGGGGGTCATCCTGAGTTAATGGCCAGACAGAAAAAGGAAAAAAAAAGGGTGTTTTGGGGGAGTTTTTTTTTTTGTTTTTTTTACTGATAATCAAGAGGGGGGGGGTTTAGTTTTGCCCCCTTTCTAGTTTTTTTTTTAACAACCATACATCCGCTTCTGCTGGTTGTTCGATTTTTTTTTTTTTTCTGGGGGGGCAAAAAGTCTTTTTTGGGGGGTTTTTCCCCCAAATTGGGATCGGTGTTAAATTTAAAGGGAGAATTTTTCTGGCGTTTTTTTGGGGGGAGTTTGGGGGGGATGTGCGTGGTAAAAATTTTTTTGGGGGCTAACAAAAGATTCCCCAAAAAATATTTTTATAGAAAAAAAAAAAGAGGGGTTTTTTTTTCTATTGGTGACTTGGGGTTTTGGGGTTTTTCCCTTTAAGAATTTTTCGTTGAGGATTTTGTTAAAAAAATTTTTGGGCCCCAAATTTTTTGGGCCCCCTTTTTTTTGGGGTTCGGTTATTAAAACCCCAAAAAGTGTTAAGGGAGCTTCCTACCTCTGGGGAAGGGTTTAAACCCCGGGGTTTTTTTTTTTCTCCCCCTTTTTAAAAAAAGAGGTCTCCGATGGAGAGTCTCGGCCAAAAATTCCCCTGGTGGTGGGGACGGGCAAATAGGGGATTTCCCCCATCCCCCAATTTTTGACGGTATTAAAGGGGGTTTTTCAGTACCTCGTCGTTGGAAAAGGGGTTTTTGGAACCCCCAAGGGGGGAAATTTATGGGTGAGGGGGGGTGGATGTTTTTTTCGTTTTGGACTTGGGCAGAGCGTTTCACAAGAGGGGGTTTCCCGGGTAAGAAAGTCATAGGGGATTTTCCGGGGGGGTCCTCTTAGAAAAAGGGGGGGACTGTTATAACCTTTGTAGATTTTGTTTCAGTTTGCCCGTAAAAAGACCTTTTTTCCCTATTTAGTATGGCCCCCCCCTTTTGGCTTTGTGGACTTCATTGTTTTATCAAAATTTTAAAGGGGTACCCCAAATGTTTTTGGTGCCCACTCTGTCATTTTTTTCTTGATCTTGGATCTTTAGTTTTTTTTTCTGTTTTATTTTCCCTGCTTCAATTTTGTTAGGGGGGGTCCCCCTTTTTAAAACCAGTCCCTAGATCTTGTGGGGAAATTTTCCCCCCTGAAAAATATAGGTCTTTTTTTTAGACTAGCTAAAAGGAAAATTTGGGGGCTGGGGGTGGGTTTCCCCCTTTTTAAACTTTTGGGGCCCCGCTCAGTCCTTTTGTGGGGAAAAATTTTTCCCCCCTTTCCCCCGTGCTTGTAGCAGATAAAAAAACATCAGGTGTTTATGAAATTTTGTAGCGTTGTTTTTTTTTTGGGGTTTTTTTGGGGAAATTTCAGTAAGTACCCTTTCCCCATACTTTTTTGTTAGGCAGATTGGGCCCAGCGTTTGCTCATTCTATTTTCTGTTGTGTTGTTTTTCCCCCTTGTCTAACCGCCATTAAATTTTTGGGGGGGTTCCCCATTTTCCCCTTTGGGGGGTTTTTCTCCGGGGGGGGGTAGCTTTCCTCTTTCTATTTTTTTGGTGTAGTTAGCCTTCAGGCTGTGACGAGGTGTTTTGGACCAACTTTTGGAAAAGCTCCCCGGCTGCCTTTAGTTGTGGTGGTTAGTCAGGGAAAAGGGAAAAATTCCCCGTAGTTTCCCAAACCCCCTTTTTGGGGTATTGCCGTTTTTCCCCTGCTTTTCCTTTTACTCCCAAAAAAAAAAGTACCCCCCGGCCAAACTAAAAAAATTTTATGGTACAAAAAGGGAAAGGGAAAAAAAAAGTGGGGGAAAAAAAAAAGTTGTCAGAGTTGAAAAAGGGGGTTTTTTTTTTTTTTTTTGCATTTTTTTTTCCCCCCTTTTTCTCTGGGTGCTGGGAGGATTTTTTTTTCTTTTAAAAAGGGGTTTGCACAGTTGTTCTAAACGTGTGGATCAGCTTGCCACTGAAGGTTTTTGGGGGATTGTACCTATCTTTTTGGGTTTTTGGTTGTGGGGCCTAGGGTCCCCCCAAACCCCCCTTTTTTTTTTTGGGGGGGGAAGCTAAATTTTGAATTTCAAAAATAAAAAAGGGGGGTTGTTTTTTTTTTTAAAACCTAAAAACCCTTTTTGGGGGAAAAAAGCAAAGCAGGTTTTTAAAAATTTTTATCTCTTTTCCTGCGCGGCGATCCTCAGGATTGGGCTTTTTCCCCCCCCCCTGGGGACCCCTTTTTGGGAATGTTATGATTTTTTTGGCTCTGGGGGGTTTTTTTACGATGAACCTAATGTCACTGATCAAAAAGAAAAAATCTTGTTGGATTAAATCAGGGGCTTTAAGGGCCTGGTTTTAATGTAAGGAAAAATTCCCCCAAATGGGCAAAAACTGACCCCAAAAAAAAAGATGATGCTTTGGCAGCCCCTTTTTGGGGGAAGGGGGTTTTTAGAGAATTTTAAAAAATGTTATGGTGGGTTTTTCCCCCCCCCCTCTGGTCTCAAAAAATTTTTTGTCATTAGCGATTCAAAAAATTTTTAGACATTTGCGTGGGGCGTAGAGGTTGTGTGGAATTTGTGTTGCCTTGTGAACAGCTTTGAGCCCATGCAGTGTTTTTTTGGGTGGCTTCTGGGGCACGGTCAAAAAAATTTCGAAAACCCCAATGGGTTATGTTTCTACTGTGGGATGCCTCTCATGCTATTTTTAGTTGCCCCAAGCGGGGGAAGAAGTTTTTTTACCGTCATTTTTCTTGGGTAGTGTTCAGGGCTAAAAATTTTTTTTTTACTGTTACCCCCCCTTTGCTCCCTGTCCACTTTTCTGCTCGGCTTTTTTTTTATTTTGGGGGGAGCTTTTTAAAAAACCCCCTGGATTTTGTTTTGCTAAAAAAATTTTGGGTTTTTTCCCTTTTTAAACCCCCCCCCGGGAAATTATTCCCTACTGGGGATTGAAATTTTTTCCCCTTTGGCTGAGAATAAACCCCGTTCTCTACTCAGGTGATAATGGGGTTGAACCTGATCATCAGGGAGTTGCAAATTTTTGGTGCTGTATAATCTGAATGACATTTTCAGGGGTTTTGTGGATAAAATTTTTGTTTGGGGTTTTTTTGGGGTGATTTCGGGGTTTTTTTCCCAAAGGATGGGACTTTTCATGTGAAAATGTTCGGACTGTTTTTCCCGATTTTGAGAGAGAAGCTCTGTAGTAAAGGGATCAAAGTGTCTTTTTGGGTACAGAGAATTCATTTTGGGATTAAAATTTTTTTTTTCCCTCTGTTATTGAAAGGGCCGGTCAAGGATCAGGCCATCTATGATTGGGTCCCCTACTTTTTTTAAAAAGGCCCCCTCCAGGGATTTTTGGGTTTTGCCAATTTTTATCGTAAATTTATTGGAAAATTTTTCGGTTTTGTTATCCATTGACTGATTTGCCCCAAAAAGGGGGGTTTTGATGGGGGAAATTTGGGGGCCCCCGGGGGAGTTCTGCTTTTTTAGGTTTAAAAAAAGAGATTCACTTTTTTCCCCCGTTCTACGGCCCCCCTTTTTTTTTCTCCCCCTTTCGGTGGAGGTTGATGCCTTGAAATTGGGGGGGGGCCGTTTTTTTTTCCCAAAAAGACCCCGGGGACCTCTTAAAAAAAAAAAAAAAACCCCCCTTTTGCTTTTTTCTCTAAAAAATTTTTTCCAAATAAAAGAAATTTTTTCCCTGGGAAAAAGGGATTTTTTGGCCCCTGAAGGGGCTTTTAAAAGGGGGAGCATTGGCGGGGGGGAAACCCCAAAAATCGGGTGGTGGTCCCCCACGGCCCAAAAAAGAATCGGGGTTTTTTGGGGTTTCCCCCCAAAAGGAAAATTAATCCAAACGGCCCCGGGGGGCCCTTTTTTTTTCACATTTTTAAATTTTTTTGGGGGTTTTCCTTTTTTTTAAGGCACTAAGAAAGTTAAGGGGATCCCCCCTCGGGGGTTTTTCCCTTTGGGGCCCCCCCCCCCCCCGGGGGTTTTTGATCCTGCTGTTATTTGAAGGGGGGGTATTTTTTTCCCCCATCCCCCCCCAAAAATTTTAGACTGGCTACTGGAGGGGTGTCGGGGGGGATAAACCCGAGCGCTGCCCTTTTGGGGAAAATTTTTTCCCCCGGGGCCAGGGGAAAAAAGAGGGTGTTTTCTGGATTCATTGTTCCGCGGGGGCCGGTTTTACCCGGGGAAATTTTTTGGGCCCGGATTTGGGGGGAGCCCCGGGCCTTTTTGGGGGCCCCACTTTGTCTCGTGACGTAAGGGGGGGTTTTTTTGCCGTCCTGTGGGACTTGCCTTGCCCCAAAGGGCCCCGCTTCGCCCCCAGTGGTTTGTTGTTCCATTGCCTGTCCCAAAAAGCCCCTGGACCCATTTCTCTATGGTTTTTTTTTCCCACCCCTGTTTCTAGAAAAAAGACCGTTATTGGGTGATTTGGGATAGGTTTTCCAAGTTGATACTTCTTGGGCCATTCCCCAAGTTGCCTTCCCCTCCAAAATTGGGGGCCCTTTTTTTCTTTCAGCCGTGGTTCGGTTTCAGGCATTCCTGGAAAAATTGTGTCTAAAAAGAAGTCCAGTTTGTTTCCAGATTTTGGGGGGCTTTTTGTTCAAAAAATTGGGGGTTTTTTAATTTTTCTTTCTCCTCTGTTTTTTTTTTCCCCAGACCAATGGAAAAAAATGAGAAAAACCAAAAAACCCGGGCAGGGGGGGCTTATCTGGGGATCCCTTTTTTGTTTGCTGATAAGAGGGGGTTTGGGGATCTTTTTTCCCCCTTTTGGGTGAGTTTGCTCCCCTTTAAAAATAGGGCAACCCTGCCCTTTTTTTTTTCTTTTCCCCCTTTTTTCAATTTTGGGTTTCCCCGATTTTCTTTGGACAGACGGAGGCTTCTGTCTGTCCGGGTGTTGACTTTGGGGTTTTTGGGGGGGTATGCAGCAGATTTTTGGGGCCGGTAGTGGAAGGGTTGTCCCCCCCTCAGGAGGAAAAGGGCCAAAAAAATTTGCCAACCGGGGGAGGACTGATGGTCCTCGGTTTTTAAAAAAGGGGGGGGGTTGGGTTTGGGGTTTTCCCAAGAAAATCCCTTGAGAGTTGGGGGCTTTTAAATTTAAGCCCGGTTCATTGGACCCCCTTTTTAAAATCATGGAGAATTTTTTAAACCGGGGTTTCCCTTTTTTTTTTTCTTCTTCCCCCGGGGGTTTAAGATCCATAACGTGGGTTTTCCCCAAAAAACCCTTTTTGGGGAAAGGGGGTTTTTTGAGCCAGTGGTTTTCCCCCGGCTGCGCCCCCTAACCCCCCTTTTTGGGGGGTTTTTTGGGGGGGTCTGGAGGGGGGTGGTGAGAAAAAAATTTGGGTTCTCGTTTTTTTTAGACGGAAACTCCAAAAATTTTTGGGTTTTTTGGAGGGTTATGGTTCCCGGAGGACAATTCTTGGGTGTTTGCTTGGGGGCCTGTAGGGGGGCTGCCGTGCGTATCCCAGAGTCATCCTGCCGACCTTTTGGGTTTCACAAATGAGGGTTCGGTACCCCCCCCAAAAGGGGGGGGGGTTTTTTTTTTTGAAGGGGTTTTTTTAAAAAAAATTTTAGGGAAGCTCCCTTGGGGGGGTTTTTTAAAAAGTACTGAAAACCCCCTTTAAAGAGAAATTTTGGGGGTCCGGAAGTACGGGGGGGGTGGATATAAGGGAGGTTTCCCCCCCCCTCATGGTTGCCGGTGGGGGAATTGTTTTTTCTTCAAAGTTGTTTCCGGTTCCTTGGAAAATTTTTGGTTTGCCTCTTCTCCTTCTCTCAAAAAGTATTTTTGTTTTTTTTTTTTGTCTTGCCTTTTTTCATTTTTCCTGCATTTTTGTAGGTTGGCCAGTTCCCCCTGGGGGGGTTTGGGTCTCCTCTGGTTCCCTCTGGAGCCACGTTGTTTGTTCATTTCCCTTTTTCCAGTTTTTTTGTGGTGCGGCTTAGTTTTGTTACACCAGAGAATATTTAGGGGGTAAGGGGTTTTGTGGTCTCGGGTGTTTTTGCAATTGGGGCTTTTGGGTTTTTTTTTGGGGTTTTTTTTGGAATTGCAGTAAGTACCCTTCCCTATACTTTTCTGTCTGGGCAGTTTGGGGCCCCAGCGTTTGCTCATAATTTTCTTTTTTCTGTTTTTCCCTTTGTCTAACCGCCATTACATGTTTGGGGGCTTCCTATGTTCTTTGGGTTTCTGCTGGGGGGCAATAGTTTTCCCCTTTTCTATCTTTAGTGTAGTTACCCTCTCAGGCTGTGACGAGTGAGTTGAGCGTATTTTCCCGATACCCTAAAGTATCGGAATCGTAAGGGATCGCCGATATCACTAAAATTGGGCGATACCGATACCGTTCCCGGGAAGCCCCATGAAATTTTTGGGAAAAAAAATCGAAAAAAAAAAACCATTCTTCCCTTTTTGGTTTAATTGTACATGAAGGAAAAAAAGAAGAGTAATGTAGAATGTATTGGGGGGGGTTTGAGGAACATTAAAGGATAGATGTTTGACCCAATCCAATGGAAAGCTTATTTTTTTTTTTTTAGGAAAACTTGGATTGACGAAAAAAGACAATGTTTTTAAATTTTTTTTATTTTGTCAAATATTTGTTTCACACTTCCATGGGCTTACCTTTTAAAATTTTCACACACTTTTCTCCTCATAATTTTCAGCAGCATCATCTTTCTCATCAAATTATTTTTCACTTCACCCTTTTTAAACTTTTAAAAATTCTTGTATTCATCTTTTTTTAACATTTTTTTTTTTCTTTTTTTAAAAATTATTTTTTCTATTCTTCTTCTCTTCTTTCCCCTTTTATCCTTTTATCATTTCTTATTTGTGACAGACATTCCCCCGACTTGTAATCTGTAAAACCTTTAATTTTTATCCTTCCCTTTTTGCGTACAAAAGATTTTAATTACAACAGTATTTGTCCGCGTTCAGTTTAGCCCGCAGAGCATCAGGCATTTTTCCCGGGCACCCGGGAGGACGGGGCTCACCCCCCCTACACTGCTTTGCTTTTTGCTTAGAATTTTTGAGATATATTTTGCTCTTATTTTGTTTTTCTTTAAATTTTTCTGCTTTTTTATTTCTGCTTATTGTTCTTCTGTCTCTTGTTCTGTATTTTTAGTTTGTCTTAACCCTTTTTTTTCTTTTGGTGATGGTACAAAACCCAAATGGAAGTAACGAGGCCCAGCTGACTGGCGGAACCCGGGGGTCAGCAAAAGGGAAAGAGCCAATGGCACAACCGGGGACCGCTGACGTTACTGGGAAGGGTTATAAGCAGGGGGGGTTTCCTGTGCCCCAAAAGCATCCCAAGGCCCCAAGCTTGCTGGACTCGGATACCGCATGGAGGCACCTGGGCCAAAAGGCCGCGGAGCCCAGTGACGGTACGGGAAACCCCGGAGAGTAGCAGAAGTAAAAAGGCCAATGAAAAAAACGAG
This sequence comes from Oophaga sylvatica, assembly GCA_033576555.1. Taxonomy (NCBI): domain Eukaryota; kingdom Metazoa; phylum Chordata; class Amphibia; order Anura; family Dendrobatidae; genus Oophaga; species Oophaga sylvatica. Next base: position 163,157,233 of record JARQOD010000004.1, on the reverse strand, counting down.
GACCAGTGACGTGCGGGAAACCCCGGGGGGTCAGAAAAGGAAAAGACCCAAGGAAAACCGAGGACCACTGACGTTACTGGAAAGGGTTTATAAGCAGGAGGTACTGTGCCCCAAAGCATACCAGGCCCAGGACGTTGCTGGAATGGGGAATACCGACATGGAGGGCACCTCGCCCAAAGGGCACTGGGAGAACCCGCTGAGGTCTGGAACCCGGATGGGGGGCAGAGGTACCCATGGAAAATTTAAAATTGAGGGGCAGGACTGTTTGCTGTTTACACAGCAGGGGAAAGCTGACATCTGAACCCCAGTAACACAGAGCAAGTGTAGACTGTGAACAACTTCGAGAAACAACTGGCGGTTGTTGTAACCCAGGGATGAGAAGAGAACATGGTGAGGCAGAGGACTTTTTGCCTTCACACACAACGGGAACAGCTACATTATGAACCAGTAACCAGAGCAAGTGTAAACTGTGGTAACAGCACTTCGGAGAAACCTGGCGGTGTTTTAAAACCCCGGATTTAGAAAAGAACATGGTGGAGCAGGGGGGACTTTTGCCGTTCACAGCAGGGAAAAAGCTAATTTCTGAACCCAGAAACAGGGCAAGTTAGACTGTGCTAAACAGCACTTTCCCAGAAAAAACTGGGTGTTGTAAACCCAGGGGGGAGAAAAGACATGGTGGAGGCAGCAAGGACCCTTTTGCCGTTTCCCCAGCAGGGAACAGCTACATTACTGAACCCCGTAACAAGGAGAAAATTTTGAATGTGCTAAAAGCACTTCGAGAAAACAACTGGCGGTGTTGTAACCAGGGATGGAAAAGAACATGGTGGTGGACAGCAGGACTATTTGCCGTCACACAGCAGGGGAACAGCTGACATTACTGAACCCCAAGTAAACAGGAGAAAGGGTTAAATGTGCTAACAGCCTTCCGAGAAACAACTGGCGGTGTTTTTTTTACCCAGGGTGAAAAGAACATGTGAGGCAGCAGGACTTTTTGCCGTTCCACAGCGGGGAACAGCTGACATTACTGAACCCCAGTAACACAGGAGCAAGTGTAGACTGTGCTTCCCGCATTCCGAGAAACACTGGCGTTTTTAACCCCGGGATAAAAGAACATGGTGGAGGCCGGGACTTTTGCCGTTCCCAGCGAACAGTCATTACTGCCCCCGGGGGTTGTACCTTAAACAAAAACTGGCGGGGTCCCTTGGGGCTTGGGGGCCGGGGTTTTTTCCCCTTAAAAACCCCCCTACATTTCTGCCCCCGGAAAAGGGCTTAACGTCTAAAATTCCCCCGGAAAAAAAAAATTGGGGGTTTTAACCCCCGGGGGAGAAAAACGGTGGGGCGAATTTTTCACCCAAAAAAAATTTTTAAAAACCCCCAAACCGGGGGAAAAATTAAAATTTTAACCCCTCGGGAAAAAAAAAATTTTTTTAAAAAATGGGAAAAAATTGGTGGAGGGACGATTTTTGGTTAACCCGGGGAAACTTTTTCCCCCAAAAAAAAGGAGCAAAAGGGGGAAATTTTAAAATTTTTGGAAAAAAGGGGTTTTAAAAGGGGGGATGGTTAAATTTTTGCGAAAAACGGGGGCGGCCTTCTGAAAACCCCCTAAACCCGGAGAAGTGTTATTTTTTCGCTTGGGGAAACACGGCGGTTTTGTAACCCCGGGGGGGAAAGAACAGGGGGAGGGAAAAATTTTTACTTCCAAGGGGGAAAACCCATTACTGAAAATTTTTTCAAGGAAAATGAAAAATTTAAAGATTTGGGGAAAAAAACCTGGGAAACCAAAGGGTTTTTTTTTTTTTTTTGAAAGAAAATTTTTGGGGCAGAGGAATTTTCTTCCCAGGGGAAAAACTGACACTACCCCGGAAAAAGGGGCAAGGGTTTTAATGTGAAAAAAGCATTCAAAAAAAAGGGGGTTTGAAAAAAGAAAAAAAAATTGGGGGCAGGGCTTTTTTGGGTTAAACCCCGGGGTAATTCTGCCCCCCGTAAAAAGGGCGTTTTGATGGTTAAAACCTCGAAAAAGGGGTTTTTAACCCAAAAAAAACTGGGCCCAAAAAGGGGCCAGGTAATTTTTACCACAGGGGGAAAAATTTTGCCCCTAAAAGGAATTGTAGGTTTTTAAAGCCTTCCCGGAAAAATGGGGGTTTTAACCCAGGATGAGAAGAGAACATGGGGGAGGCGGACTTTTTGCGTCACACAGCAGGGAACAGCTGACATTCTGAACCCAGTAACACAGGAGCAAGTTAGAGTGCTAACAGCACTTCCCAAAAACTGGCGGGTGTTGTAACCCGGGATGAGACGGGAAAATGGTGGAGGCAGCAGGACTAATTGCCGTTCAACAGCAGGGGAACAGCTGACCCTTACTGAACCCCCGTAACACAGGAGGAAGTGTAGCTGTGCTAACAGCCACTTCCGAGAAACAATGGCGGTGTTGTAACCAGGGAAATTTAGAACAGAACATGGTGGAGGCCCGCAAAGGGCTTTTGCCGTTCACACAGAGGGGAACACTGACATTCTAAAAACCCCCGTAACCCCAGGAGCAAGGTAGACGTGCTAACAGCACTCCGAGAACAAAGGCGGTGTTGAACCAGGGATGAGAAGAGAACATGGGAGGCAGCAGGACTTTTTGCCGTTCACACGCAGGGAAAAGCTGACATACTGAACCAGTAACACGGCAAGTGTAAGACTGTGCTACAGCACTTCCGAGAAACAAATGGCGGTGTTGTAACCCAGGGGGAAACAGAACTGGTGGAGGCGCAGGACTATTTGCGTTCACACCAGGGGAACAGTGCATTACTGAACCCCCGTAACCGGAGCAAGTTTTAACTTGCAACAGCACTTCCAAACAACAACTCGGGTTGGAGCCCGGGTCAAAAGGGGGGTGTAGGCAAAAATATTGAGTTATTGCCTTGTTCGTGGCCATTGCAAATGTATGTACTTCCAAAAAAGAATAAATGAAGTTTTACACAACAAAAAATGATAAATTTAATTACAAGAAAAAAAAATATTTTTCTTGACGTCCTTGGGTTTATAAGTTTAATGGCTAACTGAAAATTTTTTTAACAAATTCAAAGTTTTGAGACTACTCAGGTTCTTCTAGGTAAAATAAAGCCAAAAATGAAGAACACATTTTCTACACACAAAAAAGGGCAGGAAAGCTAAGACAAGGAGGGGGGACAAATGAGGGGGACCGGAAAAAAAGGGAACAACGATGAATTATACGCCACACAAACACAGATAAATTAATGAATTTAGCTGTGGCAAAAGACTTTTGTTCCCCCCCGGTTTATAGCTCATGGTTTGGGAAATTTCTGTTTTTAAAATATAAACTTCAAATATGAGAAAGTACAAAGGTTTCAGAATATAAAGTATATACCTTTGACATGTTAGTGAGGGGTTGAAAAGTCCATGGATTTATTTTTCTATATCAATTAAGGAAACTGCGTCTTTTCCCTTTCCCGGGTATGAAAACCCCAAAAAATACGCCAATGAGAGGAATCAAACTTTCTATCCTTATCTAGGAAAATGTTTGAATTTTATGTTCACCTGTGAGTAATGAAGTTCTGATACACGTACTTACTTGTCTTACTTTTTGCAATATTCCCGGTCCGTTTTAAAAAAACCCCCCCCAAAAAAAAAATTTTTTTCCCGGGAAAAATTTTTGGGAAAAAAAATTTTCCCCCCCTTGGGCCCCCAAAATTTTGTTTGGGGTTTTAAAAAAAAAAAAAATTTTTTTTTTTTTTTTAAAAAAAAAAAATTTTTTTTAACCCCTTTTGGGGGGAAAAAAAAGGGGGGGGTTTTTTCCCCCCCCAAAACCCAAAATTAACCCCGGTTAAATTCCCCAAAAAAAAAAAAAAACCCCCCAAAAAAAAAAAACCCTTGGGGGGGTTTTTTTTGGGGGGAAAAAGGGAAAAAATTTTTCCCCCCCAAAAAAAAAAATTTTTTCCCCCCCCTTTTTCCCCCAAAAAAAAGGGGGGGGGCCCCCCGGATTTTAAAAAAAAAGGGGGCCCCCAAAAGGGGGAAAAATTTTTTCCCCCCCCCTGGTTGGGTTTTGGGGAAAAGGACCCCCCAAAAAAAAAAAAAAGGGTTTTCCCTTCCGGGGGAAAAAAAAGGCCCGGAAAACCCCCTTTAAAAAAAACCCGGAAAAAGAAAATTTTTTTCCCTTAAAACCCCCCCCCCAAAGGGAATTAAAATTTTTTTGGGGGGGGAAAAAAAATTTTTTTTGTTGGGCCCCCCAAAAAAAAAAACCCCCAAATTTTTTTTTTTTTTCCAAAAAAAACCCCGGGCCCCCAATTAAATTTTCCCTTTCCCGGCCCGGGCCCAAAAACCCTTTTTTTTTTGGGGGGGGAAAAAAAAAAAAAAAAAACCCCAAACCCCGGAAAAAAAAAAGGGGAAAAAAAAAAAAAAAAAGGGGAAAAAAAAGGGAAAAAAAAAAAATTTTTTTTTTTTTTTTTTGGGAAAAAAAACCCCCCTTTTTTCCCCCCCCCCCTTTTTTTTTCCCCCCCCCTTTTTTCACCCCTTTTTTGGGGGGTTTTTTTTTTTTTTTTTTTTTCCCCCCCTTTTTTCCCCCGGGGAAAATTTTTTTGAAAAAAATTTTAAAAAAAACCCCCCTTTTTTTTTTCCCTTTTTTTTAATTTTCCCCCCCAAAAAAAAAATTTTAAAGGAAAAATTTTTTTTTTCTTTCCCCGGGGGTTTTTTTTTTTTCCCCTTTTTAAAAAAAAAGGGGCCCGGTTTCAATTTTTTTTGGGGGGGAAATTTTTTTAAAAAAATTTTTTCCCCCCTTTCCCCCAAAAACCCCCCCTTTTTTAAAAGGGGGGGGGGGGCCCCCCCCCCTTTTTTTTTTTTTTTTTTCCCCCTTCCCCCCCCCCCCCTTTTTTTTGGGGTTTTTAAAACCCCAAAAAAAATTTTCCCCATTTTTTTTTTTTCCCCCCCTTTTGTCCCGCACTAGAGCCCGGGAATTTGATAATGCAATCATATTTCCCTTGGTTTTTTTTTTAATTTTATTTCAAATTTTAAATACAGGTACTTTTGGCCTTCCCTGGGTTTTTTTTTTTTTTTCATTTTATCCCGTAAAAAATGCAGGGGAATTTTTAATGAACCCCTCACCAAACGCCTTCCCTTTTTTTTTTTTTTCCCCCCTTTCCCCCAAAATGGGCCCTAAGCCCAACTTTATTTAAAAAATAAATTTTGACCGTTTTTTTTTTTTTTTCACTTCCCCTTTTGACCTGTGCGCCCCCGGGCAATTTTATGTAAATCCTTTAAAAATTTTTTGCTTTTTTTTTTTTTTCCCCCCCCCGACCCGGCCCATTAAGGGCTTGATTGATTGGTCCAACAAGGGGTTTTGCCGTTTTTTGCACTTCCCCCCCCCACTCCTGTGGTTCGGAGCCCGGGAAATTGAAAGAAAGGCAAAGGGGGCCGTTTTGGTTTTTTTTTTTTCCCCCGACCTTTGGAACCGGGACCGGGGTTTATAAGGAACCGGCAATGGGCTCTGCCTTTTTTTTTTTTTTTTTTCCCCCCCCCCCCCGGGGGCCCCCCCCGGGGGGGGGGGGTTTTTAAAAAAAAAAAAAACCCCCCCCCCCGGGGTTTTTTTAAAACCCCCCTTTTTTTTCCCTTTTTTTTTTTTTTGGGGTTCAAACCAATTCCCCCCCCCCAAAAAAAAAAAAACCCCCAAAAAATTTAAAAAAAATTCCCCGGGGGCCCCCCCCAAATTCGGGAAGGGGTTTTTTTTTTTCCTTCCCCCCAAAAAGGGGGGGGGGCCCCCTTTTTTCCCCCCCCTTTTCTTTCCCCTCTTTTTTCCCCCCTGGGGCCCCCCCCCCCCGGGGAAAGGGGGGGCCCCCCCCAAAAAAAAACCAAGGCCCTTTTGGCCCCCCGGGCCCCCCCCCAAAACCCCCCCCCCGGGGGGTTTAAAAAGTTTAAAAGGGAAGGAAAAAAAAAAAAAGGGTTTTTCCCGGGTTTTTAAACCCCTTTTGGGGCCCCTTTTTTAAATTTTTTTTTTCCCCCCTTCCTTTTTAAGGGGAAAAAAAAATTTTTTAAAAATTTTTTTGGGGGGTTTTTTTTTGGGGGGGAAAAAAAAATTGGGGGTTTTTAAAAAAAAAACCCCCTTTTTCCCCCAAAGGGGTTTTCCCCCCCCCCCCCCAAAAAAAAAAGCCCCTTTACCCCCCTTTTTTTTTTTTTGGCCCCCCCCCCAAAAAAAAAAAGGTGCCCCCCCCGGGGGGGCCCTTTGGGGAAATTTTTGGGGGGGATTTTCCCCCCCCCCCCCAAAAAATTTTTTTTAAAAAAAAAAGGGGGAAAAGGGGGGCCCCCCCTTTTTTAAAAAGGGCCCCCTTTCCCCCCCCCCCCCTTTTTTTTGGGGGGGTTTTTTTTGGGGAAAAAAAAAATTTTTTTCCCCCCCCCAAAAAAACCCCTTTTTGGGGGGGAAAGAGCCTCGGGGATACATGAGAGAAAACCCAAGTAGTCTGTCACCATTGACGGATAGTTGCCTCCCGTGACTGGACCCCTCTGGGAGGGTGTGACTTTGTGCCTGCCCAAAACTTTGCCACATTTGAACTAGGGTCTTTCCCTGTGCAGAGGCACTGCGTGTCTCCCCTCTTTTTGCAGAGCTCTCTACCTGCCCGCGCACAGAGCTGCTTTGTAAAGCATGCAGCAGCATGTTTCCGGCAGAAAGGTAAAAATTTGGATTGCCCAGTGGTTTGGTATCCCGCATTTTAGCCCCCCGGTTCAACGGTGGAAGGCTTTTGCGTTGCCCCGGTAGCGAGGGTCTAGGAGGGTGTACACCCAATAATCAACGTCGTGAAATGTGGGCGATGCGGCGGTTTTTCTTGGGCCCTGCAGCTGAAATCAACCATGTGCTGCAGACTCCCAACTGGAAAAGAACGCTTCCTCTGCAAGGGCGTTACTCTGCCTGCTCTGCATCACCCACCCTCGTTAAAAATACTACTAGAGCGTGTGTCCTCCCCTGGAGCGATTTTCCCTCCCCTTGACCCCTCCCCCTTCATCCCCCTCACAAAGTGGCCCTGCCCAGCCCTTTGTGGGGGGAACCACGTTGCGCTGATTTTCCAAAGGTGATGGAATTTGTGATTCATCCCCACCTTTTCCAAAAACTCACCCCTTATTGCTTGCAGTTTTTTTTTAAAGCGGCAGTTAAGGGGGGGACAGTCAGGCTGCGTGATCATCTGCACTCGCCATCCGCGTTGATCATCAAACGCACGCAAACGTGGCACTGTCCTTCATGTGGCCCTCATTATGGTAAGTGTGGGACGGCCAAATTGCGTGTTGATTGGCCCGAGCAGTGATACTCCAAAACTGTGGCTGTGCTCCACAAAACCGCTCCAACATATGAAACGTTGAATTTCCCATGGTGGATACGTCATATATGCGTTTTCGGAAGGCGCAATCGCGTTGCAGAGCCCCCAATGCCGATCGGCCACTGGAACGTAATGAGCGCATTTAGGGGGGACCTTTTTCAGCAGTGCATCAAGTCCGGATAGTCCCCAAAAAACTCTGCCGCCAAGTTGAGACTGTGCCAACTGGTATGTGAGTGAGGTTGCCAAGGCCAGAGTGCCACCAATTTCGGCCATGTCACCACTACCAAACCCGGCTGGGGATTCGTGGCAAAAAACCCACACTCGCTCTCCCGCTTGATGGCATTCCGACCCCCTGCGCTGGTGGCTTCGATTCCCCATGGGAATTATTTCAGAACGGCCCGTTGCCGTTTTTGGGCCCGGGGGGTGCTCTATCGGTGATCAGGGGAAAGCGTCCAGGGGCCCTGGGAGGGAGAAACCCTGACGGCTCCTGCCCGCGTGATTTTGAGGAACTGGAGTAGGGGAGGAGTCAAAGTGGACAAAATTGATTCCGGGAATCCTTGGAGTTGGGAACACGTACAGCGCCACCCAAGATTTTACCGGCTCCCAACATTCACCCAATGGGGTGAGTGAAAGGGATGCCCCCGGCCGGGGATGGTTCACGCATCGGTGGGCGGTGGACCTTGCTACTGACGGCGTTTTAGTCGCATGTTTAATTTTTGCCTCAACATCTTTTTTCAGACCAGGGCGGCTTGCCTGCTGAAATAAAAACGGGGGCCATTTTTTTGTGGGACTGCCAAGCCATTAATTTTTTGGAAACTGTCAGTTTCCCCCAGCCGAATGACAGCTTTCAAGGGGGAAGGGGGTTTTGCAATGACAGCTTCAAGCCTGTGCTGGGATGGTTTGCCCAGTATGGCCGTCTTTATCCCATGCTGTGCTTTCCGATGG